>BLSH010207307.1:244906-254908 GCA_018402905.1 Glandirana rugosa
ACCAATGACCCTGGGTCGAGAGAGATCCCAGTACGCCCCCCCCAGCCCGACAGGCTGGCGTCCGTCGTGACTATTGACCATGTCAGGGAAAGAAATGATTTTCCCCTCGTCAAAGCTGGTGCCTGAAGCCACCAGGCCAAGGAAACCCTGGTCTGACGATTCAAGGTGACCAACTGGTCCAGAGACAGTGGGGATCTGTCCCACTGAGAAAGAATCGCTCGCTGAAGTATTCGAGTGTGGCTCTGAGCGTAAGGTACCGCCTCGAAAGCCGACACCATGAGCCCCAGCACCCGCATACAGAACCGTAATGATGACTGCCGGCGAGACAGTAAGGTTCGCACTGCTGATTGCAGGGACTGCAGTTTGGCTGGGGGTAAGAACACCTTCGCCTGCTCTGTGTCCAGAATCAGACCCAGATATTCCAGACGACAGGACGGGGTCAAGGATGACTTCTGCAGGTTGATCAGCCAACTGAAGTCCTTTAACGAGGCCATGGTGATGGACACACTCTCCTCCAGGGCTGAGGCAGACTCCGCTCTCAGAAGCAAGTCGTCTAGGTAAGCTACCACCGCAATGCCCCTCTGCCGCAGCAGGGCCAGCACTGGGGCCACCCTTGGTGAAGACCCGAGGAGCCGAGGCCAGACCGAAGGGCAGTGCCACAAATTGGTAATGGAGATCTCCCACCGCAAATCGCAGAAAGCGCTGGTGTCAGAGACAAACGGGAACATGGAGATACACGTCCCTGATGTCCAGGGACGCCAGGAAGTCCCCCTGATGCAGGACGGCCAAGGCTGAGCGGACCGATTCCATCCAGAATTTTCGCGCTTTCACATAAAAGTTTAGCACCTTCAGGTCCAACACTGGCCTTACCCCCCCCCCCTCCTTTTTTGGGGACCACAAATAGGTTCGAGTAGAAACCGTGAAACCTCTCTGGCTGAGGCACCGGCACAATCACCCCCTGGCCTGAAAAGGGCCTCCCGACGTTGATGCGGGAGTCTTAAGTTTGATGGGAAGAACCTGTCTAGGAGTAGAGTGCAGAACTCTATCCTGTACCCTGAGGACACCACTTCCTGCACCCACCGGTCGGAAATGCGGGCAGTCCACCTGTCTGCGAACCCCAGAAGACGTCCCCCCCACCCGATCGTTGGGTGGGGGAAACCCATCATGCAGAGGAGGGCTTATCCTCTGCCTTTTCGTTCTTGCGTTGCCAGGGTCTTTTACCGGCCCCTGCAGCAGCCCAACCGACTCGCGGGCCCTTGCCCGCTGCGCCAGTGGCACGAAAAAACCTCTTATGACCCGAAGAGACGGGTCCCTGCTTGGGGCGAAATTCTCGCCGCCTGGGCTCCGGAAGAAAGGTACTCTTCCCACCCGTGAAATCCGTAATGATCTCGTCCAACTGGGGCCCAAATAGACGGCCACCCTGAAAGGGGAGGTCCGCTAAACCTTTTTTGGAAGCGTAGTCACCCGACCACGAACGCAACCAGAGGACTCGTCTGATAATGACTGCAAAAACAGACATTTTGGACAGCATAGGGAGCAGGCTGCAACACAGAGGTATTTGATACCATGAAACACATGATCTGCTTTCTGCGACGCTTCAAGCGTTCTGCCGCAGTCCAGATCATTCTGCAGCTCCGCGGTCCATTCAGATAGATCTTGCGCCGCCATGGCAGACACCAGGGCCGGTCGCAAGGCCGAACCAGCCAAAATGAAAAGTGCCTTAGACAATGCCTCCGTCCTCCTATCGGCAGGATCCTTAAATGACGGCGACCCCTCCAGGGGAATAGTCATCGCCTTGTTCAGTCGCGCCACCGGTGGGTCCACCGAAGGGGACGCCCACTTTTTTGTAAAACTATCCTCAAAGGGATACCAGATAGCGATACGCTTAGGCATGGTGAAGGAATGCTGCGTGCGCTGCCATTACTGATAGATCAAATGATCAAAAAAGTATCATAAGGGTAAGCTCTCGGTGACCTAGTGGGCTTGGCAGTCCTGCAGACATAAGTAGATGTCTGCGACTCGCCATCTTGGTTCAGTCGCAAAGACGCACGGATGCCAGCAATTATTGCAGACACCGCTGCCTTCGCCCCCTGGTCTTCCTCCCCATCTGAGGGATAAAGTTCACCCTCAGAAAGCTCCACGGGGGTCTCCGTGACCCCCGACGCTACTTCCGCTTCGGAATCCTCCCCTGAAGAACAAGGGGGAGGGGGCACTTTTAAGGGGCCCCCCCGGGAAAAAATTCCCCAATTACTTCCCGCAGCTGTTCTAGGGACACCAGGGATCCCAACGCAGGCTGTGCTGCATCTAAGTCCTCTTCAGAGGGCCCTGCAGGGTCATCTGCCATCGCACCCACAGTGAAAACAACCACTAGCGGCACCCCACACTGTAAACACACCACTGCCCCTCAGAACGCCAGGGAGACCCAGGAGGACTGCACCCACTGCCACCAGCACCCCCAGGAAGCCAGCTATACTTGCTGTCTTTGCCACCAAGCAACGTCCTGTGGACCGCCAGAGAGCTTGCGCCGTCAGCAGCCAGCAACACTGTCCCAGCAAAGTGAAAGGAAAAACGGCAGCAGCACATTTTTCACAGCATGCAGGGACTCCAATATGGCCGCCGAGGACATCCACTAGAGGCCAAAGGGCTGCTGAACACCGAGGCTCCGGAAAAATGGCGCCACAGCATGGTATTGAAAATCCCAGGGAAAATGGCAGTGATCCGCCGCAAAATGGCGGCGGATCGCCGCATGGCGGCCTACACATAGTGCTAGCGAGGTGCGGAGCGGGGGGGAGGAAGGGACGAAAGGACCCAGGAGAGCCCCAGCGACCCGCCTCTACCGGCGGCTAACGCATGGCAGAATGCCAAAATCGCCCTGCGGCCCACCCAGCGCCCCTAGGGGGGCAGAGGGGGGCTCACTCACCACTCCTGACGGGCGCAGCGGGTCGCCACCCGGTCGGGATGCTGCTGGTCACAAGCCCCTGGACAGGATCAAATCTGGACACTGGGCACAAGTGGGTATCACCCACTGGCCGCCCGCACGGAATGGGCACGATGCGGCGGGACCCACTAATATTCTGAGACTGGCTCGCATCGGTTGGCCATGCTGGGGAAAGTACAGGATTTTTCAGGAACCCTCAATGCCCCAGCTGGCTTCTTGATAGTAGTCTTCATTAGCTTGAGAAAAAATAAAGCGGTAGCAAAAATTCTAACCGCAGGTCCCATAAGGGAGCCAGGTCAACTCCTTGCACTAGGCATGTTAAAACTGATGTACTAAGCAGAGTAGGGGGGTTATATGGGAAGAGAGGACAGCCCCCTGGGAGGGGCCAGCTCGCTTTCTTTCTTTGCCTAGTTAACTCCTAATAGGATCTGCATATAACCCACATGTCAATGGAGAGCTGCGTCTGTCAGTGAACGTAGGGGAAATGCATATTTTTATGCCAGTAAAAAAAAAAAAAAATGTGCATTGACTGTCTTTTTCTTGGTAGATCACGGGTGCAATGTCAGGCTTTTGCAGACTGTCAGTACACTGTCTGGAGCAAAGAAAGAACAAACAAGAGAGGCGCACCGACCTTGTGCCGTACCATTAAAAAGTTTAATAATTTATGTAGATAAAATCCATATACTCACAAGCGGAGCAGATATTAAAACCTTTTGGAATACAATACATCCAATGGAGACGATGGTAGAACCTCAGCAGAGGACCTGGATGTTCACCATAGGACAAAGGCTGACGCGTTTCCAGGGCGAACCCTCTTCATCAGAGCCTCTGGAAACGCGTCAGCCTTTGTCCTATGGTGAACATCCAGGTCCTCTGCTGAGGTTCAACCATCGTCTCCATTGGATGTATTGTTGTATTCCAAAAGGTTTTAATATCAGCTCCGCTTGTGAGTATATGGATTTTATCTACATAAATTATTAAACGTTTTAATGGTACGGCACAAGGCCTCTCTTGTTTGTTCTTTCTTTGCTCTAGTGTGTCTGGATACCCATGATCCGGAAGAGGGCAGCAAGACCTGTGTGTGCGATCTACCATCATTTTAGTGTGGCTAGCATGGAATGAGGAGCCCCTGCTGTACTATCATCTTTGGTTAGAGGTCCCTTGAGCGCAGGAGTGCATTGGTTTAGTACACTGTCTACCCATACCTCTGATTGGGGCAGGCAGTTACTGAAGTCCAGGAAGCTCAATGGCCTACTAGAGTGCTCACCAGCACCCTCAGTTCATTAAGAACTACAAGCCATCAGCTGCAATGGCTGAAAGTACTTGTAAGTAGTGATAGGCTCGGGTGTGTTCGAAACCGCACGTGTCTGATCCCGCCAGGAAGCTGACACTGCACAGCGCTAATCACAGGAAGCGAGACGTTTCCCGATCCACAGCTACACAGATCGGGAAATGTCTCACTGTCTGTGATAAGCGCTATGCAGTGTCAGCTTCCTGGCGGGATCAGGCACAAGCGTTTTTGAACACCCCCGCGTCCGTCTCTACTTGTAAGCATACATTCACAGAACTCTGCGTGTGATCGGGGGTATGGGGAGAAGGTCCCCCACCTGCTGTCACAGGGAGGGGGGCGGACAGGGGTGAGGTAGTAGATGCTCAACATCCCCTAAATACATGTTACAAAATACAGGTGTAACAATGTAACATGTTGAGTCAGCTGCTATACCACTGACTAACATAACAACGTCAAATTATTTTTTTTATTCCTGTCAGTAATTTCCTCTTCAACCGGCTGAGCCCTGTAAAAAGACATGATGTAGCCTTACCTTTCCAGCAAGTGAATTTCTTTGCCTTCTTGAATAGTTTCAAGAACCGCTACTATCCAAAACTTCTACACTACATGTGTGTCAGTTAGTGTGTCTTTTGCTATGTGGTTCCATCCCCTGCCCCTGTAGTGACATACCAAGACACTGGGGGAGGGGATCATGGCACCAAGTCAGAGACAAGCTATTCGAACACTTGAAGCGTGGATAGAGTCGTCTGGAAGGAGCTGTTCAAGATTTCACTTGCCGACCACAGGAAAGGTAAGTAAGCACGGTTTCTTTACAGGGGCCCTGGTGCTTGACATTTCTGTTACCACTGACAGGGTCTCTTCAACCATGTCAATGCATTCAAACAAAAATACTACAACACCCCCTCCTGCCGCAAGGAGCTTACATTCTAATTCTCCCAGTTGCACATGCACATCAGTACCAAACTGACTGCAAACTAGTTAACCTACTAGCATGCTTTTCAGTTGAAATAGCATATCAGAGCAGCTTGAGAAAATACAAGCAAACATGGCAAGAAAACGTACAAACCCTGCGAAAAATGGTTCATGATGGGAGCCTAACCCAAGATTCTCTTCTATCTAAGGTCCAGTAGTTTTTTTTTTTTTGGTTACAAAAAAAATTTATTGAAATGATTGTCGTACATTACAGGCAAATGACTCCTATTACATTACATCATGTAGTCGGATGTAGATTCACAAAGAGTAAATTAAGCCAAATATGTAACGTATAGCAATCCCATATAATGAACATGGCACAAAGTGGAAACAACATCTTGGGTGGGGGCATACGCCAAGCCTCAACTATCTTAACGCCATACTTGGCCAGAGTTGCTCCCTAGGCTAGATAATGCAATACGGGATCTGAAGGGCGTTTATGGTAAGGTCAATCAGTGGAGGATAGGGGAAGGGGGAGTCAGCCCTCCTCGCTTCTTCTCAACTCATCTCCAGCCTCATGTCAGGGTAGAGTAAGGGGGGGTAGGTAAAAAAACACAGAATCGTAGGCTAAATTAGATCAGAAGGTTCAGTAGTTTTTATGAGTTCACTACTCCTCTTTCTGTATTAGTAATAGTTCCGGGCAGTTGAAGGTAAATCTAAAGGCAAGTGAATAAGAAAATTGAGTAAGAAAAATGTACAGTGATACCTCAGTTCACAAACTTAATTTGTGAAACGACTCTGGTCGCGAACCAAGCAAATTTTCCCATAGGGTTCAATGTAAATCAGGTTAATCCGTCCTGACCTTTTTTTGTTTTTGAACCACAAAAATATGAAACAAAGTACAGTAGTACAGTATAATATGAAGAAAGAGAACACTAACCTTGCTTGAGACGACTTCTGGCATGGAGGAAGGCGGGTGAGAGGCAGTTATTGTTCGGAGGGAGAGTCCCCCTCCATAAGGACATTTGGGTGATCTGTTCAATGTCACTTGTCTTTTCTTGTGCTGCATAACCCTCAGAAAATGAGAGACCACGTTATCGTTCATCAGATTTAACACTCTGTTCGTTACAATTATGTTGGGGTGGTGCTTCTCCAAAAAAAATCATGGCACTCATTCCATTTTTCCATAATGGATTTTATGGCATCACTGCAAACCTCCTCCCTGTCTTCCTCAGTGGAGTGCTCCTCAATAAGTGCCTTCTGCTGCTCACTGTGGCGTTCAGAAAGTTCTTCCATGGTCAACTCCTCCTTATGTTCCTCAACAAGCTCCTTTACGTCTGCATCATCAATGTCCAGACCAATTCTCTTGCCCGTGGACACAATTTCCTCCACTACCTCTGCATCAGGCCATTCAAAGTCACGTTCAGTGACACATTCTGGCCACAGTTACCTCAAGGTTGAGTTTAAGGTTCTATGAGTGACCTCTTCCCAGGCTTTGTCAATGAGGTTAATGCAGTGGAGAACATCAAAATATTTCTTCTAGAATTATTTGAGACTTAAGGATGTCTTTTCAGTGACATTAAAGAGAAAGTAAACCCTGATGGGGTTTACTTCCTTCTATATTCCCCTGCAAAGTAAAAGCATAATGGTCTACTATGCAACGCATAGTAGCCCATTATGTCTCACCTACCTGCAAACTAAGCCTGCGATGTCCCCTGTTCAGGCAGCGTCCATCTTCAGACCCTCTTCCTTCGGGGGCCGCGACTCTGGCTCTGTGACTGGCCGGAGTAGCGTGACGTCACGGGAGCCACCAGTCACGGCACAGCGGGCCGTTTCTTCACTGCGCATGTGCCAAATGACGTTGGCAATGACAGTACACTGTATATCTCCCTTATCATAGGCTTACCTGTAGGTTAAAAGTGGTTGTCACAAGTTTTTTTGTCACTTTAAAACACCAAGTGAAGAGCGCCTTTGTGTACAGCTTCTTGAAGTTGCAGATCACTTGCTGGTCCATAGGCTGCCAAAGAAGTGTCAGGGGAGGAACTTGACCTTTATGAAGTCATACTCAGCATCCATATCATCCACCAAGGCTGGAGGGTGTGTCGGGGCATTGTCCATCCGAAGAAGGCACCTTTCAGGCAGCTGGTTATCAGAAAGATATTTTCTGACGGTGGGTGCGAACACCTCATGCAGCCATTCCATGAACAATTGCCTTGTGACCCAAGCTTTCGCATTGGCCCTCCACATGACAGGCAGTGTGGCCTTGTTCACATTTTGTTCCCTGAATGCACGAGGGGTCTGGGAATGGTAAGCTAGTAGTGGCTTAATCTTCAGATCAGCGCTTGCGTTCGCACACAGCAAAAGGGTCAATCTGTACTTCATGGGCTTGTGCCCCGGAAGTCCTTATTCCTCCTGTGTGATATAGGTTGTGTTTGGCATTTTTTCCAAAAGAGCCCTGTTTCATCACAGTTGAACACTTGTTGAACACTGTGGATGCCACTTATCTTGCGGAATTTTTCAAACCACCCTCTACTGGCTTTAAATTCTTCACTTGCTGCACTTGTAGAGGGGTTTGTTTGCAGTAAATCACTGTGCAATTTCCTGGCTCTCTCACAGATCCTAGCTACTTAACGCTATCACCTGTCAGCTGTTTCTCATTCAACCACACTAACAAAAGGTTTTCCACCTCTTCCAGCACTTACGTCCTCTACTTGAATAACATTGTTACTCCTTTTGCCACATCAGCTCCTTTGATGGTAGCTTTGTTCTTCAAAATAGTCGAGATTCTCAACTTCGCCATCTTGTTCTCCAAGGCCAGATCAGTCACACGAATACCACAGTCATGCTTTTCTACAATTTACTTCTTCAGCTCAATGGTTATTTTCTTCACAACCTTATTCTTAGAATTCCTGCTCTGCACATTCTTGTCATCTTCATTTCCGCTCTGCACATTCTTGTCACCTGCATTTCCGCTCTGCACATTCTTGTCACCTGCATTTCCACTCTGCACATTCTTGTCACCTGCATTACCACTCTGCCCTTTGTCACCTTCATTAATGCTCTGCCCTTTCTTACCACCATGCTTGCTCTTAATTTTCTTTGAAGCCATACTGGATGTCCCATACAGTAAGCACAAAAAAAGCTTTACAGCAAGTGCGCACAGGGGTGTACAGTACTGTACAGTATGTGCTAAAAAGCACCCAAAAAGCTTCTCAATATACTCCAGAATACTGAAAGTGTCTTCACAGTACACTTTGTGTCTGTCACCATGATCTCCCCTACAGGAAGTCGCGACCACGTGTCAGAGCAGGGAAAATGGCCACAGCTTGTGTTCATTAACCGAAGCGGAGTTCGCATACCGAAGCAAATTTTTATGAACTTTTCTGCTCACGAACCGAGTTGTTCATGAACAGAATTGTTCGTGAACTGAGGTATCACTGTATAACGTATGGCCAGCGTAAGGACTGTAAACTAAACTTTTTTCCCTGTCAAAGTGCTGGATTAGTGAGATACTAGGGCAGGTTCCCATTACTGGACAAGTGCAGGCTTGTCTGCAGAGATAACCTGAACTTGCTACTATCTAACTGGTGAACAGTAGGAGTGGTTATAGAGAGCTGCAGTAAAAATCTAATCAGTGGTGAGCATGCTGCTCACCACAAGAGCCATAAGAAATAAACTGCTATACATTCAATAGAAACACTTTATTAAAGGAATTTGTTCCTAGCTTGTGGTTTACACTTTAGACACCTGTATTTACCTTTCAGCATATATAGAAATATGTGACCAAAATGACCAGGTGATCTCCAAAAAAAGGGGAGTATAAAGCTGGCTATACTTTAATTCCCAATGAACCAGCTGGAACTCGATTAGTGGGTGGCCCTGTCAGCATCACTCTGCCCAAAATCCTTCAACCAAAAAACCTAAGGCAGGCCATAGACCATGGGTGCTAAACCTGTGGCCCTCCAGCTGTTGCTAAACTAGAAGTCACATCACGCCTCAGCCTTTGGGAGTCATGCTTGTAACTTTCAGCCCTACAATGCCTCATGGAACTTGTAGCTCTCCAACAGCTGGAGGGCCACAGATGGTGCAAACGGTGCTAACAGGGGAATCCCCCCTGCCAAACACTTGTCTGCTCCTGGCAGATGCCGTGCCCATCAGGAGAAGACAGTGATTATTGCTAACGGCTAGAGCAGCCACAAGTGATAATCGCAAGTGAATCCAGCAGCCTGATTGTACCCAAGTTGATCGATTGATCAACTGGGTACATTCAGCCTGTCCACATTTGGTTGGAATCTTGGATTCAGCAGGATTCTAACCATCTACGGCCAGCCTAAGGAGCCGAGTGTAAAATTGTCAGTTGAGCTGTCAAGAGTACAATGGAGGCGGGATGGGAGGAGTGAAAGTCATGGAACCACCCTCTTAGAATTACATAATCTTATCTTTGGTGTCGGGAAGTCTGAATGGATGTTAATCATATATTCTACATGACTAAAGGTATAAATAGCTGTCAAATCACTGGGGAAGAGATATTAAAACAGCATTATATGTAGAAGATATACAGCGTTGAATTCCCCACCCCCTGTTCTGGGATGGTTATTCTGTTTTGGCTTGGATACGCTACAACTTTATTTAAACATTACAGAACAAATTCACAATATATGCCTTCACAAAGGAGGCAGAATATAACAACCGAAGATTATATATTACCATTGACCAACTACTAGCTATACCATGACCAGAATAAATGTGAACCTTTACGGATATATGCGCTAAACATAGACCAGAGATGGGTTACAGGAAAGTAAAGTGCTTGATTCCCCCATCAACACGATCAGTGTTGATGGGGGGGGGGGGGGGGGGA
>BLSH010207307.1:267382-280764 GCA_018402905.1 Glandirana rugosa
GGACCCCCCCCCCCCCCCCCAGCCCGATAGGCTGGCGTCCGTCGTGACTATCGACCAATTCAGGGGAAGAAAAGACTTCCCCAACGTTAAGGCCGGGGCCCGAAGCCACCATGTCAAAGACCCTCTGGTCTGAGAATCCAATCTGATCAACTGGTCTAGGGACAGTGGAGACTTGTCCCACCGAGACAGAATCGCTCGCTGAAGGAGCCGAGTGTGACTCTGGGCGTAGGGTACCGCCTCAAAGGCTGAAACCATGAGCCCCAACACCCGCATACAAAACCGTAAGGAAGACCACCGGCATGACAGCAGGGTTTGCACTGCTGCTTGCAGTGTCAGTAACTTGGTCGGAGATAGGAACACCTTCACCTGCTCTGTGTCCAGAATCAGACCCAGATATTCCAGGCGACAGGACGGTAACACTGTCAACTTCTACAGACTGATCAGCCAGCCGAAGTCCTTTAACGAGGTCATGGTGATAGCCACATTCTCCTCCAGAGACAAAGCGGACTCCGCTCTTAGGAGCAGGTCGTCGAGGTATGCTACCACCGCAATGCCCCTCTGCCTCAGTAGCGCCAGCACAGGGGCCACCAGCTTGGTGAACACCCGAGGGGCCGAGGCCAGACCAAAGGGAAGTGCCACGAATTGGTAGTGAAGATCTCCCACCGCAAAGCGCAGAAAGCGCTGGTGCCGGAGACAAATGGGGACGTGGAGATACGCGTCCCTGATATCCAGGGACGCCATGAAGTCCCCTTGGTGCAGGGTGGCCACGACCGGACGGATTCCATCCGAAATTTTCGCGCTCTCACAAAGTGGTTTAGCGCCTTTAGGTCCAGAACTGGCCTGACCCCCCACCTTTTTTGGGGGCCACGAATAGGTTAGAGTAGAAACCGTGAAACCTCTCCAACTGAGGTACTGGCACGATCACCCCCTGGTCGGAGAGTGCCTGAACAGCCCAGAGGAGGGCCTCTCGACACCCCTGAGGGAGTCTCAAGTACGATGGGAAGAACCTGTCTGGGGGTAGAGTGCTGAACTCTATCCTGTACCCGGACGACACCACTTCCTGCACCCAACGGTCGGAAATGCGGGCAGTCCACCTATCTGCGAACCCCAGAAGATGTCCCCTGAGGAACAAGGCGGAGGCAGGTGTTTTTTAGGGGCCCCCAGAGTGTTGCTCGGCCCCACCCGGGGAAGAAATTCCCCAAACACTGCCCTCAGCTGGTCCAGGGACAGCAGGGCCCCCAGCACAGGCTGCGCTGCCGCTGACTCCTCCTCAGAAGGGCCTGCAGGATCATCTGCCATCGCACCCCCGAACTGACAGTCAAAATTAGAAAAAAAAGATCTGACACCCCCACATTGCAGCCCCACAGAACGCCAGGGAGACCTGCACCCACCACTACCACACCCCAGGGAGAGCCCAGCTATACTTGCTGTTTTGTGCCCACAGTGCTGCTCCCAGCAGGAGTGCTTAACCACTTCAATACTATGCACTTAGAACACTTTCCTACCAGACCAATTTTCAGCTTTCACTGCTGTTGCGTTTTGAATGAGAATTGCGCAGTCGTGCGACGCTGTACCCAAAGTTTTTATCATTTTGTTCCCACAAATAGAGCTTTCTTTTGGTGGTATTTGATCACTTCTGCAGGTTTTATTTTTTGCGCTATAAACAAAAAAAGACCGAAAATTTTGAAAAAAAAAAAAAAAATTCTCTATTTCTGTCACAAAACTTTGTAAATAAGTACATTTTCTCCATCACTGATGGGCACTGATGAGGCTACACTGACGGGCAGTGATGTGGCAGTACTGATTGGCACTAATGAGGTGGCACTGATGATGAGGCACTTATATGCAGCAATGATGAGCACTGTTAGGCGGCACTGATAAGCAGCACTGACGGGCACTGATATAAAACACTGACGGGCACTGATGTGCAGCACTGATGGGCACTCATAGACGGCACTGATTGCCACTCATAGGCGGCACTGGGCACTGATAGGTGGGCACTAGTAGGTGGCACTGGTGGGCACTGATATGTGGCATTGGTATGCACTGATAGGGGCACTGGTACACACTGATAGGGGCACTGGTGGGCATATGTACAGAAAGGGGTCCATCCCCTGGTGGTCTAGGGTGGCATCTGAAGGTGGCACTAAGTGCCATTCATATCGGGCACTATGCCCCTCACCTGGTGGTCTAGGGTGGTCTCCCTGCTGGTCCAGATCGGCTCCCTGGTGGTTCTGTGTGGGCACATTGCTGGTGGTCCCCTGGGCAGGCTCCCTGGTGGTCTAGTGTGGCGATCCGAGGGGAGGTGGTGCTGATAAATCATCAGCACAAACCCTCCCTGTCAGGAGAGCAGCCGATCGGCTCTCCTCTACTCAGGCCTGCAGACCTGAGTACAGGAAAAGCCGATAAACGGCTTTCCTGTGTTACACTGTGACCAGCCGTGATTGGTCACGGCTGATCACAAGGTAAAGTGCTTCGAATGGAAGCACTTTACCGAGATCGGTATTGCGGGGGTGTCAGACTGACCTCCCACACCACCGATCGCCGCGATGCGCACCCCCAGGCGCGCGGCGGCTTGTTATCCTGAGGACGTCATATGACGTCCAGTCAGGATAACTAAACCACTTCCCGGCTGTCATTCTGCATACGGCGGTCGGGAAGTGGTTAAAGGACCGCCAGAAAGAAGCGCCGTCTGCAGTCAGCCACGCTGTCCCAAGTGAAAAGGAAAGTAAAACGGCAGCAGCATGTTTTACACGGCTCCAGGGACATCCAATATGGCCGCCGAGATCATCCACAAGAGGTCAAAGCCTGTGTGCAGGCCGCGACTACAGCAAAATGGCCGCCGCTGCTCACTAGAGGGAAACCCTCAGTAAAATGGCCGCGGCTACGGCAAAATGGCGGCATTCCGTCGCAAAATGGCGGCGCATCGCCGCATGGCGGTACAAAAATGCACAGATGCGGTTTTAAACAGGGTGCGGAGCGGGGGAAGGGAGGTGTGGGAGGGGGAGAGGACACCCAGGAGGACACTAGCCCAGGGACCACCCTCCACCGGTCGGCCAGCAAAATGCTAAAGTACGCCCAGCACCCCCCCTCCGCACCCCTAAGGGGGGGAAGAGGGGGTCACTCACCACTCCGACGGGCGTAGCCACCCGGTCGCAGACCTTCCTCCCCAGCCGGAAAGGGATGCTGCTGGCCAAAGCCCCTGGACAGGCACCGAGTCCGGTCACCGGGCGTAAGTGGGGGTCACCCACTGGCCGCCCGCACAGAACGGGCACGATGCAGAGGGTCCCGCCACAGCATAGGACTAGCTCGCATCGGTCGGCCGTGCTGGGGAAAGTGCAGGATTCTAGTTATCCTCTATGCCCCAGCCGGCTTCTTGATAGCAGTCTTCATCAGCTAGCTTGAAAAAAATAAAAAAGCGGTAGCAAAAAATATAAACCTCAGGTCCCATAAGGGAGCCAGGTCAACTCCTTGCACTAGGCATATTAAAACTGATATGCTAAGCAGAGCAGGGGGGTTATATGGGGGAGAGAGAGGATGGCCCCCTGGGAGGGGCCAGCTTGCTTTCTTTCTTTTTGCCTAGTTAACTCCTAGTAGGATGTGCATATAACCCACGTCAAAGAAGGCTGCGTCTGTCAGTGAACGTAAGAGAAAGACATTTTTTTGCAAAATTGTCGCTCTTCTTTTGTTTATAGCGGTGATCAGAAATGACGCAAAGGGAATCAAATACCACCAAAAGAAGCTCTATTTGTGGGAAAAAAAGGACACAAATGTTGTTTGGGTACAACGTCGCATGACCGCGCAACTGTCAGTTAAAGCGACGCAGTGCCGAATCGCAAAAAGTGCTCTGGTCCTAAAGCGTGAAATCCTTCTGGGGTTGAAGTGGTTAAAATTGACTGCTCAAGCCCTGAAGGGGGGAAAGGCCCCCCTCCACCCCGAAATTTGTTGGCAGCATCTGATGCTCTTATCCATAAAATGTTTTAAGTCCTTAACGTGAGAAGAACTTTTGTGGCAAGCGCTCCTTGATACACATCTAAGAATTTACAGAGTTCAATTTGGGTATAGTTCAATATCTTATGTATGTTAAATGTAGCTTTATAAGAAAAATATTAGCCAATTCTCAAATGTGGACAAGTCCCTAGAAAGCTGTTAACTGCAACACAAGCATGCAAAAAGAATGAAAAACTGAAGTCCTTGCTACACTGTACGTACATGGCAATGACCTCTGTGTCACACACTACAAACAATCCCAGCTGTCAATGCTAATCCAGGCAGCATTATTCATAAACCAGGTAGAAAATACCCATGTTTGATCGGTACCAAGGACATTTATTCAAATTTACTGTAAATAGACTACTGCTGCTTAATGACAAACAATCCCATTAAAGCAGTAGTAAATTGCACCCCCCCCAAAAAAAAACCCCTGCAAGACAATGGCATAATGTGCTATCATGTATCACATACTAGCACATCATGAAGCACATCATGCTTACCTTAGAACAAAGCTCTCCAACAGCGAGCTGTCACCACAGACAATGCTTCCAGCATCAAATGGTCTAACTTCTGGGCTCACATGCTCCAGCCCTGATTAGCCGAGCCGCGATGACGTCACTCCAGCACATGCGCGGGAGTCACGGACCATGAAGCGGAGCTTAGAAGGGATGGCATGGGTACGCCGTCCCTTCAGAGCATGGCCTGGCACATCACCCTCTGCATGCAGTGTGAATATCTCCTAAACAGTGCAAGTTTAGGAGATATTCACTGTACCTACAGGTAAGCCTTATTATATGGTTACCTGTAGGTAGAAGTTAAAAAAATTAAATAAAAAATGTTACACTACCACTTTAAGCGCTACCCTCCCCTGGACATGTTGTGAACAGCAATCCTTTTCTACAAAGCACCTGCTTTCCTCAGAGTAATATTTATAGAAATGGCACTGAACAACAGTTAAACCATCATATGCTACCATGGTAATAGCATGCTATTTAAAGTGTTACTAAACCCACAACAGTATAAGAAGTCTTTATATGCAGAATAGCATGCTTGTTATTATACTCACTGTGGAACTTACGGGGTTAATCCTCTGCATTGTGTAAAAAGGCTGTTTTATTCTGTATTCACAGATCCAGCCCCTCCCTGCACTGTCTATCTGGGGAAGGCTATCCAACACAGGCAGGGTAGCCAACCTGCACATGCTCAGTTGTCTTTTATGTTGGAGAGAACATTTACTTGTTCCCAGAGATAGCCAAGTCACATGATAGTGACATCACATGTGGGCGTGTATACAGGCTGTAGTGGAAATCTCCTCCTACCTGAACCCTCAGCACTGGACAAACTGCGCAGTTTATCAATTTACTGTGGTATACAGATCATCCAAAAAAGGTATATAGGGGCAGAATTTTATGTTAAAAAGATTTATAAGCTGTGGGTACTGTGGGGGGGGCAGGTGAACTATTTTCATATTACTGGGTTTAGTAACACTAACTGCTAATTAAGGTTTTATGAATTACATGATCTTTATCATACATAGACTTGAGTTTGTATAGACATGTAAGCTGACCACAGATGGAGTGATGGTTTTTCCGGCAAAAACAGGCTGCAAGAAAAGAAAAATCGCTAGATTTCATCAACACGGTCAGCTTTGACGGGGAAATCCCTTCTGCAGAGCCACAGTGATTATCGCTAGCAGCTATAATATGATGCAATAAGGTAAAAAAACCTTCTGTCTGCAGCTCTCCGCCCTCCATTATACTTACCTGAACCCTTTCTCTGTCAAAACTTCTATCTCAAACAGTTCTCTCCCCCTCCCTCCCCAGTCTTATGGGACACGTCACAGATGCCAAAAGACTGCAGGAACATTCACAAAGCGTAGCATGGCTTGTGCAGGACAGACAGCTGTGTAGCCGCAAGCAGCATAGCCGGCTGGCTGCCCACAGTTAAGATGATGGTGCCAGGAACCCGAAGGCTATTTAAGAACTAACTCAAGTGAAAGCGGCGCTGGATCCCTGGACAGATACGTATCCGGTTATTAAAAGTCAGCAGCTACATGATTTTTAACTACACACTTTTAATCCCCCCCCCCAGAGTGGAGAACTGCTATTAAGCGGTTTGTTATGGTTTTCATGATATTACTTTTTTCTCTGACTGTTACCAGCACAGGAAGTTAGGGGATATTTTCCCAACAGGGAACAGATGCAGTTAATTACCTGAGTGAGGTTCTATTGCTTCCCACTGAAAAAATTTAGACAGATTTCTTTGTTGAAAGAAAATGACGATTTACCTGTTGAAAGGAGTCTTCAAATAACGTCTGCCTGGACACAGTTATCTTGACATGGCTCGGCAATGCATTAGACTGCAAAGAAATGCACAGTCAAGTCAGTATGAGCAGGTCTGCTAAGATGGATGCAGACAGAACAACATATTTAAATAACCTGACTAACAGAGAGGATTACAAGGAAGACACACATTTTCCTCATCAGTGCCAGCACCTTCCAGCAGCAGCACAATTCAGTCAATCTAGCTTCTTAAGATTTGTAATCCTCAAAAGACTTTAAAAAAATGATTACCTGACACAAATAACGAAAGTGGGCAAGCTTCCACCGAAAACTGCGTTCATAGGCAATCTGAGGTCCCTTAGTTCTAGAAGAGATAAACAGAAAAAAAAGTTATGTTTAGCTTTTTGCAAATACAACCCATGCCGGGCTTGTGTTCTACAAGTCCTGAGGTCACAAATTATTTTAACTAATATACCGTACTATAATAGTTGGACAAAAACAATTACAAGGTTTCTTTGCCACTCAACAAGCGCAATTGTACAGTCCCTTCAGTGTTCATCCAGCACAATTACGCCTCATGGAACAGCCCCGAACACATATTGTATGCATTCAGGGCCAATCACATGCATGCAATGTGTGAATGTGGCCTGATATAATTCCTTCACTGTTCAACCACCACAAATATACAGATTCTTTTTTGTGCAATCAGTTTATGTACACAGTTCCATCACTGTGCAACCACTACAAAATACACCAGTTCCATCACTGTGCAAGTACACAGATCCTTCACTGACCAACCACCACAAATACACAGTTCCTTCACTGTGCAATCAGTGCAAGTATACAGTTCATTCACTGTGCAATCGGTGCAAGTACACACTTCCTTCACTGTGCAATCGGTGCAAGTACACAGTTCCTTCACTGTGCAATCGGTGCAAGTACACAGTTCCTTCACTGTGCAATCGGTGCAAGTACACAGTTCCTTCACTGTGCAATCGGTGCAAGTACACAGATCCTTCACTGACCAACCACCACAAATACACAGTTCCTTCACTGTGCAATCAGTGCAAGTATACAGTTCCTTCACTGTGCAATCGGTGCAAGTACACACTTCCTTCACTGTGCAATCGGTGCAAGTACACAGTTCCTTCACTGTGCAATCAGTGCAAGTACACAGTTCCTTCACTGTGCAATCGGTGCAAGTACACAGTTCCTTCACTGTGCAATCGGTGCAAGTACACAGTTCCTTCACTGTGCAATCAGTGCAAATACACAATTCCATCACTGTGCAATCAGTGCATGTACACAGTTCCTTCACTGTACAACTAGTGTAAATACACAGTTCATTCACTGACCAACCAGCAGTTATACAGATCCTTCAATATTAAAGTGACACTAAACTCTAGGAAAAAAAAAAAAAGGTCTTCTACTGCTCCTTGCCTACTTAAAATCTTCAAATTCCTTTTTTTTTTACTGTGATCTGACATTCTGTTCGTGAATGGCTATGTTTGCTCTCCACGATCGCAGTGTATATAGGAACATAGCCACCCCCTCTTGCTTGTGCATGAGATGGACTAGGGACTATGGGATTTGCAGCGTGCATAGAACAGTGCACACGACCGCAAGTAACATGCACTGCTCATTCAAAACAAATTGAAGCCACGGGAAGAGAGGTCAAGAATTTCACTGCAGAGAAATCAACAGGCCCGGTACACACCAAGTTGTTTTTCATTCAACCTAGTGGGTTAAACAAAACACTGACAGATTGCTTTACCAACACAAGCGATGTTGGTGCGACGATTCCCCCCACTGTGCTATTGAACTCCGACAGGGGGACTCCACCTCTCTCCAACAGAATACACTGAGCAGCAGTCACGGCCATTGGCTGCAAGTGCTGATTAGATGTTGGTTTCCCGGCATGTCCATTTGACAAAAAACGGTTGTTAAACCAGCTTCTGTTGGACAGACTGCTGTACACACTGACAGGTAGTGTGTACCCAGCTTAAGTGACATGAATGCTTGTTAAAGGAAATCCTCTCTTGTCTTAATATTGCATGTATGCTCATTTCAAACCATTTCCCAAAATAACATATCCAAAGGCTACTTATCTGGCTTCTATATAGGTATGCAGAATACATCTGTGTTAGGCACAACAGAGCTGCATTCCCATTCATTCACAGTGTGCAGTAAAAGGTGAGCAGAAACCCACAAGAACACTTGCAGCCTTTACATCACAAATCAGCTGCAAGGCACAATGTAACCCAGATGACCTTTCACTGCAAAACACACAAACAACTCCCTTGTGTCAGTCAAGGTTGGTTCAAGGCCTGACTCTTACACCATGGGATTAAGCAAATAATTATCCAAAGGTAGACTCTCTCCTTGGAGCGAATATAGGTCATTACACACATAGAACTTGCAGTTCTATTAGTATAGTGGCAGCTCCATTACCAAAGTAAAAACAGAAATGAATCTAAGAGACACTTGCATCTGAATGGTGAGCTAAATTCAGGTCATTGCTGAAGTAAATTATTATTATTCTAGGTACTTATATAGCGCCGTCAATTTACGCAGCGCTTTACATATACATTGTACATTCACATCAGTCCCTACCCTCAAGGAGCTTACAATCTAAGGTCCCTAACTCACATTCATACATATACTAGGGCCAATTTAGACAGGATCTAATTAACCTCACAGCATGTCTTTGGAGTGTGGGAGGAAACCGGAGTACCTGGAGGAAACCCACGCAGGCACAGGGAGAACATGCAAACTCCAGGCAGGTAGTGTCGTGATCGGGATTCGAACCAGCGACCCTCTTACTGCTAGGCCAAAGTGCTACCCACTACACCACTGTGTAAATCTATACTTTAGAAGGTAGCATTACAGGGTGCACCCTTCAAAGCATTCTGGGCACAGCAGCAGCTTTATCCCTGCTGAACCGGACGAGATTCAAACCATCTATGGCCAGCCTACGTTTTTGCTATTTAGTGCCACCAGCAGGCTATTTCTTCTGCATGGCTACCATTTCTCTCACTATAGCAGGGATGCTCCACCTTTTTAAGAGCAAGGGCCACTTAAGTGATTTAGTAACCAGTTGCGGGCCACAATGAACTATGGGGTTTTACCACCCCCAAACCACAAATGTGAAACAAGTCCTGAGCCCCCTATAAGGCTGCTTTCACACCAATATATTGTGGTTTACCTGCACCGTAGGTGCAGAGCAGCACACCTGTGGCTTTCGTTCATGTTAGCTGCACTGAGCCACAGAAGTTTTGGTGTGTTTTCAGTAAGCGCGCCAAACTCGCAGAATATACTACAAGTCTATGGTTCAATGCATGTAACCCACAGGAAAGCCGTAGGTGTGCTCTGCACTTGTGGATCAGTGTGAAAGCAGCCCAATGACCCTTTTTTATAATTGCTAATATGCCCATTGCAAAAGTGCAGTTTACGTGATATTTAATACACTGACCTTTTCCTCTTCCAGGTTCTGCTGGCATCGGCCTCCAGGGTGCTAGAAAGGTCCCAGTCAAAGTGCAATACTCTGGAACAGGAGCCAGTGCTACAAAGGAAGCATCAGCTTATGCAGCTTCTGCTCCCTTTGTTGTCAGCACCAGCTCCATGCACTCTGATGCTTTGGGTTTGGCGGGTCGGCAACCCGTTGATCGCGATCTGGGTTTGCCGACCCACCATCCCAGAGCACGGGCATGTGCTTTCCTGTTTTGAGGCTCTGTGAGGCCACAGATTGAGCACTCCTGCACTACAGTTTTGCTGAGGAAATATTGTGCAATATAAATACATGCAACATCCACCATTTTATTCTCTAGGGGCTCTGCTTAAAAAAAATGATTTTTACATGTCAGAATTGGCTGCATTGGTTTAATTTTAATTTGTAAGATTTAAAATTGAGGTCTTATATGATTATTTATCTAAAATTGCCAATCGATGCTGTGAACTTTGAGATACCTGAAGTTCCCTTTACATGACATGTATTGAGATGCTGCAAGGATAAATCAGCTCACATGCTACCCTACACAATCCTAACTGATATGAATGCTGTAAACTCTCTAGTTAGTGATGGCAAAGCAAACCCCATTCACAAGGTTACATGTTCCACGAAAAGCGATTAACAGAACAGCCTATCCCATCATGCACAGAGCACTGTATGTATACTCTAAACAATATTATACACTAGAAAGGTCTCTTTACAAAGCTATACATAATAGTTTTTCCAATGCAGGGTAAGTGGCAACATTGGTGTGAAATGAAGCAACAGACTAAATGAGCTAAAGAAAAATAAAATGCAATTTAGACAGAAAAGAGATATACATATAGTATGTATATTCTTCACAGAAAAAAATATCATGGGAAAGCTGGATCTTTTTCTTTTAAGTAACTACAGTCAGGAAGATTGTGATGAGCATGTTTTCTACAGAAACCTTCTGCAATACACAGCCACACTGTGTCACTCTGCATTGTGTCTGCTTCATCACAAGAAGGAATTGTATTGAATTTCAGCCCAGTCACAGCACAGCAGAGTACGCTGCATGCAAAGCTCTGGGTGAGACCAAATGCAGAATGAATGTGTACTGGCTGTTGCATTGGGACAGAAAACGTCAGACGTCTAAGGGAAAGAGCTGAACAACCATCAATGCCAAAAACGCACATGTATCCTAACCTTTGTCTTTAGACTATTTAACAATAACTGTATTCCACTCCTGGAGCTGAATGGGACAGGTGAACATGCTTGCCATTACTTACACTGAAGACTTTCCAGTCCGAGGGTCATTGAAAGTGGTGGTCTTTGTGTTGTGATCTACAAAATACTTTACTCCCTCTCTTGTGTAGCGGATTTCCCAGCCCTCTGGCAAAGGATCCTCATTTTGTAAACTGTGGGAAGGGAGCAACCATTAATAGGTGGCCTTTTTTAATACAGCAATCTATTTTACAGTAACATTTAAACAGAGCATAGTACATAACAGTGACATTCTTAGTGACACTTGGAGCGATCCTTGGGAAATCAAAATCATCTGCATAAGGTTATGCTGAAATATTAAAAATGTATTTTAATACTGGCAAAGACATAAAAAAAATGATTGCAGAGAGAAAACCATTTTTTATAGAACTTGCTGGTGCCTAGGCACTCTGGCCCAAAGCATATTTTCGCCTATATTCTTATATAGATAAGAATTTCTGCAAAATTTTGATCACTGTGTTGGATTTAAAGTGTTACTAAACCCACAAAAGTAAAATCAGTTTGTATATGCCTCACTGTGAAACCTATGGGGTTAATCCCCTGATTTGTGTAAAAAAAGGTGTTTGATCCTGTTTTTTCTGATCCTCCCCTTCTTCCACAGTCCCCAAATCATCTCCTGATATAACAGAGTCTAGGGGCAAGCTGCATATGCTCAGTATGGTGTGCATTGCTAGAGAGATTTTTTTCTTTATCTTGGGAGGGTGCATGTGATCAGCACAGGGCTAATCAGCACTGTCCAGACAGAGGATCAGAGGTCCTGCAGCCTGATAGGATAGAACAGAATGACAACTCCTCCTACAAGCTTTAACAAAAAACACTGATAGAAGTCACAAGACTGCACTAACTGTTGATGAGAAAGGGTATTTGGCAGTTTATATTTACTAAAATAATTGAATTATGTGTTTAGTGTGGGAGACCAGATATAGTGAATGTAGGGTCCTGGGTTTAGTAACACTAACTACTTGCCGACCAGCCGCCGCCGCAGTTATACTGCGGCAAGTTGGCTCGGCTGCGTAAATCACCGTACCGGTACGGTGGTCCCTTCAATGTCTAGCAGGCGCCCGCGGCACGTCCCCGGAGCCAATGCGCGTGGCCGGCGGCAGCGAAGTCCACCGGCCTCCCGCGATCACTCCACAGAGAGCCAGAACAGGGATCTTAGCAATGTAAACAAACAGATCCCTGTTCTGACAGGGGAGTAGAAGGAAATCGTCTGCTCCTAGTGATCAGGAACAGCGATCTCTCTCTACTCCTAGTCAGTGCACTCCCTCCACAGTTAGAAACATCTCCGTAGGGAACCCCTTGATTGCCCCCTAGTGTTAACCCCTTCCCTGCCAGTGTCATTTATACAGTAATCAGCGGCTATTTTTAGCTCTGATCGCTGTATAAATGTCACTGGTCCCCAAAAGAGCATCAAAAGTATCCAATCTGTCCGCCGCAATGTCGCAGTCTGCTAAAAAGTGCTGATCACCGCCATAACTAGTAAAAAAAAAATGCCATAAATCTATCCCCTATTTTGTAGACGCTATAACTTTTGCGCAAACCAATCAACATATGCTTATTGTGATTTTTTTTTACCAAAAATATGTGGAATAATAAATATTGGCCTAAACTGATGAAGAAATTTTTTTTTTTTTTTTTTTGGATATTATAGCAAAAAGTAAAAAATAATGTTTTTTCTATTTCAAAATTTGTTTATAGCGCAAAAAATAAAAACCGCAGAGGTGATCAAATACCACCAAAAGAAAGCTCTATTTGTGGGAAAAAAAGGACGTCAATTTTGTTTGGGAACAGCGCCGCATGACCGCGCAATTGTCAGTTAAATTGACGCAGTGCCGTATCACAAAAATGGGATTTTATTAAAACTTACCGTAAAATCCTTTTCTCCGAGTTCACTGACAGAGGCAGAGTTAACTAGACAGGGAAAAGAAACAGCTGGCCCCTCCCATGGGGGCCGTCCTCTCTTCCTACATAAACCCCCTCATAGCATAGCTCTTCAGTTCGTACACAAGCCGTACAAGAACAGAGCACCGAAGGGTGGGAGCTGCGTCTGTCAGTGAACTCGGAGAAAAAGGGATTTTATTAAAACTTACCGTAAAATCCTTTTCTCCGAGTTCACTGACAGACGCAGCTCTTCATGACTTTGTGGGGTTTTATGTTCGTCCTACCAGGAGTTAACTAGGCAGGGAAAATAATTCAGCTGGCCCCTCCCCTGGGGCCGTCCTCTTTTCCTACATTAAAACCCCCCTCCCAGAGGAGCTCTCCAGTTTGTACACAAGCCGTACCAAAACAGAGCCCAGAGGACAGTCACTTGAGCCTCTTTTCCTAAAATGCCATTCAAAATTATTTTAGGG
>BLSH010207307.1:282224-295904 GCA_018402905.1 Glandirana rugosa
TGAAGGGATTTTATTAAAACTTACCGTAAAATCCTTTTCTCCGAGTTCACTGACAGACGCAGCTCTTCATGACTTTGTGGGGTTTTATGTTCGTCCTACCAGGAGTTAACTAGGCAGGGAAAATAATTCAGCTGGCCCCTCCCCTGGGGCCGTCCTCTTTTCCTACATTAAAACCCCCCTCCCAGAGGAGCTCTCCAGTTTGTACACAAGCCGTACCAAAACAGAGCCCAGAGGGGTGGGTGCTGCATCTGTCAGTGAACTCGGAGAAAAGGATTTTACGGTAAGTTTTAATAAAATCCCTTTTTCTCCTATCGTTCACTGACAGACGCAGCTCATCATAACGTGTGGGGACGTCCCCAAGCTGTGTCAAAAAGAGGGGTGGGTAAACACTAACAACAGTACCCAACTGAACCTCTAAGGAGGCGCCAGACGCGCCTACACTGCCGCCTGCAAAACTTTGCGGCCAAAAGCAGCATCCGAAGATGCAAACACATCAACTTTATAAAACTTAGTGAAAGTGTGAACTGAGGCCCAAGTGGCCGCCTTGCACACCTGTGACACCGAGGCCTGGTGTCTGAAAGCCCAGGAAGTGCTAACAGCCCGGGTAGAATGAGCCGTGACTGGAAAAGGGGGAACCTTGCCCCGAACAGAATATGCATGGGTCACGGTTTTTCTAATCCAATGAGAAATCGTAGCGGACGAGGCCGCCAATCCCTTGCGTGGGCCCTCTGGCAGTACAAGCAAGGCATCAGCTTTTCGAAAAGAAGCTGTAGCAGCCAAGTACACTCGTAAGGCCCTCACCACATCCAAAGCATGCAACTCAAACTACTTTGGGTGCGATGGGCGAGGGCACAATGAAGGCAGAACAATATCTTCATTAATGTGAAAAGAAGAGACCACCTTCAGACGGAAGGAAAAAGAGTGTCGCAAGACCGCCTCATCCTTATGCATGACTAAGTAGGGAGACTTGCACAACCGTGCTGCCAATTCAGACACCCGTCTGGCGGAAGTGATGGCAACTAAAAAGGCCACCTTCTGCGACAGCAGTTGTAAGGAAATCTCCCTGATATTCTCATAAGGTGGTTTCTGAAGAACAGAAAGCACCAAATTCAGATCCCACGGAGCCATCGGAGTCCTCACCCGAGGCGCCACATGTCGCACACCCTGTACAAAGGTACGAATTAACGAGTGCGAATCTAAAGGTCTCTGAAAGAGAATCGCCAGAGCCGATATCTGGCCCTTGAGAGTACTCAAAGCCATTTTGTTGTTCAGGCCCTGTTGCAAAAAAGTCAGGACCCTAGACATGACATAAGAGCGAGGGTTATGACCTTCCGCCTCGCACCAAGCTATGTAAGCCTTCCAGGTGCGGTGATAAATCTTGCGAGAAGTACACTTGCGAGCTTTTAACAAAGTTGGGATTACGGAGTCGGCGACTCCCCTGTCCCTTAGCACCTGGGACTCAATAGCCAAGCCGTCAAAGCCAGCGAGGGTAAAGCAGGGTGCAAGATGGGCCCCTGAGACAGAAAATCGTCTCGCAGCGGGAGCAGCCAAGGGGTGTCTGCCACCATTTGCACCACGTCGGCGTACCAAGTGCGCCGAGGCCAATCTGGAGCCACCAGGATAATTGGTATCCCCTCCGCCACTATCCTGCGTATCAATCGCGGAAGCAGTCTTATCGGAGGGAAGGCGTACAGAAGACGATAACGGCTCCAGGGGGCCACCAGAGCGTCCGTGGCCACTGCCAATGGATCCATCGTTCTGGACACAAAGGTCTCCACCTTGTGATTGAACCGAGACGCCATGAGATCCACGTCCAGCGCCCCCCTCTGCGGCAAATTTGCTTGAACACCTCCGGGTGGAGGGACCACTCTCCCTGGTCCAGCGTCTGGCGACTGAGAAAGTCTGCCTGCCAGTTCGCCACACCTGGAATGTAAATGGCTGAGATCACCGGAACGTGAAGTTCCGCCCAACGCAGTATCAGAGCTGCCTCTGCTGCAGCTGCTGAACTCCTTGCCGCCCTGATGGTTCACATACGCCACTGCTGTGGCATTGTCCGATTGAATTAGAATCGGACGACCCTGCAATCTCACTGTCCAGTGGAAAAGGCACAATCTGATTGCCCTCAGCTCCAGAACGTTGATGGGGAGGCAGGCTTCCTGTGCCGACCAACGACCCTGGGCAGATAGATGCCCCAGGATCCCTCCCCAGCCCAAAAGGCTGGCATCCGTGGTGATGATCACCCACTGAAGAGGCAGGAACGTCTTCCCCCGAGTTAGGGCCGAGTCCCGAAGCCACCAGGTCAGAGACGCCCTGGTCTGGGAGCTCAGACGGATCAGAAGGTCCAATGACCGAGGGGACCTGTCCCACCGAGCCAGAATCGCTCGCTGAAGGAGACGAGTGTGACTCTGGGCGAAAGGTATCGCCTCGAACAATGAGACCATGAGTCCCAGCACCCGCATACAGAACCGTAATGAAGATTGATGGGGCGATAAAAGGGTGCGCACTGCTGACTGCAGACATAGCAACTTGGCCGGAGGGAGGAAAACCTTCGCCTGCACTGTGTCCAAAATTAGACCCAGATACTCCAGGCGACGGGATGGAGACACCGATGACTTCTGTAGGTTCAGTAACCAGCCGAAGTCCAGCAGTGAGGTCATTGTGATACCCACATTCTCCTCCAGAGCCGAGGCGGACTCCGCCAGCAGGAGCAGATCCGTCCAGGTATGCCACTACCGCAATGCCTCTCTGTCGTAGCAACGCCAACACCGGGGCTAGCAATTTTGTGAAGACTCGAGGTGCTGAGGCCAGGCCGAAGGGGAGTGCCACAAATTGAAAATGGAGGTCTCCCACCGCAAAGCGCAGGAAGCGCTGATGGCGTGGATGAATGGGTACATGGAGGTACGCATCCCTGATGTCCAGGGACGCCAAAAATTCCCCCTGATGAAGGGCGGCCACGACCGAGCAGACAGATTCCATCCGGAATTTCCGCGCCCTGACATACCGGTTCAGGGCCTTCAGGTCCAGTATGGGCCGAACCTCCCCCCCCTTTCTTGGGAACCACGAAAAGATTCGAGTAGAACCCTTGAAACCTCTCTTCTGGGGGCACTGGTACGATCACCCCCTGGTCTGAGAGCGCCTGTACAGTCCCAAGGAGGGCCACCCGGCGTTCCTGCGGGAGCCCTAAATTTGATGGGAAGAACTTGTCTGGGGGTAGAGAGATGAACTCTATCCTGTACCCGGTGGACACCACTTCCCGGACCCAGCGGTTGGAAATGTGAGGCAGCCACCGGTCTGCGAACCCCAGAAGATGTCCCCCCACCCGAAACCCGGGTGGGGGCAACCCATCAGGCTGAGGAGTATTTGTCCTCCGTCTTTTCGGTTTTGTGCTGCCACTGCTGTCTTCCGGCCCCTGCAGCGTCCTTACCGGAGCGGGTCCCTTTACATGTTGCGCCCGGGGCGCGAAAAAACTTCTTCTGTCCCGAAGGAGGGGGCCCCTGTCTATGGCGAGACTCACGCCTGCGGGGCTCTGGAAGGAAGGTACTCTTACCTCCCATGAAGTCCTTAACAATCTCATCCAAACGTGGGCCAAATAGACGTCCACCTTGAAAAGGGAGGTCAGCCAGACCTTTCTTGGAAGCGTGGTCACCGGACCAAGAACGCAACCAAAGTATCTGTCTAAGTATGATGGCAAATATCGTTATTCTGGACAACATCGGCAGTAAATCAACGGCCGCATCACAAAGGTACTTGAACTCTTGGAGTAAAAACTCAGCCAAGGCTGGTCGCACAGCGGAACCTGCCACCAGGACCAGCAACTTCAAAAGCGCCTCTGTTTTTCTATCAGCGGGATCCTTAAAAGAAGGAGTCCCTTCCAGAGGAATGGTCGTCGCCTTACTAAGGCGTGCTATCGGTGGGTCCACCACAGGCGATTCCCATTTTTTTTAAAAAGCTTTCCTCAAAAGGGATAGCGAGCAGCGAACCGTTTTGACAGCGAAGAAGAGTGCTGTGGACGCTGCCATTCACGATAAAGAAAATGATCAAAAAAGTCATTGTAGGGATAAGCCTTGGGGGCCCAAGGGGGCCTAGAGGACCCACACACATACGCAGCAGACTCGCCATCCTGATCCAGCTGCAGCTTAGTGCGAATGCCAGCGATAATGGTAGCCACCAACGCTTTTTCGCGTGCAGCCGCGGCCCCCTGATCCCCCTCGCCGTCCGATGGACCCAGTTCCCCATCGGATAAGTCCGCTGGGGTCCCTGAGACCCCTGAGGCCACTTCCGGCTCAGAATCCTCCCCTGATGAATAATGAGGAGGAGGGGGACGCTTCTTGGGGACCTGTTGGGCGACCTCCGCCCTGGGGAGAAATTTGCTAAAGACCGCCAGCAGCTGGTCCAAAAATGCTCCTTGCGCAGATTGCGCTTCCTCAGCAGGTTCAGCAGAGTAATCTGCCATTGCTTTTTTCCCAGAAAAGGCTCTTAGTGACACACAGGGAGACTAAGGAGAATGAGGCACCCCCACACTGCCGCACACCAACACCCCACAGTGCACCAGGGAACCCAGGAGGACTGCACCCACCACCACCAGCACCCACAGGGAGCCCAGCTATACTTGCTGTTCCGCTGCCTGTTTTTGGATGGATCGTCAGAGGAGCTGCGCCGTCAGATTACCACCGTTCCACAGAGAAGGGAGATGCTGCAGACACGTGCATTTGCAGAGCATGCAGTCAAAATGCCCGCCGTTAAACACTAGAGGCCAAAACAAATCATGGAACGTGCAGTACCGCAAATGGCCACTCTGAGCGCTAGAGGGAAAGCCCCACAGGCCCAAAATGTCTGTGGCTACGGCAAAATGGCGGCGGTCCACTGCAAAAAGGCGGCCGATCGCCGCAAGGCGGCGAAAAATCGATACGAACGCCCAGACGATCGGTGCGGTGGAGGACAGGGGGGGTGCGGGGTGTGAACGGGAGCTCCACGCGTCCCACCAGTGGCTACCCAGCAAGAAAAAAAAAAATATTTTTTTTTTGTTTTGCGGCCGTCGGTCCCCCTTTCCGCCCCTAAAAAGGGGGGAAAGGCAGGAACTCTCACTCACCACTTCGACGAACGCCGCGGTAGCTACCCAGTCGCAGACCTTCCGCCCCCTCTTAGGCGGTATGCTGCGGGCTAGAAAATCGCCCTTCCCAAATCGCATCCGGGAGTGGGCGCAAGGGGGGCCACCCCCGGCCACCCGCACGGAACGGGCACGATGCGGCGGGTCCCCATACGTCGGGACTGGCTTGCATCGGTTGGCCAGGTCGAGGAAGGTACAGAGCCCAAGGACTCTCTATGCCCCGACCGGCTTCTTGATAGCAGATCAATTGCTTGATAGAAGACAAAAAAGTAAAAGAAATGAAAATAAAAAATGGTCACAAACAGGACCGCAATTCCCCTGAAGGGAAGCCAGGTCAACTCCTTGCAAACTAGGCATTGAAACTGAAGAGCTATGCTATGAGGGGGTTTATGTAGGAAGAGAGGACGGCCCCCATGGGAGGGGCCAGCTGTTTCTTTTCCCTGCCTAGTTAACTCCTAGTGGGACGAGCATAAACCCCACACGTTATGATGAGCTGCGTCTGTCAGTGAACGATAGGAGAAAAATGGCCTGGTCATTAAGGGGGTAAATCCTTCCGGAGCTGAAGTGGTTAAGTGAATATCAGTTTGTACTTTGTGTACTTGTTTTGTTTTGTGTTAAATAATGATTTAATAAACCACTGAGTGTTCACTAAATGTCAGAATTCACCCTGAATCCTCCACAAACAAATCTGAGATCTTGTAGACGTATTTGTACAACTAAAAATTGTTTCTAATACAACATTTATTCTCTATTGGCCTGGAATAAGGCATCACAGGACTTGCCAGTTGTGCAGCCTGGATATACTGAATCTGAAGTGTTCTACAAATGTGGCAGGAAATTCAGTTATCTAAAAATAAAGGGGTCAAAGGTATGAAAACCGGATGAACTGAAAACGGAATGCTATCCAAAGTAACTATATTAAAATGGTGATTTCATGATCTAGCTCATGAACAAACCAGCAAGAGGGGCCACGTGTTGTTATTGCAAACAATGCTGGGAAAATTAAGTATTTACAAAGCTAATGGGTTAGACATGGGACACTGCTCTTACAAAACACTGCATTGCATATGGTCTGACTGCTATGCAAAAAATCACCAACAGACGGAGTTACTGGTAAACTCTAACTATGGGGGAACATTCATGTAGTTACATGGAGCATAAAAAGGTTTTCAGTTCATATTTTTACTAAAAGGATAAAACAAACATCATTAAAGCATGCAATACTGCATCGTGCACCAATATTAATTAAAATGTTAACTCTTGCATTTACTTAGTGACTGGGGTCAATATGCCTAAATGGCGGCACTCTTTAGTGACCCCTCAGATGAGACCCCTAAACACTTACATAATCTAATATTTTATATCCTTCTGGCTGCTAAAATGTTCATTGCCCGAGCGTGGAAATCCCCAGCAATAAACTACAGTCACTAAAAAATAAATTATTGTGGATCATGCCCCATGAAAAAATGACCAGCATTTTAAAAGACAAAATTTGAGATGGTTTGGAACCACTGGATTAGATATTTGCAGTCACCAATACAAAAGGGAGGCACTGAGGGAGCTGGGTAGGGGAGGATCGAAAGGAACACTTTTCTCTCTCTCTCTTACTTTCATACTTTTCCTCTGTTGCCACCTCTTCCCACACTACGTGCAGGACTGGTTGGTGTACCTGACTCCATACTGCTCTTACCATCACAGAGTTTTTGGCCTCTTAGACACACCAGGTTCTATCATATACACCAGGGATATGCAATTAGCGGACCTCCAGATGTTGCAGAACTACAAGTCCTATGAGGCATAGCATTACTCTGACAGCCACAAGCATGACACCCAGAGGCAGAGGCATGATGGGACTTGTAATTTTGCAACAGCTGGAGGTGCACTAATTGCATATCCCTGATATACAATGTAGCTGGACTTGGCTTTCCACTCTCAGCGGTGGTAGGCCCTAGATTTATTCACTTCTTTCTGGGTTTTTGTTTTGGTGCTTATATACCCTTGTCCAACCCCCCCCCCCCCCCTAACTTTGCACCAACTCCAAGGCATCCAAATTATACACCCTAGAGTTGAAGTGATCATGTAGGTTGATCTCTGTATAGAGCCTATAATTGTTCAAGATTGAATCTTGTCCTGGCAGTCATTTATATATGGTGCTTTTGATTTCTTGAAACCATCCGGATGAACTTTCATGTACTTTTATACATGTTTGTACTTTGTCGGGGGTTTGTACTGGCCGGTCCACTGACTATGTCAACTATGACGAAATGCGTTGAGCATGGCTACGCCGTGACGTCATCACGCATGCCCGCCAACCGTAGTGTGGAGCTTGGTACGGTTATTCAGCCTGCCGTTTTGGAAGCTAATGCCTGTACCTGCTGTGAGTGGTGTTGTACTTTGCAACCCTATGTGTTTTATTTTTTGATTGTAGTGCCATTTTTGATTGTACTGTGGTACTCTTTTTTTAATATGGGTGTTTACATACTACACTATGGGTTTGCTGTACTTTTATTTTTTGGCTAATCTAGATTGCCGGGGGAGCCTGGAAGAGTGTGGACAAGTAAGTTTAACAAGTGCTGTTGATTTGTATCTAAATGGTCCACCATATCCAGTAAGAGGCCCCTAAACAGTTTCACTTGGTGGTGGATACTCATCCTTTTTCACAAGAAATATAGGTGTGTGGACACCTCCAGCACTCCATAGACTGTGCCAAGGACTTATTGGTGATTTTTAGTTGTGTTTCACCTTTTTGGATTCTAAGAGGATAGTCTTCTCATTTTTTAACTTATTTTATTCTATTTGTCATTTTTATGGATTAAAAGGACGTTTATATGCCACATATGTTTTGTTAATTACACTTTTGAAAGATATGATACACTTATATCAATATTGAATTATTCACATGTTAATATGGAGATTTAGTGGCAGCTTTATTTTAAGGTTTTAAAGTGCTCCAGCACAGAAATTTTAGGATTTTATGTGTGTGCTTAAAAACTTAATAAAAAGCACTGAAACAGAAACTGTTATTTCTTGCTTCAGGAATGTCATTCCTACCTGCGACCTCCCTAAACGATTCACTAGATGAATATGATTCTAGAATGGCTTGAGCCTATAACTGCAGGGAATTATGAGAAATGTCAATGCTCAGTAAATAAATGGGTACACTGCTTTTCTGGATCTGTGGTGAAATGAAGCAAAAGTAATGAATAATGTAAAAGACACAAATGGCAAATAATTACCCTTGTGTCCGAGGATCTTCCCACTGAGTTGTTTTCGTGTTGTGATTTACAAAATATACCCTATCTGTGGAGTCTACTCTTCTTTCTGGAAAAATAAAATAAATATACAAGTGAAGTCATATTCAAAAATCTAACAAAAAGTGTACAGATGATTTAAAACTTTTAGCCATAGCAATGAATCATAGGCTGTGAATAGCGTCTAAAACAAGTATGCTTGTCATTGAAGTCAGAACACATGATACAAATATTTGGAATGATGATCAGCACAACGGTCAAAGAAGTAGCATTTTTAGAGGCATCTTAATGGGCAAGCCATTGGACTTCTCTCATGACAGAATTGCAGTAATAGTTTATTTCTGATCAGCAGCTATAATTTACACATCAATATTGTTCTTTGCAATGCCAGGATAAGCCATCTTCCACAAGTCCTTGCTTCTATACTATTGATTTATACCACTATAATATTCTCTTACCCCAGCCTGGTGGTAAAGGTCCTAATGGATCATTTTCCGCTGATAGCATGGAAGCCTAGAATGCAACATTTTATACGTTACTACATGTATTACTGGTGATTGTCTTCAAGCATTTCCTTAAGAATAGATAACTGAACTTAAAAAAAGTAAACACTTATTACAGCCCATTCACATGTATTGCAATATGGGTTGTACCTCCTAGCTAGATGGAGTCCTAATAAGTTGCAAAGCATGCTGTTATATGTACCTATTCATTACAATATGTGCTCCAAGTGCACATCCACGCATGAAAAAACAAACACCTGACCCTTTTTTACCCATTGCATTGCAATGCAGCTCAGGTGTTTGCTGTTGTATGCTTTGCAGTGTGTTGCAGCTAATATGCAGTGTTTGATGCATGCATGCACCCATAAGGAATGAATAGGCACATTCCCAAACCGCATGTGTAACACACCCACCTAAATGAACAGGAATCTAAAGTATAATATTTTGAAGAAGCCACAATTAAGAGATATATAGTATTCATTAAAAACAAAATCATTAAAAGCATATTACATCTGTCTTTATTTCAGCCCTCTGTGACCCCCTGCACAGCATAAAGATCACTATAAAAGGGAGGGTCAACACTGAGTCAGTCAGACTTTCCTGTCTTGCAAAATTCTGTCAATTATACGTGTCTTAGATGACAGCCTCTTTCCCGACCGGGCCTTTCGTGGCTGGAGAAGATGACAATTCCACTCTATGAGGCTGCACGTGACAATATCTAAAGAGATCTAGAAGAATGGTCCTTTTATGGCTCCACCTCTCCCTTCTATTGCTCTAAACAAAAGCCCTTTTAGGGGTGATGAGGGAGTTGGTTCTGCGCTATGACATAGTTGTCTGTCTCACAAGACTGACAGCTCAGAATTACAAAACAGTTGGTATAAATATATTCCATTTGTGTGTTTGGTTGTTTGCCTGTTCAGCGTTAAAGTGTATGTTACTCTAAATGTCCCATTGTTGGTGTCAGTGGAAGGAATAGTGCCCCATTGTTGGTGACAGTTGGAATAGTGCCCCATCGTAAGTTACTGACTTAGAAAGTCACTCTATAGACAAACCATTGCTTCTGAACAAAGAGCAAGGGTTCTCCACAGCATGCTGTTATGGCCGTTTTCTAAAGAAAACAAAATGATGACTTAGCATACCTTTTGTTTTGATGCACCTGAACATATTTAGCAAAAGCAAACATTTAACAAGGCAATAATTGGTTTTGATTTGATTCCTAGTGCTAACTATTCAACTTACCCCTGAAATATCTGTGGGGGGAAATACACCCACAGGTCATGAGTGCTCATCAAAACATATTGAAACATAACACACATATTTTGTATATCAGCGCTGTGGTTCTAATTATGCAACACACAATACAATGGTGCTCTAGTTGCTAGTTATCAAGCTAAATAATCACTTTAGCAGTCCTAGAGGCAGAATGATGAGCATTATTTATTGTAGTTATACTAGCGAAAGATTGCATCAGGCTGTATTGAATTGCTGCACTTTGTACATCATTATTCTTTGCGGCATTTTCTTGATTAAGCCTGTTCCTGTGGCTAACAGAATGAAAGCAGCATTCCTGCAGCTGCAACTTCCTATGTAACCAATGAATAGCCAAAAGCATTCCACCAAAATGCAGTGTGCACAGATAACTAAGACCTAACACACCGAATAGAGGTATCGCTGGTTGAACTGCTGCATAGCTCCCTGGAGTTGATTTCGTTGCGATTGCCACTGCTCAAAGTTCCGCACAGACTCCATGGTAGGCCGTTGCCATGTCGTAGTTCTAGTGTTATGGTCAACATAGTAAACCCTTCCACGGTCATCAACCCGTCTTTCCCATCTGAAGGATAAAAATTGAAAGCTGTTATTTAGTAGGCAGATCTCCAAAACCGATATCTCCATTTTTCTTGGTGTTACGTTAGGTATTGATTGCCTGCAGCATCTTTACTGCTCTCCTTCACTCTGCTGCCCAGCTCTACATCTTTGGCCAAAAAAGGCTCAGATTTTCAGCCCAGTTACTGGTGTCACCAGTACAATTGTGTTTTGTATTTACTCCTGAGAATCCTGAGCTTGCAGTCAAGTGAGGCATCATCTTTCCTGTAGTAGATTACCCAATACAGATAACTGCTACAACTTCAACTAAAAAGGAAAAATGCTTTCTTGCGTGACTTTCTATATAAAATGCAATAACCTGAAACTGTAGGTTACAAATAATGCATGCATATCTGAAGAATTGTGTCACGTTTTGCTTTATCCATATTTTATACTATGCATATACCATCTTGCAGAGTCTTTTCTATTAATTACCCTTACCATTAGAGGGAGGCAATGAGGGAAATTATTTAATCATTCTCACAGAAAACTACTTTCATTATTTGCCAGGCACAGGTTGTGTAATGGGGTGCTTCTATCCCCACCTTAACCCTTCTTCTATTCTTTTAACAGTCACCTGTTCCATGTTTAGTTGCACACATTTGCAAATACAAGCGTAAGTTGCAATGGCCACATCAAGGCACCCCAGTGTACTGCAATCCTAACTCCAATTTTGAGCGTCTCCCAAGTTGGAGCTCATATAGTAATGGATAGATTCAAAAGGCATGTATGCCTGGAGGGAGCCCACCCCCCTTAAAAGTAAAGGGAGGCATGGGACACCCAGCAAAGGCACAATAGCAGCTGAAGGTATGCAGTGCGTCCACCTTACCAATTCAACTGGTTTGTTGCAGGCTAGCTGGTAAGCGAGCTGGGAATTTTTGTCATGTGTTGCCATTCCATGTGCTCCTTACTGCACAGGCTAGTTATAGGTTGGGGTTGTTGCCGTTTGTATAGTTGGTGAATTGAGGAGGGAACGGAGCTGCCATACCTTCAGCTGCCATTGTGTTCCCCGCATCCCTGTACTTTTAAGGAGTTGTTGGCCACACTAAATCTATCCATTACTATATGTGCTCCAACTTGGGAGACTCTCAAAATGATAGAGTTAGAACTGAGGTACCTTGACGTGGCTACTGCAGCTTATGCAAATATTTGCAAATGCGTTTAACTAAATCACTTGTTTTTAACATTAATTCTTAGACAGGGTCAATTCAGTTTTGTTGCAGGCTGGCTGGTAAGTGAGCTGGGAATATTGTTTGTTTTGACACGTGTTGCCCTTCCATGTGCACCTTGCGGCAAAGGCTAGTTATAGTTTGGGGTGGTTGCCATTTGTATGTATACTTGTTACATGTTTATTAAATACAGCAGTCAAACAAAAATGCAAATCACAGCAAAAGACTGTAGTAAATTGCAGTAAATATATGGGGGAGGTGTGAAAAGCCTATGACCACTTAGCCATGCAGCCAGCAGAGACCAAACCAGAAATAACAGAGAATCCTGGGGTTCCTGCTCTGTGTCAGCTAGAAATCTTATTGAGAAAGCCACAAGAAACACAGTTTTGCAGATCTGCATGTGCATGCTATATTTTAATTTGCAATTTCAGTTTTTGCATTAAATTTATAAGCACACATTGGGTATACATGATCCATCTGTGTCATTGGCTACTAGAAAGTGGCTGATGGGCAAATGTAGGTATATGGATAAAAAATAAAAGATATAAATAATTTGATGGAAAACATGATAGCAATTATTTAAAATACATGGATTTAGCAATTTAAACTTTCTTCTTTTTTGGGTTTGGATCTATTTTATAAGACATATTTATAAAGCAGTAAATGTGACTTCCATGAAACAATGATTGTTGATGAACTGAACACTGCAATTTAAAAAGACACACACCTGGGGGGCTCACCTGCTTTGTAAATATATGCACAAATTGAGAGACAATGTGGACTTTTAGGCTGGGTTCACACTAGTCCGATTGTCGGACCGACATTAGGAGCACAAGTCGCATTATGTCACGAAAACAATGATTCCCTATGAGAGCCGTCTTAACTGGTCCGACTTGTGTTTTTCAAAGTCGGACCAACATTTGAAAAAGGTTCCGTACTACTTTTGTCCAACTTTGATCCTACTTTAGCCCATTGAAAGGCACTGAAGTCGGATCAAAGTCGGATCAGTGCCTTCACTGATCCGACTTTGGCATGCGACTTATGCTCTGGGGATCTTGAAGGGGAACTCAATGCCAAATTTAAGAAAAAACGGCGTGGGGTTCTCCCCAGAATCCATATCAGACCCTTATCCAAGCACGCAGCCCGGCAGGCCAGGAAAGGGGGTGGGGACAACATGGGGAGTATGGGTGCTTTGGGGCAGAGGGACTCTGCACCCCCACCCCAAAGCACCTTGTCCCCATGTTGATGAGGACAAGGGCCTCTTCCTGACAACCCTTGCCGGTGGTTGTCGGAATCTGGAAGCCCCCTTTAATAAGGGGGCCTCCAGATGTCGGCCCCTTACCCTATGTAAATGAGTATGGGGTACATCGTACCCCTACCCATTTATCTGGAAAAAAAAGTGTACAAAAAAAAAAAAACACACACTACACAGGCTTTTCAAATACTTTATTAAATTAGCTCCGGCGTCTTCTCCCCTCTCCAGTGCTTTCTTTCTTCGGCTCTTTTGCGGGGTCTTCTATCTTCTCCTTCTCTGCGGCGTCTTCTGCTCTTTTGCCGGTCTTCTCCGCAGTCCTCTTCCCTCTGTTCTTCCTCTCTTCTTCTTCTCATGTTGACACGACGTGATCTCCTTCACGAATGACCTCTCCACTGTGTGCTGTGCCTTATATTGGCATGGGGCGGGGCCACCCGCTGACATCACCCAGTGACCACGCCCCTATGATGGCACATCCTGGGGCGGAGCTGTGACATCATAGGGGGCGGGGCCACTGGGTGATGTCAGCGGGTGG
>BLSH010207307.1:303246-319903 GCA_018402905.1 Glandirana rugosa
GTAAATGTTTACTTATTTATATATATATATATTATATATTAGAAAAGGAAAAGAAGTAGATTGGCTTTGCATAAAGGGAGCTATATGAAATCTTGTAGAACATATAATTTAATGGGAAGACTTTATCTTGGGCAAATCAATATTTATGGTATAACATGTTAGTCAGCTGTCTGTCTACATTACCCAGGAGGTAAAGGCTGTGGCCTCTCCCACGTCGTCGTTCTTGTGTTGTGATCAACGTAATAGGTTCTACCATGAGGATCCTTCCTCTGTTCCCATCTAAAAACAAACAACCAGTTAATGCAGTTAAGCAATTATATAACTGCTGTGGTCTGTGAAAGGGTGTAACAATAAATACAAATGGAATGCATTAATGTGACTGGTTGCTCTGGAGAACACAGATGCTTGCAGACATTTGCATACACTTATCCTTTTATGATGAAGCGCACACTGATATAATTTCAGACGTAAAGCTGAACACCAGGAAAAGATTATACATTATATATATATATATATATATATATATATTTATTCATTTGTAAATGCAGTAAGCGTATACAGCTTTTAGATCAGCCTTCTATAGTTTCCTGTAAAGCAAAATTAGGAAGGGCCAGTATTAGGATTCAGATAAGCTTGGCAGTAATGTACTGCTAGTGAGCATGCTGACAAGAGGAGAGGGTAGGATGACATCAGTGTTGTGCTTCTCCATTGGGATGACATCGTAAATAATCATCTTCTCCTCTGTCGTCTTTAAGTCAAGCATGTGTCCAGGTCCTACTGTACCTGCAGTAGAGGTCCCAGACCTGGCTCTGCTCTCTGGCAATTGTACCTGGATCAAAAAACTGGCTGCAGATAATTACAAATCCTTTGGCAGGTGGCGAGAGTGCCCCCACAAGTTTGTTCTGTGAATTTTAGCTGTATGCCTGGAATTCACCTTTAAAGGGCACTTGTAGGGACATAAAAAAATGTGTATGTTTATGACAGTGCTAGCTACAGGGTGGCCATCCTTTTCCCTTTTCCACTACAGGCATCACTAATCTGACGTAATTGTTCAGGTCAGGTGTCCCAACACATTACCAGCTACCTGCTTGCTCCAGACCAGTGACCCTTTACATAAAACTACAAGAATAGGGTAGACAGCCACAGAGCTTATTTCTTCATAAACAAGTTACCAATGAAATTTCCCACATTTATTTTTAGACAGGTTCTCTTTAATGCACCCAGATACATAAGTTAATGATCCCTTTAATCAACTGTCTTTGACTAGGTGCCCATGCCTAAGGTTAGCACCAGACAGGAAGACTGATCGTGAAACATCAGGTATACTGGATTTGTATTGGCTAAATTTTGTTCTCCCCAAGACCAGGTCAAAACCAAAGCGGACATCACGTTTTGCAGAAACCTGAATTAGAGAACTTAAAAGAAATCTGGGAAAAATTGCCTATACCAAAAATCCCCAATAATCTAGCAGAATGAGCATCAACAGGATCCTTAAGACCATAACCAAACCATGAATAATTTTGTATCTAAAGATGGTGAAGGGAGAAGCCAGGGCACCCTTTTGGGATCCATTTGGAACAAAAAGGAATCAAGGTTTCTGAAAGAAGCAGTGGCTGAGGGGCAGACTTGTACAGCTTAAACCACAACCAGAAGATGAAGGAAAATTTACATTTTATGACCCAGAGCTGGACCAAGGGACTGGGGAACAATGTCCTGGTCATGTTGAAAGGCAGACACAACCTTAGGCAAGAAGAAAGACCTGTGTCTCAACATCACCTTGCTCTGTTGTAAGAAGATGACTAATGTCCCCAATTGGTTGAAATAGCAGTTTCTAAGAAAGAGCCAGGTTCAGATAACGCTGGGTCATGGGGGACCAACTCTTAATAGTGCTGATTGCCAAATGCTGGTCAAGGAACACAAGGATTCGTCCTACGGAGGAGCTTCTGGAGGTGAAAGACCCTAGACTTACACCAATGAAGTAAACCTTCAAATGTTTGATGAATAATCTGGAAAGCCAGAAGGTGGACCTTCCCAGGCATGAACACTGTAGAAACCACATTCTCAGAGATGTCCCTGTCCATTAGAACTTAACTTCAACAGCCAGGCCCGTTAAAAGCCAGCAACCAAGTATCTGGATGGTAAATTGGACAGTAAATGGAGACAGTCTGGTAGGGCCCAAAGTGCATTTGCTAGTCTTACCAGATCAGCGTACCACATCTGCCTGGACCAATCCAGAATTATAAGGCTCACTGTAAAGCCTTCCATGTCGAATCTGGGGAGAAAGGGTGGAAGAATTTCCAGGGAAGGAAAGAAATAGATTAGCGTGTACTGATCTCACAGAACACCCATATCTTCTATCAGAGAATATCTGCATACAAACCTGTCCAGTTTGTTGTTGAACCTGGAGGCAAGGATGTCTGCATTTAGCATCCACCACTTATGACACAGGTCCCGGAACACCTCCGGTTGTAAAGACCACTCTTCCAGTTCAGGAGCTTTCGGCTGGGGAAATCTGTCTGTAAACTGTCTACGCCTGGAATGAACATGGTTTACAAGGCTGGAACGCGCAGTTCTGCACAGGACATGATCTGTTCTACCTCTCTTGCTGCAGCAAGACTTCAGTTTCCTCCCTGATGATTGATGTAAGCCACTGCTGTGGCATTTTCTGACTGAATCTGGATCATATGGTCCTCTAACAGGATGGTTCAATGCTGAAGGGGCAGCCAAATCACCTCAAGCGCCAATATGTTTATCATGAAATTAGATTCCTCCAACAACCAAGTTCCTTGCACTGACAAGGTGCTCAGGACTCCTCTTCCCCGTATCCTGTATTTCCCTCAGGACAGGGCTTCCAAACACCTAACATTTGGGTCCTTAAAAGCAGCTGTATCTTTTTCCAGAATAGTAGTCACCTTATTAAGTCAAGATATGGTAAACTCCACAGATGGAACAGGCCACTTCTCAAGAACTTCCACAAAGTACATGCCCAGCAAGCTACACCCAACTGCATCAAGGAACTCTCCACAGGTAGGAAAGAGTAGAGGACAACAAAACTTCAGGTACCATCAGTAGGCGTGCGGCAAGCAGCCCCCAACTTGTTGGTAGAAAGTGGGCCTGTTCCTGGAATCAGACATGTTGTGACCACTAAGCAGTTTTGCAACTCGCAGGCTCTGGGTAAGAGGCAAGGTTTCAAGTACTCAAATCCAGACAGCTGGTAGCAGGCAAGGGTCAGTGACTGCAAGTGAAGAATGTCACTGTAGGAAGACAGTATGAACGATTTAAAGATCAAGGTTCAATGTGGCTCTTTGCAACAAAAGCAGCATCAGGGAGATGCTACCTTTAAGCTGTATGGTAGGAAAGAGAACAAAGTGCACTTGCATGTGACAATCTACAATCCAGAAGAAGAGCTGAAGACATCCATCCTCCCAGGTCTATAGGGAAAAAAAAAGGCATGTTGGTAGTGAGAGGGGTTATACCCTTGGCCAGGCTACATTTTTCTGTTTGCCAGTGTCCAATCCTCTTCTGGGCAGCAGTATAACCCAAAGGTTAAAGACTTTCACGGTTCTTCTATAGATTTCAAGAAAATAATTTAGTGGCAAGTACGTAAAAAGATTTACTTTTTGTCCACTGAGGGACAGAAGACTAACCTTTAGGTTATACTACTGCCTACAGGAGGAATGGATAATGGCAAACCGAAAAAAATGTAGACCAGCCCAGAATAACCCCTCCTGCTATTAGCATAATTTCATTTTTTGGCTATTGTTTTAGGAGCATAGCCTTCCTTCACTTAGCTATGCTTAGAAAAGTCTAAACTAATTTTTAGACTTCCCGTGTCTCTCAATGAACAAGCAATAAAAATGATTGTACTAAACCACTAAACAGTACATAAGGGAAATTGGCCCATGTTTTAGGCAATTTAATGAATATGTTACCCCAACATTTCATATTCCTCATATGTGCCTGCTGTACCATGTGTATGAAAAAGTATCCTAATATCTTTGTATTGATTCCTTTGTGAGAAATGCCTGGTGTTTCTGCCAGTCCCTCTGCTTTCCTATTAAAACTGACGACACTAAACATGGTAGCGCAGCATGGTCTTATGCACGCACATCATTAGGCAACTATACCGTATACCTGTACCCCGAAAGCTGTTCGTAGCGCGTCCTGAGGCATCCTGGCTTTGGGATATGCACAGAGGCAACAAGCACAACAATGATCAACAACAATGATTCCCCCCCGGGTTCAAATTTTGGGTATACTACATAGTATATCAAGCACCAAAAATGTGATAGTCTACAGAATGTCAGCCCCACTATATGGTTTTTAACTGTTTATTCTTTTGTGATTAAAAAATAAAATTATGTTTTATACCAATATTGTTAAAGATAATGGTCTACAAAGTCCCACATGAAATGGTTGTGTGTGCGTGTGTGTGTGTGTGTGTGTGTGTGTGTGTGTGTAATATACAGGGAATGCTGGAAAAACAAATTTAGTCCTTTTATCTCCAAATTAGAGTGTACACTGTATTATGTATGGAATACTCAGATCCATCCCATGACCCCATTCTGTACACTGTCCAGTGCTTCACAATACGCTCTGCTTCACTCTGAGTGCCATGCTTTACTTTATATGCTCCATACTGCTAATCATCATAGTATCATATGTCATATATCAATGTCATATTAATAGACAGAAGTTACTCACACCACTTACAGAAAACAGAAAATGTAGAAGTTAATAACAAAGTAGTAACAACTGATAATGGTAAAAACCAAGTGGTAAAAAGCATAAATATAAAATATATATTTATATTATAAATAATTCAATATATTATAAATATATTATGAAAACATAATATATTTGGGACGAGCATGTAAATGTTTACTGTGTGTTTTTTTTTTACATGTATTGAAAGCATCTGATGAAGGCGCTTTGTATTTTCTCCATCGGAAAGGTAAAACTTATACGTTATGACTGCAAGGAGTAGTAAGGTGGATTAAATTCTAGAGCTACAAAAAAAACAAAAAAAAAAACAAAAAAAAAAAACACCCGAGGTCTTAATCAGTCACAAGGTAAAATAATGCTGTGTTGGAAGTATCAAAAAGAAGCCAACTTCTATGTTGCATACCCATTCCTGGCCAGTAAAGCTTTAATTGCTTAGTATCACTGCGTGTGTCATCACTGCCATGGAACTAGTATGCAATCCAAGAGTAAAATCTCACATCAGATGCTTCTCAAACAGGATTGATTTGCTTTGTGACAGATTGACAGATTCTCTTTAGAGCGGCCATATTATTATTCAGCAATATCCTTCTTTAGCACAGTCAAATAACAGTGAGAGGACAGTTTGGGCTCCCGCACTGCAGACTATGCTCTAATAGATGTGACAGCTGGCTGCTCAGGGATCATTAACCAACTACAAAAGCTCAATCCATGCGCATACCCAGGTGGTAAAGGCTCTGCAGTGCTGCTGGGCTGCTGTCTCACAGGATCCACAGAGGCAGTAACAGACTCTTGCCTGGTTTTCGCTGCTTCAGGACTCGAGCTGCCAGCAGCAGATGATGACGTTGAGTCCGTAGCCCTTACAGTTTCAGCTGCAGCACTGGCAGCAGATGTGCTGCTTTCTGATGTGCCCGCTGCTGGTATGTCCGTTGTGTTGTTCGTGGAGTCCGTGCAATCTGATATGTGAGTTCCTACAGAAGTTGCTGCAGCTTCATGGCAAGATGTGCTACTGGCTTCAGATGCAGTACTTGTGCCATTAACTGAAAGTAAAAAAATGATCGGTGTCAAGAAGGTAAAGGTCTGCATCAATGACAAACTCTGCTTCAGTTAATATCAGCTCAATCAGTAATGATTACATTTTATGATGTGGAGACTTTGCAGCTCATTTGCTGGTTAAACACAGCACTAGACAAGCCTGTCTAGGTTGCAGCACATGAACCAACACAGACTTAAGGGGTCAAGGTATACAGTAGTAATGGGGCAATTAGCATAGAAATTCATAAGGTAAAAAAGCGATACATTTGAAAGGCAGGACGTGGATTAATGGCCAAATATATTTATTATGTTCTATCCTACCCACCTGAGTGCAGGCAGCCCATAGAAAGTGAATGGGCAGGCATCAGCTGTATAGACTCATTCTCAAATTTGATAGATACGCAGGAATGGGTGTATGCACCTGTCCCTGCATATATGACAACACCCATAAAATAATGATGACCATACTGTGAGTCTTCAGCCCGATCTCAGGGAACCTTCATCAACCAGCAGAGCAAACTTTTGGAAGCATGCATATCTAAAGATTCTCGGATGCCCTAATCAACAAAATCTTACACACAAAAAAACGGTCAGTAATATGCAAGGGGGGGGGGGTGGTCAAGTATACTTACCTATGCCCATGTGAACTTTTCTTATAGAAGAAGTTTGTTCCAAATGTTTATTTTCACATGCAGTGGGGCTGTGCCCACACTGTATGGGTGTCAGGAACCATAAACCAGGTGGAGACAGAAAGTGCTGTAAAAATCACACCTTAAATGAAATAGCAAAAAAATAACAGTTCAGGAACGCAGTCAAAAACTGAAGCCAGCATTTAGATGCCAGAGTGGGTAATCAGACGAGTCGGGGTCAGGAAACCAGAAGTCAGCATAGTCAGAAGCAAAATCAGGAACTGGAATTCGAAGAGAAGTCAGCCAGGCCAAGTCATACACAGGAAGACACTGGAGATTGATCATGTCCAGACGGAAAATATTGGATGGACGATCATAATCGGCTCTCGAAAGCTCTGTACGAACGATATGATTATCGTACAATCGCTTCGAAAGCGGTATTTTCCATACGATTTTCTGATCGTGTGTATGGGGCTTAAAACTGGCCATAGACTGATCAAAATTCTGCCAGTTCAGCAGGAACCGGATGAATTTCATCTATGGGCAGGCTGGTTGTACTGAAGTCAATCGATTGACTTCAGTAGAACTAGCCTGACGGGGTTTTTTTCGTACGATTACTGCTGCCGGCTATATCAACAGTAATAATCATTTTATTCTGATGGGGGGGAAAACTCCCGCTGTCAGAACACAATAGCACAGCGGGAGGGATTTCTCCATCAACACTAAATGTGTTGATGGGAGATTCAAGTGAATTCCTTTCCTTCATCCCATGGTTGAAGGAAATAAAACATGGCCAGCCTAAGGCAATCCATACAGTATATGTTTAGATTTTTCTTGTTCAGCCACGCAAGGCGAACAAGAGAAATCATTTGATTCTCCCAACCAACAGCATAGATGGAGAAATCTTCCCAAATGGAAGATGGTAATCAGATGGCCACAGAACATTGTTAGACTACCCAAACAGTGACTGTATCTGATAGTACTGTTCAGCTGTCAATTTTTCAGGTGACTTTTGTCAAGCCTGGTGGTGCTAACAGGGTCACCTATAGCTCGATTTTCAGATGATTTTGCAGGAATTGGCAGAAATTTGTGTGTATAGCCAGCTTTAAGGTTTAGATTTACCTTCAGCTACATATTGCAAAGACCAGCCTGATTGCACACAAAATGAAAGTGTTTGAACTCATATTATACGGTTTTGGTAAAGCTAAAGGAAAATTGTATAATGTATAGCTAGCCTTAGGGCCAATCTCAACAGGCTCTTTGTTCACTTCAGAACTGCTGCTCCCCTCATACAAACCTACAGGGATACAAACCCAGCATTAGGCAGGTCAAATGCATTAAAACATTCTAAATGGTGCCCTTAAAATGGTTGTCAACCCGTGGCAACCACTTTAACCTACAGGTAAGCCTATAATAAGGCTTACCTGTAGGTGCTCTTCATATCTCCAAAACCTGCACGGTTTAGGAGATATACAGTGTACTAGATGTGCTGACGTCATTTCGGCACATGCGCAGTGAAGAAACGGCCTCCGTGCCGTTTCTTCACTGAGATCGTGCCATGACTGGCGGCTCCCATGTGTCACAGAGCCGGAGTCGCGAGCCCAAAAGGAAGAGAGGCTGAAGATGGACGCTGCCTGCACAGGGGACATCGCTGGACGTCGTAGGCTTCGTTTGCAGGTAAGTGACACATAATGGGCTACTATGTGATGCATAGTAGCCCATTATGTTTCTACTTTGCAGGGGAATATAGAGGACGTAAACCCCATCAGGGTTTACTTCCTCTTTAAAGCTTTTGTTAACCCAAAAGAAAAAAAAAAAATACTCCTGTCCCTTTAATGTGCAATTAGCAGCATGGTGCTTTTGCTTTTTAAATTATCCCTCTGTATCCCCCAGAATATCTGTTTGATAATGCCAGGTCCTGACTTCCCCTGAGTGCAGACTCCCATTATCATATTAGCTGATCCTGAGAGGGCGTGGTCTGTGCATGTCTGTCACTCACAGCTCTATTCTCCTGTGCCTGTCTTCAGCTCCCCCCTCCTCTTCCTGTTAACACAAAGTCTCTCTCCTCTCTGCTCTCAATTAACTTGAACTAGCATTTTTGAATGTTCCACATTAGCGTCTTTTTTTTTTTTTTTTTTTCTTCAATGCATCAAAAACGTTGGTGAGCTGCGTTTTTGCGTTTTACAGCTGAAAAACGTCTCTCAGAACCCACTAGTCTTGAGGGTTTTTTACAGCTCAAAAACATCCCAGCCAAAAACACATAGGATAACATGATGGAAAGTTTATTGACTGTAGGAAAAAACGTCTGAAGCTAAAAACAGCAGCTGTAAAAACATCCTGTGTGTATGAGGCCTAAAAGCTCCTATCCCCGCTGTATTAGAACAAGATGTTCCCCTGTGTCTGTGTTATATCATAAATATGCTTATCTGTATAGATAACACACCAGCCTCCAACACACGGCTCTCTCCCTCCCCTCTCCAGCAGCAGTGCTCGTCCCCCCTCAGGAACTCTTGGTTGAGGAGAGGAGAAAAACGACAACTGATCGTAGGAAGACTGTGTTAAATATGCTTATCTGGATAGATATGTTATAACACAGGCACAGGGGAACTTCTTGTTGTAATACAGAGGGGATGGGAGCATTTTATACAAGTGGCTTAACAAACACTTTAAGTATCTCAAACAGATGTGAAAAGTAAACCATATTTGTATTTTTAAAGTGGTTATAAAGGCATATAGGATTTTTTACCTTAATGCATTCTCTGCATTAAAGTAAAAAACCTTCCATCACCTCTGCCCTAACTGCTCTCTCTCCCTCTTCTCACAGAACACAGAGGAAGCAGTGGAAGCCAGTGACTCCTGCTGCTGTCAATCAAATCCTGTAAGGAGGAGCAGAGTCGCACTGTGTCTATACAAACATGCCTGCATGGCACACAGCTCGCTATGGGGGCATTTGGAGAAGAGGAGGAGTGGACAGCGCCAGTGGGGGACTTAAGAAGAGGAGGGAAGATACTGCCCTTTGCAATAACATTGTATTGTAAGTATAACAATTTATTATTTTATGAAAAAAACTAATTTGTGCCTTTACAATCACTTTAAGTAAAGGAGGAATCATCATCGCATCCAAAGAATGTGTTTTTGCTATTGGCCTTATCTAGTTTTTTTTGACTCAGAGCTGTCTGCTGTGAGGTGCAGAGGAGGAGAAGTCACATATACATCATGCATGTTTGAGGTTTCTGTGTGTCAAAAACAGAGGCAGCTACTCTGCAAGCATGCACCGTTCGGCTCCGTTCACACCTAGGCCATCCGACTTCAGGGGCAACTTTGCAAGGCGATTTTAATGCTACTTCAAGGAGACTTCAGCGGAGACTTTGGCCGACTTACAACTCGACCTAAAGCGACCTCCATGCCAGGCGACTTTGCCTGTGGCCAATCAGAGAAGAGAGGGAGTGGGGTTGCCTTCAAAAATTATTTTCTTTTTCCTGTAAAATCGCTTCGATATAGATGGAAGATGCGACTTGGAGGCAACTTCCATTGAATTATATGGTAACAATTCAGATAGAAGTCGTCGTGAAGTAGTACAGGAACCTTTTCTGAAGTCGCCTTGAAGTCGGAGCGACTTCAGTAGTGTATATTAATTAAGATGGCTCCCATTCATTTCAATGGGATTTCGGATGTCAATCGACTTGAGGCGACTTGGGGCGACAAGTCAGATCGCAAGTCGCCTAGATGTGAACCGAGCCTAAGAGTCTTTGCCCAGAGAGGGATTTTCTTTTTGGAACAGTTTAGATATTAGGCTACATTCACATGTGAGCAAAGCGATTTTCAGGTTTTTTTTATTTGAGCGTCTTGCAAGCGTATACAAGCATTTTAGGATCGCATTAGAAGAATTTTACACGTGTATTCCAGCTTCACGTGTTTTTATGAGCTTTCTGTAGCAGTTTTAACTTATAGCAGTGGCAGATTAAAATTCAAAGACTACATTTTAAATAAAATACCTTGTCTGATCAATTTTAACTGAAAAGGTATATTTATAAAGCAGCTGATGTGACAGTCACCAAACATTTTCTGCAGGAGTATCTTTCTAGTGCATGCATTTTATATTACAGAGATTCATGTAGCTACAATAAGACCTCATACGCACAGGCGTTTTGAAAAATGGAGCTGTAACGTCGGTACCGACGCCAGGAAAAAAATTGACGTTAACGTGATTTCATCGGCGTTTTGCATTGGTGCTAATGTGCGCTATTGAGCGTCAGCGCTAAGTCGCATTTTGTTTAAGACATCCCTCTACTATTTTTGGACATTTTAAAACCTAAACTGCCGGCGCTAAAACCACCGGTTAAGGTTGCTACGGCGTTAATGCGCGTTAGTGAGCGTTTTGCCAGCTCAGCGCTCTAATGCTGCAGCTTCGGATTGTGCAGGTCCTGCATTAGATTTACAGATTTCAATCAGGTAGAAAATATGGCTGTCCTATACTAACTTCCTATTCCTAACAACTCGGCATCCTCAGTCATTGTCAGTAACTGAATGAACTATTGGGAGATCTTGCAGAGCAAGACCAGCAGAGGGTGATATTTCTTTAGTGACAAAGCCATACAGTACATGAAAGCAGTTCCTGTATGTGTTGGCTGTAGCTGTGATGTATTTGATCCCAGAAATGCATTTCAATGCTGCAGAAATAGGAAATAACAAACAAAAAGAGATGAAAACAGTGTTTCCTGTTTGTCTCCACGATTAGTCAGCTTCTGTGTGGCACAGCCCTGGAAATGTAGCCAAACTACTGCTACTCAGGGGGTAGGAAACCATCTATGCCAAAAAAAAAAACATTGAACAGGCATATCTAACCAGTGCAAGTATGAAAAAGCAGACATTTTACTTTGTGAGCATAAAAAAAAAAAGCAGCTAACAGAATCCTAATAAAGTAGAACTGCTCACTGCAGGATCTGCTTGTTCTCGCTACACCTGGCCTTGACAGCAGCACATCTGCAAAATGACTGCCTAATAAAAATTCTACAAGGCAACACCCTTGTAGTGTCTATAGGTACCTTTACTACGGTGAGAATGCATGCTCTCCTGGTGAAACATGCTAACCTTCTCAAGTAGGACACTCATAGCCTTGAGAAGACTAAATGGAAAACTATAATAGGCTCTGTAAATGTTTTCTTTTTTTATTTTAACACGTTTACAACCCATGCTTTATATCCTTTTTTTGAATTACATTATTTTTACATAAACATGTAGCACATTTTCTACACACCACAGTCATTTTACAGAGTATTATGGGCTGACTATGGCAGTCATGCAGAAAAACACAGACATGGCAATTGTGCAGAGAGAGGGAGGAGGAGTCTGTCCCTCTGAATCATTCAGCTGTGTGGTGTCATTTGAGATCCTGCTATTGGGATATGTTCACAGTACAGGCTTTTAGCTGCAAGTCTGGGTACAATCGGCTTGGCTAGAAAAAAAAAAAAAAAAAACAACTTAAAAAGTGGCCCATGTTCTTTACAGGCATGCCCCTTAAAGTGGTTGTAAAGCCCCCCCCTCCCCCAAAATAACCCTGCAAAGCAAAGGCATAATGAGCTAGTATGCAGCGCATACTAACTCATGAAATACTTTGGAATGAAGCTGTTGTAGCGGTCTCTGCACACCGCTGTGACTGGCAACATGCTTCTTCCGGGTCTGTGGCACAGCGCAGGCTCCAGCGATGTGATTGGCGGAGCCGCACTGACGTCACTCCCGCGCATGCGCACGGTAGCCGTCATTTATGGCACGTCAACAAAACGGCACCCTGGGCTACCCTGGGTGTCGATTCTTCAGTGCGCAAGTGCCGATGACGTCGGCACATGCAGAAACGGAGTATCTCATAAACCGTACAGGTTTAGGAGATATTCCCGGGACCTACAGGTAAGCCTTATTATAGGCTTACATGTAGTTTAAAGTGGTTGTCATGAGTTGACAACCACTTTAAGTACACAATGGGACCAGAGCATGTATGTAAAACGAAAATGTACTTAAAGTGAATCAATACCCTTTTTATGTCTCAATGCATGTAAATACACTAGCTCTATGGGAAATCTTGGTCAGCTTGACATGGCACTGCTCCGGACCATAAGTGACAGGGACACCAAACTTGGGGAGCTTAGGACTACGACATGACATATTACCTAGGCAAGCTGACCAACCACAAAATCGAATATGTTGTAGTTCTGGGTCCTCTCTCTGTGCTCCCCAAGTTTGGTGTCCCTGTCACTTATGGTATGGGAGCAGTGCCATGTCAAGCTGACCAAGATTTCCCATAGACGCCAATGTGTCTGTACTCACAAGTGTACGTAGAGTGCGGTATGCCTGTACTGTACTCCAAGATCTGGAATTTACAGATAGGTCAAAATTCCTATTATCCCTGTACAATACAGGACTTGGTTTTTAGACCATGGGATGCACCCAAGCAGTAATTCCAGGGGTGGGCAAGAAAAAGCAGCAACATGTTCACAGGAAATACAAAAAAGAACAGACCAGAAACAGACAATTGACAGCAGAAGCCAAAGCACAAAATCAGCAGTGGTTCAAACAGCCACCTGGCAAAAGAAAGTTTTGAAAACATGAACACAGGATCAGGTGATTGATCACACATAGTGACAAATAATTCTACATTAGTCAAAACAGGTTGCATTTTGTGAAGCACGAAGGAGGGGGCTGGAGCAATGGCAGTGTAAGGCCCCTTTCACACGAGCAGATCGATTGGGTCCACCTGTATGTTTTTTTTTTTAGGAGGACCCCATCAAACCCTTCATTGCCCTAAACGGAGCAGTGGGTGTCAACCATTGACACCCACAGACATCCAATCCGATCCTGTCTGCTTAAAACAGACGGATGGGGATTCGTTCCCCATCTGTCTGACAGATTGGATTGGGTGGCTGTTGGATGGAAACGGACAGGCAGTCCGTCCCCATCCGACCGCCCCATTGAGAACAACGGGCTGTGTCTGCAGACCTGTCATCCGTCTGCTCAGTGGGTATCAGCAGACCTGGTGAGCAAACCTCCTGAAGGAGAATTCAGGGTCTAGGTGCTATAAGAATTGAACACAGCCCTGGACCAGGACCCTGTGGCTAACTCACACATTGCACCACAGGTAAGCATTGAATACAGGATCCAGTGCCCGAATCAAACTTTACAGGCCGATCCCTCTGCCATGTGTACCCCAAGGGTAACCGATCTAGAAACTGCCACTGACCCATAAGGCAATAGGTACTCCGATCTTGACAGATATCCCGGGGGGGGGGGGGGGATAGAAGAAAAAACTGGAGCCTTACAGAGTAGGCGGGGTTATATGGATACACTGGGGGTGGTCCTAGCAAAGCTTTTGCCAGGATCCAATCACTGGAAGGTAGCAGCATATAACCAGGGAGTTGAGGAGTTGATTGAAGAATACGAATACTTCAAACTAAAGGAAAATATTAAACTAGTTAATCTAAGAACACTTCCTCGGTGAAGGAAAAGAGGTCCATCGCCTTAGAATACTAGCAAAAAACTATGGACTCCTGGAGTAGGGAAGGGTCATAATGGAGGCACTTGTTATCAAGTGGATAGAAAGCTGAAAATCAATGCTCACAGAGTGTCAAAGTTGAGATTTTTGGCCTTTAACTACTTAAAGACCACCCCACTGCAGATCTACTGTACCTGTACGTCATTTCATGCAATAGATAGCGGGGGTGTGCACGCGCACTGATTGGCCAGAAGGGGAGCCAATAATCGTTCCCCAGAGAGGTAGAACGGCAATCTGCCTATGTAAACAAGGAAGATCTCCGTTCTGACAGGGAAGAACAGAGTGATCTTGTGCTCCTGCTAAGCAGGAACACGGATCTCTGTGTTCTCCCAGTCATTCCATACCCCACAACACAGTTAGAAAGCATCCCCTAGGGACACACTTAACCCTTTGATTGCTCCTGGCATTAACCCCTTCCCTGCTAGTATCATTAGTACAGTAACAGTGCATATTTTTAGCACTGATCACTGTAATAATGTCACTGGTTTCTAAAAATCAAAAACTTCAGTTAGGTGTCCGATTTGTCCACCACAATTTCGCAATCCCGCTAAAAATCATTGATCGCCAACTTTACTAGCAAAATAAAATTAAAAAGCCATAAAAAAATATCCCATAGTTTGTAGACGAGATAACTTTTGCGCAAACCAATCAATATACGTTTATTGAGATTTTTTTACCAAAAATATGTAGCTGAATACATATTGGCCTAAATTTAGAGATGCAGCGAAAGTTCGGCCGCCTAAACATTTTGGCCAAAATGGTGATATCGGCATTCAGCCAATAATGGCACCGAAAATGCACTCCAATTTTACAGCAAATTCGCAACCATTTTACAGCGAATGCAAGGCAATTTTACATCGATTTCACTGCTTATGGTGTGTTTTTCATAGATCATGAGACTCAACAATCGCATCAAAAACATAACACAGGTACGTTAATGATGCGTTCTTGCTGCATTTTCAACGCATTTGAACTGGGAGGTGCTTTTTTTTGTGCATTTTTTTTTCTTGTTCAAAGATTTTATTGAGAATTACAAAAAAAAAACAAAAGGTACAAAAACAGTCTCACACTCATAAGCATAGTGACAAACGAGCAGAAGGATGGTCATGCAGTAAAATTTCCCTGGTAAAGCTAGACAGTAGGTAATAGCTCAGTGGGTTGTAGAGGGGTGTAAGGTGGGGGAGGTGCGTCCTAAGAGGCACTGTCGGGTGGCGGGATGCCATCTAGTAGGTTGGCCCGGAGCCTGTCCACCCGTCTCTGCGCCCCAGTGGGAACAAACTGCGCCTAGACAGGTAGGCAGCCCCAGGTGCCATCAGTTTGGATTTTGGGGTCCACCAGGTGGTGAGCCCAAGGAGGGCTTGTTATGGGTCCCTATGGGTGGAGGACTTTGTCAATAGGGCGGTCCTCCTGGGCGAGGGGTAGTGAGAATCAGGAAATCGTAGAGCTCAATACTGAGCGAAGGGGGATGGGAATCAAGCATATCATCTGCTCTGTTAGGGTGAGGTTGTTGAGGTGAGACGAACTGTCGCTGGGGTGAGTGCAGAGGGAGAGAGGGGGGGAGGAAGTGAGAGGCAGGGGGAGAGAGAGAGAGAGCGAAAAAGGAAAGGAGGAAAAAGAAAAAAGAGGGGGGGGAGGAAGGGGGCGAAGGAGGGTGGGAGAGGGTGGGGGGTATCCTGCGCCTACCGGTGATTGGGGTTCGGTTTATGTGCGTTTTTTTTTTAACTTACCAAAAGTGCACCAAGCTGGATTTTTAACACCACAATGGAAGCCCAACAGACCAGTGTGCAGACATACATAGAATTTAAAGGGATACATTTATCTTGAGCTTTTCTTGCGCTAAAGTTGCCAATAACGGCAGACAAATTCATATTCATTTAAATTGATATTAATTAAAAAGCCAAATATAATAAAATTCTATATAAAAATATAAATATTTTTTAAAAACTGTCATTTTTGGTTTTTGGCCAAGTGCATCCTGCATTTTCAGTACCAAAATTTCCATTTGGAAATTAGAGGTTTTTTTAAAAAAAAAATATTGTATTTGTTTTATAGCAGAAAGTAAAAAAAAGGGATTTTATTATAACTTACCGTAAAATCCTTTTCTCTGAGTTCACTGACAGACGCAGCTCTTCTTAATTGACACGCGGGTTTTATGTCGTCCTATCAGGAGTGACTAGGCAAAACAGATGCAAAAGTATCAGGGATAGGCTGGCCCCTCCCATGGGGGCCGTCCTCACCTGAGCCTATAAAACCCCCTGCTGGCCAATAGCATTCAGTTTGTCACAAGCAGTTCAACAAAAAAACCAGAGGGGTGGGATCTGCGTCTGTCAGTGAACTCAGAGAAAAGGATTTTACGGTAAGTTATAATAAAATCCCTTTTTCTCTTACGTTCACTGACAGACGCAGCTCTTCTTAATTGACACGTGGGGTGACGAAACCCTGAAGGGGTGCACAGTTAATTCTTCTCGACGCAGACAGTCACTTGCATTCTCTTTTTCCCTAAAATAATATTGAATGGCATTTTAGGAAAAGAGACTCAAGTGACTGTCTGCGTCTAGGGTGGGGAGACCAAAAAAACAACTTGACGAACACTGTTTGACTTACGATAACCGGTCGTCCCCCAAAATATCCGAGTCCACTCCTGCCGGGGGTACCCTCCCCGGTCGGATAGGGACTATGAAAACGTAGACAAAACGGATCAGTGAGGACTATCCTGCTGTATTTTGGG
>BLSH010207307.1:408238-427619 GCA_018402905.1 Glandirana rugosa
GGACACATGACCGAGGGACACATGACAGTACACAGGTATATTCAGCTAGTACACAGGGAGCCAGTACACAGGGAGCCAGTACACAGGGAGCCAGTACACAGGGAGCCAGTACACAGGGAGCCAGTACACAGGGAGCCAGTACACCGGTGTTGCAGACAGTACACAGGGAGCCAGTACACCGGTGTTGCAGACAGTACACAGGGAGCCAGTACACCGGTGTTGCAGTCAGTACACAGGGAGCCAGTACACAGGTATATTCAGCCAATACACAGGTAGCCAGTACACAGGTATATTCAGCCAATACACAGGTAGCCAGTACACAGGTATATTCAGCCAATACACAGGTAGCCAGTACACAGGTATATTCAGCCAGTACACAGGGAGCCAGTACACAGGTATTGTAGCCAGTGCCCATGGAGCAAGTACACAGTTATTGCAAGCCAGTATCACAGTATACAGCCAGTACACAGGTATTGCAGCCAGTACACAGGTATTGCAGCCAGTACACAGGTATTGCAGCCAGTACACATGGAGCCAGTACACAGGTATTGTAGCCAGTGCACAGGAAGCCAGTACAGTTATTGTAGCCAGTACACAGGGAGCCAGTATACAGGTATTGCAGCCAGTACACAGGTACTGCAGCCAGTACACAGGTACTGCAGCCAGTACACAGATACTGCAGCCAGTACACAGATACTGCAGCCAGTACACAGATACTGCAGCCAGTACACAGGTACTGCAGTCAGTACACAGGGAGCCAGTACACAAGTATTGCAGTCGGTACACAGGGAGCCAAAAACACAGGGTATTGTAGCCAGTACACAGCACAGCAGTAGGGTACGGTATCTCAGGGGAGTCAAACCGCTCTCTCCTACATGGCTGGCCGGCAGGAATAACAGACGTGCTGCGCTGGACACTTCCAGTCCAAGCACCAGCACGTCCGCCAGTCCTGCCCCCATCCCCGCGACCTGACCGGCCAGTGACTGAGGCCAGAGTCAATCAGTGTATATATGTGCGCTTCGGTGGCGCACATATATGCACTTTAAAGGCCGACCAATGGGCTTTGGGACTTGCTGTCAAAAGACAGCAGGTTTACAAAAAAAAAGCCGATACAGCGTGTACCGGCGGCCTATGGTATTTTTCTTTTCAGAAATTAGCGCCACCTCCCACCGGCCCCTCAAGGGGTTTGGACTGCCAGGAGGCGGCGCTTATGGTCAGGTGACCGTTATGATTGGCTATCATATGATCGGAAAACTCCCGATCACAAGTAACAATTGAAAGCTTTGCTTTTCGGTAGACACCAGTCACTGTGCTGGCAGCGCGCTCTCAACACAGCTCTGTTGGCGCTAATGCACTCTGCGCCAAGAGGTTAAGAAAAGAGTAAGGTAATATTGAAATTGATGGTAACAACAGGTCTCAAAAAGTTAGGACAGGGCCATGTTTACCACGGTGTAGCATCCCCTCTTCTTTTACCAACACTCTGTAAACGTCTGGGAATTGAGGAGACCAGTTGCTGAAGTTTTCGTAGAGGATAGTTGTCCCATTCTAGCCCGATACAGGATTCTAACTGCTCAACAGTCCTGGATCGTCTTTGCCACATTTTGTGTTTCATACGCCAAATATTTTCAACTGGTAAAAGGTCTGGACTGCAGGCAGGCCATTAAGGCACCTGGACATTTCTACTATAAAGCCAGGCTGTTGTCATAGATGCAGTATGCAGCTTAGCATTGTTCTGCTTAAATATGAAAGGCCTTCCCTGAAAAATTTGATTTTTGTACTCACCGTAAAATCCATTTCGCCGCGTTCGACGGACACAGAGCCGCCTTTAATATTGACCAGAGTTATATCACCTCTGCAGGAGTAGGACTAGGCAGAACATAAAACTTGGCTATGCCCCATGGGCTGTGCTCAGTCCCTAAATAACCCCCTCCCTGCTCCAGGTACTCAGTTTAGTAGCAAGCAGTATTAGAAGTATTAAAACTACATAGAGGGGTGGGTGCTGTGTCCATCGAACTCAGAGAAATGGATTTTACGGTGAGTACAAAAATCCCATTTTCTCCTTAGTTCATAGACGGACACAGCGCCTTTAATCTTGACCAGTGGGACGTCCCAAAGCAGTGTCAAAATAAAATGAGGGGTGGGGAAAATAACCCAAGGCTAACCACAAGAGCCCTATCCAGGACACAGGAGCCAAAAGAAGCATCCGCAGATGCAAGAATATCTACCTTGTAGAATTTGGTGAAAGTATGCACTGACAACCAAGTGGCCGCCTTGCACACCTGTGATAGTGACGCTTGATGATGGAAGGCCCAAGAAGTACCAAGTGCCCGAGTAGAATGCGCCGTGACAGTGAAAGGAGGAACCCGACCTTTAATAGAATAGGCCTGAGTCACCATCTGTCTGATCCAACTGAAGATGGTAGCCAAAGTTGCGACCAGCCCTTTCCTTGGTCCTTGTGTAAACACAAAAAGCGAGTCTGACCTCCGAAAAGGACTCCGTGGCTGCCAGATACACCCAAATCACACAAACCACATCCAAGGTATGCAAAGCAAACTCCTTAGGATGAGCCAGCTTGGGACACAAGGATGGCAGCACAATGTCCTCATTCAAATGGAAATCAGAGACCACTTTAGGTAGGAACGCTGGACAGGGATGAAGAACCACCTTGTCTTTGTGGACCACTAAATAGGGAGTATAACAGGATATTGCCGCCAACTCCGACACCCTACGGCAGGCCTCGACAAACCCCAGGCGCCAGGTCGCCATGGCGACCAGAAATCGCGTCCTGGCGAGTGACTGCCGTTTCTTCTCTCCCCATGGTAAAACAGCGTGTCAGATTCAGCGAGAGTTCTCTGCCTAATCTAACAGCTGTTACACTTGGCCGCTGCCCGGGATATTTGTTTCCACTTAGACTGAAGAAAAGTAACAAACAGGCTGCCTGGAATAGTTGTTGAGAGTTAGAAGAAGAAACACAACAATGTATCTTCTCGTTCTTTCAAAGCAATGATCTCCGGGCTATCAGGAAAGTTTAACCATTTAAAGACTAAACCCTCTCTCACATTAGTGGCTTACAATTAAATATCCAGTGTTTTCTGCTAGAAAATGACTTGGAACCCCCAAACATTATATATTATTTTTTAGCAGAGACCCTAGAGAATAAAATGGCGGTTGCTGCAATATTTTATGTCACATGGTATTTGCGCAGCGGTCTTTCAAGCGCAATTTTTTGGAAAAAAATACACTTTTAATGAATAAAAAAAACTAAACAGTAAAGTTAGCCCATTATTTTTTTGTATAATATGAAAAATAATGTTACACCGCGAGAAACGTGACCTTTATTCTAAGCAACAAAATTGTGATAAAGCCCTGTGTACCATCAACAATTACCACTCTATGTGCAGCTGGGCTCCAGTATTTCATGGTGACCGGAAACCCACCAGAGCAATGAAAAGTCACTGTGGGGGACACACATGTAGGCAGGAAGTGGCTGCAAAGAGGCAGCAGAAGATCAGCAGCGCTGGAATACTTTTCACCTTTTTTTTTTTTTGTATTTTATTTACAATGTCACTAAGGCTTTGTTTAGATGTGCAAGTTGGGTGGTAATAATGTGCAGTAGAGACATGTTTTTGCCACCCTTAAGCTCCATTAGGCAGGAGATGAGGGCGTTTTACATGCCGCAGTCACGATGCATTCAGCATAATTAGGAGTTTCCCCCATAACAGATTTTTTAGTGTCACTCTTTCTGGCCAGCCTATAACCCTGATGTAATGGTGGAGTTATTGACTGGCTGCTCTGCTGTGAGTAAGTTAGGGTTAGGGGGGCGCAAATTACTTGTCTTACCCCTGGCGCTGACAACCCCACACTACGCTATAAAAAACTGGCTCCTAACTTTTTTAGCCGGCTCCTAGATTCAAGGCAAATTTGTCAAGCCCTGCCCTACGGGCAGATGCAATAGCCATCAAGAATGCCACCTTCTGGGACAACGTAAATAAGGGAATCTCCCAAATATTTTCGAATGGAGGTTTCTGGAGAACTGAGAGAACCATTAGTGAGCGTCGGCGTTAAAAGGCATTTAAAAAAAAAAAAAAAAAAAAAAAAAAAAAAAAAAAATAGTCCTCTTCTTTTTTACTAACCTAAAATGCCGGTTAATGTCGGTACGGCATTAGTGAGCGTTTTGCCGGCTTATCGTCAAAAACGTCAAAAAGCTACAGCCTTGGAAAGCGCTGGTCCTGTGTTCTATTTACAGCTCACTAACGCCGACGCCCTCTACAGCTCAAAAACATCAACGTTTTTATGGGGCCATTGAATAACATGGAGAGCTGCAAACAAACTCCAAAACACCTGGTGTCAAAAAATGCCTGTGAGTATGAGGCCAATGTGTTCATGTGCACAGGCTGTTATCAACTGTTTTTAGCATTGACATTTTTGAGCTGTAAAAAAAAAAAAAAAAAAAAAAACAAGACCAGAGGGTTCTGAGAGACGTTTTTGCTGTAAAAACATTCAAACACTCAAAAACGCACAAAATCATTGATCCCCAACATTTCCGGACGTTTTAGATCAATTAAGAAGAGAAAAAAAAAACGCTGGCCCTTTAAAAATGTGGAAAAACGCAAAGAAACGCCGGTAATATAACGCTGGTAAAAGCTAAAAAAAAAAAATCACTGAAAAGCTACTGACGTTTTTAGGACGTTTAACGTCCTGTGTGCATGAAGCCTAAAAAAAGGCACCATTGCATTACTAAGAAAATAGCATTATCCTAATTGAATTAGAATATATAGGAAATAAAGCTTTACGCTGCAACAATACCCTGATACACTAATAAATTAACAGCAGACCGCAGCTCTAGGTAAGAGATAAATCCAGAGTTCCCAGGTATACAGCTGGGGTGCACGCCCTGTCACTGCAACAGTAGACTGGAAGCAGAAAATCTGGAACGGCAGCACACCCACCAGAATTGAAGCAAAAATCCTTTACTGTGAAGAGGAGCAAAAATGGGGGTACAGGCGGGGGGCACTTTCAAAGTGCTTTGTCAAAACCAATATTGGTTTTGACAAAGCACCTCTGTCCCAGCCCCCCGCTTGTACCCCCATTTTTGCTAATTTTTTTTTTTAATAATATATTATTTTTATTTTAAAAAATTGTAAACATGTTTGTATAAAAAAAAACTGGGAAGAATTAAAAAAGCTAAACCCCAAGGCAAATATTAAGGCACATCAGCAACATAAGGCTCCATGCACACTGTACGCTATAGGGCTCTTTCAGCGTCGGGCAGGAGACGCTGCTCACAAAACGTTCTATTTGCAGTGTTTTGTAAGCCGCGTTTAGCGGCTTTTTTTTTTTTTACTTCATTGGCTTCCATTGACTGCAAAAAACGCCAGACGCCGATATAGCGGCGTTTAGCGTTTTTTGTGGTCAGGAGAACGACTTTTGAACGCCAATTCAGGGCATTCAGATAACAGCCCAAAAACGCCACTGCTGATAAAAGACAATAAACGACCATGTGTGCATGGACACATAGGATAAAATAAAGTGGCAATTTTGGGCTGTTAACCACTTAAGGACCGGAAGGATTTCCAGCTTTAGGACCAGAGCCCTTTTTGCGATTTGGCGCTGCGTCGCTTTAACTGACAAATGCGCGGTCGTGCGACGTTGTACCCAAACGAAATTTGCGTCCTTTTTTTCCCACAAATAGAGCTTTCTTTTGGTGGTATTTGATCCCCTCTGCGTCATTTCTGATCGCCGCTATAAACAAAAGAAGAGCGACAATTTTGCAAAAAAACCCAAATTTCTTACTTTTTCCTAAAATACAAATCCAAAAAAAAAAATATAAAAAAACATTTTTTTTCACCGTTTTTGGGCGATTTATATTCTTCCTCATATTTGCGATAAAAAAAATCGCAATCGGCGTTTATTGATTGGTTTGTCAAAAGTGGTCGCGTTTACGGATGATGAGAATTCATTTTTGGGGTTTTTAATTTTTTTTTATTTTTTACTAAAAATGGCGGCGATCTGCGATTTTTTGCGGTACTGCAATATTTCAGCGGACATGGCGGACCATTTTGACACTTTTTTGGGACCATTGGCATTTATACAGCGATCAGTGCTATAAAAATGCACTGATTACTGTGTAAATGCCATTGGCAGTGAAGGGGTTAACCTGCAGGGGGCGCGCTAAGGGTTAACTATGTTCCCCGGGCGTGTTCTAACTGTATTGGGGCTGCCCTAGCTGGGGAAGGGAAGTTATCACAGCCTTCACGTAAAGGAAGGCTGTGATCACAGCCCTTCCCCCTCACACAGAGCGGAGGTCCGTGTTTACATGCACGGACCTCCGCTCCTTCACTCCGGGGGGGGCATCGCGGGTGGCCGGCGGCAATCGAAGCCGCCGCACCCACTCCCCGGACACAGTGAGCGCGCGGGCGCGCCTCCGGCGGCGCGCGCGCGCTCACTGTGCGCGATCTGGCGGCCGCCGTCGTATGACGGCGTTTTGCCTTACAGCGCCACTTTGCCGCCGTCAATCTCCGATCGGCGGTCGGCAAGTGGTTAAAAAAAACGACCAAAAACGGTCGTTTTTGAGATACAGTGTGCATGGAGCCTAACTCTTCGGGCTTTGTCCAGCTCTAATGCAAGGATCTTCCTTGCTTTTGCATCTTTCCTCTTTTTTGGGACTGTACTTTTTGAGACTGGAGCTTTTTGAGTATTCCCCACCAGTCACCAGATTACCCATCAGGAGGACATCCCTCACCTGAGGAAGCAAAGTCCAGCTCCTCTACAAAGAAGGCAGTCTCCACACAGGATTGCTTGCATTTTGTGGGCACAGCTTCAACGGGTACCTCTAACAGACCAAATTTTAATTTTTAATAACATTCAATTACATTATGGATTGTGCAGCAATTGTATATGTTATATTATTTTTTTTATTTGCTAAATTTTTTCCCACGAAGGTGGAGTTACCTGTTAACTCTTCCCCACTCTAGCAATAAGAGTGCTTTTTATTGTGCAGGTTTTTTTTTTTTTTGCAGGAGCTTCTTCTCAACTGTCCCAGTGATCAAACCGGGAGAAAAATCTCCCTAATGCTGATAAAAACAGGAATAGAAAAATAATACAGCTTCTAATGCAAATTTAGGAAGTAAACCCTAATGGGTTTAACTTCCTTTTTTGTTCCCTGCAATGTAAAAGCATAATGTGCTAGTATTGCATACTAACACATTATGTAACACTTGCCTGCAAATGAAGCCTGCACTGTCCCTGCATCCAAGTTCGCCTCTCTTCCTTCCGGGGCCGCGAAATCCGGCTCTGTGACTGTCCGGAGTCGCCAGTCATGGCACTCGCTAGTAAAGAAACGGCATAGAGGGCCATTTCTTCACAGCGCATGCGCCGACATGGCAGTACAAAAGTAAATATCTTCTAAATGGGGCACGTTTAGGAGATATTTATTGTACCTACAGGTAAGCCTTATTATAGGCTTAACTAAAGGTTCAACTTGGAAATGGAGGTTTACAACCTCTTCAAGGATGTCTAAGTGTGTGATTTGTCTGGGGGGCGGGGGTGGGGTTGTTTGGGGCTTGGGAAATGTGACCATGATTCCCAATACCCCCTAAGCCTTTGCTCACACTAAACGCAGCTTTTAAATCGTGCGACTTCACTTGAAATTGCATGATTTCAAAGCTGCATGTCAGTGGGACTTCAGGTGCGACTTGGATGACATCTGTGCGACTTAATTCATAGATGTCTATGCAAGTCGCAGCTGAAATCGCCAAAGGTAGTGCAGGAACTACTTTAAAAATCGGTGCAGCATTGCAACCAATTTGAACAGGTCCATTGCCGACAACAGGGTACCTGTTAAATCGCATGACAAGTCACATCAGTGTGAAAAGGGGCTAAAATATGGGTATATCAAGATAGATGGTGTTATGCTGGCCATACATACACTGGCAGATTTCTTTAGTTCAGAATGCAGGTTGAACAAAATAATTCCAGCAGATTTCTTCATTCATACTAAACTTTATGATGTGGATGGACGAATCCCCTTGCTAAGCTATTATATCCATCGGATTGAATGCAGCTGCTGATCTGCCAAAAACATGCCAGCAGGGGGATGGCAAGGCCACTCACTGAGCATATTTCAGCAGTTCATAAGTTACTGAATGAAAATCACTTCATGTATGGCCAGCTTTAAAAGGTGGAGTATGCTTTTAAGTAGAAATGTGTTTAAAGTGGCTGTATAGTCTTGTTTAAAAAAAAAAACAGACATGTTATACTTGCCTCCTCTGTGCAGTTGGTTTTGCCTGGATCCTCCTCTTCTAGGGTCCCTCTTTGTTGCTCCTGGCGCCTCCCTCCTAATGAGTGCCACCTCAGCTAGCAGCTTCCCATGGGGGCACCCGAGCCGAGCCAGAGCTCTGCGTATCCATTCAGACACGGAGCCCTGACCCCACCCCCCGTGGGAGCCAATGGCACCTCTGCTGTGTCTCAGCCAATCAGGAGTGTCCCGGACGGATTAGACATTTGTGGACATCACTGGAGAGAGATGGGGCTCAGGTAAGTAATTAGGGGGGTGCTGGAGGGGGGCTGCTACACACAGAAGGTTTTTATCTTAATGCATAGAATGCATTAAGACAAAAAAACCTCTGCCTTTACAACTCCTTTGAAGTATAAGGTACCAAAAGCCAATTAATATTCTATAGCATTGAATCTAAAAATGAAGACAAATAATAATAAAAAAAAAAATAATAATAATAATAATAATAAAGGATTGGTTCATGGGATTGTACTAAAATGTACTGCTGGATAATCAAAGCTGTAAATGGCTCACTATGACTTGATATTTAACACCTGTCTATGAAAAAAAAAATGTCTTCAAGGATCTGCCTCACTCAGCATAACGCAGCAGGAAAGGAGCCAGCAAACAGATAATAGGTATATTAGTGCTGCCTATCTCACCACTGGGCAGCACTACACCTGGCACTTGACAAGCAGAGGTCTATTTAGAACGGGTGACACAGCAGCCAAGGAAACGCAATCCACAAAGAAAAGTCATTTGCGCAATTCTATCACTACATACAACTGCTACAAATTGTAACTTTAGTAGTGATGATTAGTCTATCGTGCTGGTACGTATTTATTACAGGATAAAGTTTCTACAGCAGGAGGTTCTATGACACCGATAGACAAGAGTAAATTATTGTATTCCTCCCTTACTTGGCACCTTAATGCTGAACACCACAGATTTTATAAATTTATAAAATTTACGCCATTCTGAAATGATTAGATCTTTAAGCCCTCGTACACATGGGCCAAATGTCGGGGGACAGCGCCCAGTTAAAAAAAAAAAAAAAAAAACTGGCCAACATTCGGCCCGTGTGTATGTCAGTCTGTATGACGGTTTCTGTTGGATGCGCATGCTGGAAAACCAGCATCCATAGTTACATAGTTAGTCAGGTTGAAAAAAGACACAAGTCCATCTAGTTCAACCAAAAAAAAAAATAAGAATAATAATTTATATATAACCAAACAATCCCATATACAATCCTTCACCCACAGTTGATCCAGAGGAAGGCAAAAAAACCCAGCAAAGCGTGATTCAATTTGCTATAACGGGGGAAAAAATTCCTTCCTGATCCCCCGAGAGGCAATCAGATTCACCCTGGATCAACTACCAAAAAATGTTAGTACCCAGTTATATTATAGCATCCGACCAACTCTGGATCAGCTCTCTCAGCCAATGGCAGAGAGCGCTGATCAGTGTGTTCTGGGGGGGGGGGGGCATCCCCCTGTCAGAACACAACAGCACAGCGGGAGAGACCACTGAACTAACCTTGCATAGTTAGTACAACGTCTCAGACCATCAGGTTTTTTTCGTGCACCCCGCTGGATTGCATGAAAAAAAACTGTAGTGTGTACCCGGCTTTAAAGTGGTTCTGAAGGCTGGGCATTTTTTACCTTAAAGCGGTAGTAAACGTTGTTTTTAAAAAAAATTGCTGGCAGACAGGATATTTATCACAGAAGAGATCCTATCGGTCTCTTCTATAAAAACAAAGGAAAAGAGCAGCGCCATCTAAGTGCAGTTATGTAAAAAAGTTTATTAACAAATGTAAATAAAGCAACTCAAAGTGTTGCAGGTGTATCGATGCCGATGGTACAAGAAAGGTTCATCTGCTCCATGAGGGGACGCGCTGCGGTGTGGAGAGCCGTTGGTTTCGGCAACGCCGGTGGCTCCCAGCATTTCCAGGACATTCAAGTACACACAGAACTGGCCGCTGACGTCAAATCCAGGTCAGGGGTGGAGCAGGCAGTGCACGTGTTCGGAGCATGTGTGCTCCTCCATCAGGCAATCTCCATTGGTCTCTTCCATCACAAATGCTTCCTCCTGCCTGTCAGCCGCCATGTACACTGAGGCTCAGTGAACATTTACAGCCCCGATCTGTGCCGCTGCGATGAGACTCCCATGCGCATGCACTGGAGTGTCATCACGGCCCGGCCAAACTCGGAAGGAAGAACAGATTAAGATGGAAGCGCCCGGGACCCGCCGCTCGATTGCAGCCACAAGTATCAACTACCAGAGGGGCCATGGACATTAGATAGGGTGGAACTCCGCTTTAAGTCTAAAGCCTCGTACACACGGTACGACGATCGTATACAACAGGTCGTACTAACGACCGTTGTATGCGATATCGATCGTTCGTATGCGAACAGCCAAACATACGACGGTCGTACAAGGGAGTTGTATGAGCAAACTAGAAAACTTGGTCGTACCAACAAGCGCTCATACGACCGTTGTATCGTGTGTACAGAGCAGTTGGTACAAGTTGTATTGTGCAAAACACGCATGCTCCGAAGTCAGGAACGGCCGGATGCTAATTACAGGCACCTGAACGGTCTTTCTGTGCTCGTACGATCGTGTAGTGCAGTCAGTATGCAAGTTACATTAGCCAACATATGATTTGCGATGATCGTACGTACGATCGTCGTCCCGTGTGTACGAGGCTTAAGACATTGGTCACATGGTCTCAGCCAATGCAGCGGATCCTGGGATATCAAAACATCATTCAGGCAGAGCTGGTCAGTGCTTGGACCATCTTAAAGGGGTTGTTGGACATCGGTCTTAAGTAAATTTACCAGAAGTGGAGAAACAAAATGTGGGATTTCAGTTTTTCTCTTCCTCCCATTCAGAAAAACATAAATGCCAACTTCACACAAACATCATCTAAACCAGTGATTCTCAACCAGGGTTCCGTGGAACCCTAGGGTTCCTCCAGAGGTTGCTAGGGGTTCCTTGAGCAATGAGCAGTTTCTGCCTCTCAGATAAGTTCCTACTGACACCATTGATATTTTTAGCTATCTGTAAGGGGGTAATTCTTCCAAATGGCCACAAGTGTAAGGAGCATTCTTCCCATTTACCATCACATTAGTGTATCATGAGTTGTAGATTTTTAATTTTTAGCAGGGGTTCCCCGAGACCGGAGAACTATTTCAAGGGTTCCCCCGTGTTGAAAAGGTTGAGAAAGGCTGATCTAAACTGAAAACATTCATGCAAATAAAGCTATGTAACACAATTAAAAGTATGCAGCACAGCAGTCAAGTGTGCAAAGTGTGAGAGTAACAGAAGAAATCACTTTCATTAGTTGTGCATGCCTGTTATAAGCATGAAATGGATTAGGCAAAGCAAACATCACTGATAATTAAGGCACTGTAGTTTAACACAGGAAGGTTACTTATAAGCAGTAAGATAACATGCAAAAAATGTCCAGACATCTGATCACAGTCAGCTGATGTAGAGGTATGATCAGAAAGGTTCAGCAACATCACATTAGAGGTCTACTACTGTTGGAGGTGGAGTCTCAATCTTTCTGCTGCAGAGTCTTGTGCAAAACAAATGAAAAATCCAATTGGGAGATGCCGTAACAGATATAGTGGCAGATGAAAATGGAGACTAAAATGCAGAGATCTTTTCTACTTTAGGAAATCCTGACAATCAACTCACAGCATGCCTTCAAAACTGGGAGAAAATCACCACACATTGGTGAAGGATAAACTCCCGGTAAGCTGCTAAATACACAGTTAAAATACATAAATGTTTACCCTTTTAGCTGTCTAAGGCCTCATGTACACTGCTGCTGGTAAACCAACGTTTAGGGGCAGCTGGGCGTTTTTTCAGCTGCCCCTGAACTCTCCTCTAGGTTATCTTATCTGTACATGTACACAGGGTCGTTTATAGTCGTTCTAGGTAGTGGAGTTCATGACGGATGTTCAGAGGCATTTGAAACGCCAAATGCTTGTAACTGCTTGTAAAGCGCGCCTAAAATGTGGTAACTCGTGTTTACCAGTGTTTCATTAAGAGCCATTTGTAATAAAAAAAAATAACACGCTTCTAGACAGAAAACGCGGCAAAACGCTCCTAAAAGGCCGTTTTTAAGTGTCGGATTCTAGCTGTCAAAAAAATTGTTCAGGAGAGGTTGAAAAAGTGCCCCGTGTATATTAACCACTTCAGCCCCAGAAGGATTTCCCACGTTAGGACAAGAGCACTTTTTGCGATTCGGCACTGCGTCGCTTTAACTGACAATTGCGCAGTCGTGCGACGTTGTACCCAAACAAAATTTGCGTCCTTTTTTTCCCCACAAATAGAGCTTTCTTTGGGTGGTATTTGATCAGCTCTGCATCATTTCTGATCGCCGCTATAAACAAAAGAAGAGCGACAATTTTGCAAAAAACCCAAATTTCTTACTTTTTACTAAAATACAAATCCAAAAAAAAAAAAATATATAAAAAAAAATTTTTCCATCGGTTTTGGCCGATTTATATTCTTCATCATATTTTTGGTAAAAAAAAAAAAAAATTGCAATCGGCGTTTATTGATTGGTTTGCGCAAAAGTTGCCGCGTTTACGGATGCTGAGAATTCATTTCTGGGGTTTTTATTTTATTTTTTACTAGTAATGGCAGCGATCTGCGATTTTTAGCGGTACTGCGATATTGCAGCGGACATGTCGGACCATTTTGACACTTTTTTGGGACCATTGGCATTTATACAGCGATCAGAGCAATAAAAATGCACAGATTACTGTGTAAATGCCATTGGCAGTGAAGGAGTTAACCGTGTTCCCTGGGAGTGTTCTAACTGTATGTGGGCTGCCCTGGCTGGGGGAAGGGAGTGATCACGGCTTCCATATACAGGAAGCCTGTGATCACAGCCCTTCCCCCTCTAACAGAACGGAGATCTGTGTTTACTTACACAGAACTCCATTCTCTCACTGCGGGGGGGCCATCGCGGGTAGCCGGCAGCGATCGAATTCGCCCTACCCGCTCCCTGCCCCCCCCCCCCAAACCCAGTGAGCGCGTGAGATATCGCAGCCACCGTCATATGACGGCGGTTTGCGATATTGAGCCACTCTGTCACCGTCAGACTGCGGTCGGCAAGTGGTTAAGCCTTAGGCCTCTTTCACACATGCAGACCTTTTGTCTGTTTTTCATCCTTTCGTTGACGGATGAAAAAGGGGCATCTCAACAGAAAAACGGATGATCCTCCATTTACATCCGCTTCAGTCAACATCCGTTTTTTGGAGCGCATCAAAGCCCTATTTTTCTTCCGTTAAAATTACAGATCGGACGAAAAACGGATGTAAATGGACAAACCGACCGTTTGTATATGAAATAATGGCTCTGGGACTCAAGTGGTTAAGGATTCTAGCTGGCAGATGTAAAAAACTGATGTAAAAACAGATGTAAACTTCATAAGTTTTTTTTCTTTGAAAATAAGTGACTGAACTGATGAAACGAGTGCTCCGCATGTGTAAAAGGGTCTAAGGGTAGATGTAGACATGTGTCTAAATCTCCCTCGCCTCTGAAACCTAATGCACGTTTGGGTCAAGCTCCATAGACTACTGACAGGTGGTAAGGAAGAGATGCAACACTCCCTGGTTTAACCCCACTTTTGCCAGCAAATGCGTGCATTGCACTTGCGGGACATTTGCGGCGCTTCCCCACTGACTTGATTGTGTACCGCTTTGTGGGCTTGCGACTCGCCGATCACTAGATGTCCGGTCAATTTTGCCGTGAGCGCAAAGCATTGCGGCATGAAAACATCCCTGTCCACTGGCTATTGCAGTTGGGACAGTTGGTGGTCTGCAAAAACGTGGCAGTGCATGAGGCCTAAGAGCTCTTTGGCATGGAGAAGAGACAACTCCAATCAGCAAGGGCTTTGTGAGCAGATCCCCTGCTGAATTGGACCCGAACAGGATGCCAGTTATTTTTAAATTCGTACCTATTCAGTATGTCTCCAGCGGACCTGTGATAGCTCTCTGAGTGGCCGACTGTGTTGATGGGGGAAACCAACAATCTTCTTCTACAACTTGTGATTGCAGGAAAGAAAATTACAGTCTTTGGCCAGATTAAGCCATGTGAGCCTGGTGTATAGGCACCATGAGACATTTTAAGCAGTAGTAAATCGCTGGCTTTTTTGTGCAACCTGCAAAGCAATGTCATAATGTGCTAGTATGTGAAACTTGCCTTCGAACGAAGCCCAACAGCGGCTTGCTGTCACCACTCAAGGTGCTTCCATCTTCACCCGGTCTTCCTTCTGGGTTCGGGGACTCACAGGCTGCATCTAATGTAAATATCTCCTAAACAGCGCAGGTTTAGGAGATATTTACAGTACCTATAGGTAGGCATCGTGCATGGAAGTGTACTCCAACTTTAAGCATTTCTTTAGAGAAGCAAGAAGAAACGTGTGTGCCTCAAATTCCTACTGGGATATAATCTTTTTGGGCACAGAGTACAACATGGATAGGATATGTCACCAGCACACTAATAAGCTTGATTCACGGTATTAAGTACTTTTTTCTTGTAGGATCTCATTGAAAAACAAAATTTAAGGACCCCCCCTGGGACCCTTCCTCAGGCATGTGATGTGTGGGAAAGGGTTCCTCCACTATTCCAAAATGTTGCTTCTCTATGAGATCACAAAAGAATAAAGAGCGTTATAGTTTCAAACAAACTTGTCAGTGCGTTGGTAGGATATCTTATTCAAATTCTTATTTGCCACCTGCCACTGCTCTGTATGATACTGGGCATTATGGGCGAATTCCTTGAATATTGGAAACATAATTCATGTGTCCATATAACACAGAATTGGTTGGCTCAACTGCCATTGACAATCAAGATGGAAAGGTGTGAAGTCTGCATTATGCATTCTATAGATGAATTCTGCTTTTATATCCACCCTCAAGGTCTGAGATAACGGCTATCCTCTCTCAAGTTATCACTGCGTTAAAGTGATTTCATTTCGCAGATATGTTCAATTCTTAGAAGTGCTCTTCAAAGCAACCTTCTCTCCCTGGAGCGACAAATTAAATGAAGTGGTGGCAGTGAACTCTGATAAACAGATTTCTACATCAACAGCGGAACACAGCTAACATTCGCAGAGTTCCAATAAACACCAAGCCACAAGGTTCCAATGTCATTAAATCTTAAAGTTCTCATGAAGAGTGGCGGCTCGCTGGATTGCATCAGGAGCAGATATAAGAACAAGTTATTACCACTGCACTATATATTGTGTACTGATCCACTGTGAACTCTCAGATTAAAACAGAGACAATATATTTCTTGTGTAGAGCCACTAAACAAATCAAACACACAAGCAGCCTAAGTCAACATTAGAATACTAAGCCCATGCATTGCTTTTTCATATGTAGAAGGTTGTATTAAAAGGGCCTACTAGAATATCACATTTAAAAAGGCCATTTTACTAATAAACCCCAACTGAAATTTAGTTTACTAAAGCATTGTGTCATTAATAAGCTTTTTTTTTTTTTTTTTTTTCTTAACTAAAATATTTCCCTTCACCTCTTTTGTCCTTCATTGCATCTCAGTGCTGCTGATCTCCTGCAACCATTTCTTATCTACATGAATGCACTCCAGCAATGGCTACATGGAATTTCTTAGGGTGGGCTTCTCGATTGTGATAGCAGACAACCAGTCTGGTGTAATGAGTCTCCAGTCCCAGTTGATGCCTCTTATGGGGAAACGCGTCGGGTGGAGCAGCATTCCTTAACGTCACCATGTATCAGCCTGCTGGCAAGATTTGCGGCTGTGTGTTACTTCAATTTGCCTTCTACAGTTGTTTTAAATGTAAGTGCTATATATTTTTTAATAAATGCATTTTGGGAATACTACACCATGAAGCCTCTTCCTTTCATTGCTTCACATGTCTGAGAATCCAGAGAAGGATGATCCATGTGTTTGAGAGATCTATCTAGCTGCACCCCCAGCTTACTGGAAAGGAGCATTGTTTGGAGAAGTCCGAGGAGTGGATTACCCCTGTCGGGTGACATTTGTGTGAGCGTTTACGATATCTATAATTTGAGATCCAACTGTTCCGGTAAGTGGCGCCGATTTGATGCTGAAAAGGAGCAGCAGGTGAAGCAATGTGTTCATATACTCCTCTGCACTATTTGGAGCACATGTTGGACTTTTTTTAAATTTTTCACATAATATTTGATTTAATATGTTTTTTTTTTTTCTGTTATGGAAACATATTGATTTTGAATTTGCACACTTTGTATCACATTATTGTTTATTTTTGGATTGTGCACGTATATATTTTACCTATATGTATAACATTAGCTGAGTATTCAGGCTATCGTAAGCAGCAGCACCTTTATATATTTTGCACATACTGTACTGGTGTAATGTGTTAAAATGTCTACTTATATTCTTGATTGGAAGCCTGTGTGACAGAGTGACAACACAGGAACACAAACGGGAGACAAGAATAGTGTTTCATTACCTGTAAAAGGAACCTTGTGAACAAGGCAGGATAACTAGCATCTATAAAAGTAAAAATATTGAAAATGATATGATGTTGTGTTAACATATTAAATATAATATGAGCTTATATGAGAAAGACATTCTCAAAAGCCCCTGTGACAGGGCGGCAATATTATCTTCTAGTAGTAAGTGCATCAATGGCCTCTATTGCAGAACCATCAGGTATCATTTGTAGTGGTTGGGTTTTCATACTTTAATATTAAGGCTCCATGCACAGTGGACGTTGAAAAAACGTTCTAAAAACGTCAGTAGCTTTGTAGTGAGTTTTTCAGCTACTTGTCTGGAGTTCAGTGTTTCTCAACTCCAGTCCTCAAGACACACCAACAGGTCATGTTTTCATGATTTCCCTCAAATGAAACAGCGGTGGTAATTACTAAGGCAGTGAAACAGATTAAATCACCTGTGCAAAATAATGGAGAACCTGAAAACATGACCTGTTGGTGTGCCTTGAGGACTGGAGTTGAGAAACACTGCAGTAATTATTATAAAAGCTCTCTTTTCCCGTTACATATAGTGAAATTTAGGTCTGTGCTGTATTATATTCACCTAACAAAAAGGAGTATTAGCATGGCAGCAAAAGTATTGAGCTCAGAGCACTCAAGTTGGAGAGGGGCTACAATGAAAACTCAGACCTTATTTGTCATAACGCCAGAAATGAGAACGGCCATTCATTTCATTTCTGGTCAACAGCAACCAATGATATTCTACATTTCCTTCTGCATGATATAAGAGAATGAATCAAAGTTAACACTGAATGCAATGCCTACAAACATCACACTCTGCTGGACCTTTGTGTGCGGTGTGATCACATCATTCTACAAATGTAGATAAATATATGAAATGCTGACCTGAACTCAAGATGTGTGTAACCCACAGGCTGGAGATGGACTTCCAATGACTGATTAAAATGACACAAATCTGCCTGAAAAACAAGATAACTCCTTTCACATCCTATAGGCCAAGGTTTCCTAACCTGACACAGATTGTCTGGACATGTTTGCCAGATCCATCCTCTACACACAGCACACTGTAGCTATTTCTATGCTGATAATAGAAAACAGCAGATATTCAGCTGAAAATGTCCTAGTACTACATTGTACAGACATATTCCGAATTTTCCAGGTTATTTATTTCATACAAAGCACAACTGTCATGTGCCAAAACCTAGTGGGCAACTTTTGACGTCTACAGCCGGCTGCATTAACTAAATGCCAGTGGCAAAAAACAAAATTATTAAGGTAAGAACTAAGAAGTGGCATCTTTTTTTTAATAAAATGCTTGTTTTCACATGTTTGTTTTTACCTTTGTTACATTTCAGTGCTGTTGATCTCTTGCAGACACCACGTGTATGCACTTCGTGATGACGCTTTAAACCTGGGTTGTTTTTTTTTTTTTTTCAGCCAGAGGGCTGATGGAGGACTGAACAGATTCCACAAACAAACACACATTCGAGGTGGATGGGGAAACTTGTATTCTGAAAGGGAACTCTGCTGTCAGAATGAACAGATCAGCGCTGCAGTCACTGGCTGTAGCCTCTGGTCGAGCTTCTTTTTTCCAAAAGGTCAGATCAATACCATGTGTTGCCAGCGCACCAAGAGTATAACCTGCATGGGTATACTTTTGGTGTGTTGGCAACATATTTTTCATCGGACTGCTGCAGAGTCAGCCAGTCAGGTGTTCAGTGGAGATACCTCCATGATGGAGGGATAGTGTCGTCACCCAATAAAAGAAAGTGTTTGCACAGGGATCTTTATGTAAAAAATGTAAACCACCCCAATCTATAACTTGCCCTTCCATGTGGCTGGTTGCCATTTGTTTGTACAGTTGGTCAAATAGGGTGCAGGGGTGCACTGAATGCCTTTGCGCTATTGCTAGGGGTCACCTGCGTCCCTGTGCCTTAAAGAAGGGGCGAGCTCCCTCCAAATCACACCTGCCCTTAGCCTATCCATTGATATATGTGCTTCTACTATGGAGGCTGTGGACATTTTAGAGTTAGGGCTTGTTCACATTTGCTCAAAAATACTGGCATTTACCAAACGCACCTATATCATTAATGCTCAGTAATAGGTGCATTTGAAAAGCGTTTAATGAGCATTAAAAACGATTCCCCAAACGCCCTATGTATGTTTGCGATGCGGTTGACGTGCATTTTTGGCACATTAAAACCACACCACAAACATCCATTATTGACCGTAATGTGCCAACACGCCGCATCCGCTCTGCAAACACATGCCAGCGCATTACCATAGAAATGAACTTTCGTCCGCAAAACTCCCCGTAAAAATTACAAGGAGTTTACGGACACGTCAAATATTGCGTGTCACGACAAGTGTAAAATTTTTGTACTTCGAAACGAAGTTTTAACTACGAAGTAAAGCTCAAACTTTCCTCAACTTCGTAAAGTTGAGTAAGGCAAGTAAAGATACCATTACGCGACCGTACACAAACGTCTCGCCTACGCCGCACAACCGTGTAATGCCAGTTATTACCTACAAACACCACACCAAAATTACACGGTTTTTACGTGCAGTTGGCGTAGCGTTTGTATGTATCCCGCAAACCCCT
>BLSH010207307.1:427629-437649 GCA_018402905.1 Glandirana rugosa
AAGATGGCCGCCAGGAAGCACTAGAGGGTGAGCACACCTCTCAGGCAACATGCAGTATCGATTATGGCCGCTCCGAGCGCTAGAGGGAAAGCCCCATAGACTGAAAATGTCTGCGGCTACGGCAAAATGGCGGCGGCCCGCCGCAAAATGGCGGCCGAAGACCGCATGGCGATGCTGGACGAGAAGGCTGAACAAAGGTACAGCGCTGGGGAGGGGGGGTGAGGGCGGTGGGTGGCAGGGGGCAAGATGAGAGGCTGATTCCCACCCGGTGGCTACCCTGGACAGCTACGGGAGCAGTGAAAAAAATCGCATTTCTGGACGTCGGGCCCTCTTCACTCCCCATGTGGGGAGGAAGGCAGGGCGCTCACTTACCAGTCCGACGCCACGGTAGCCACCCGGATGCAGACTTTCCACCCTCGGCGGGGGGGGGGGGGGTCGCTGCAGGCCCAGAGTCACCCTGCCGAACGAATCGGGAAGGGGACCAATATGGGGGATCTCGCCCCGGGCCACCCGCACGGAACGGGTCAGATGCGGCGGGTCCCTGTGTTGGGGCCGGCTTCGCATCATGTTGGCCAGGTCGGGGAAAGTACAGAGCACTAAGACTCTCGATACCCCGACCGGCTTCTTGATAGCAGATCATCTTGATTGCAGAAAAAAGAAAAAATAAAATAAAAAAAAGAAAATGGTCACAATAGGACCGCAGTTCCTTATAGGGAAGCCAGGTCAACTCCTTGCGAACTAGGCATTGAAACTGGAGAGCTCCTCTGGGAGGGGGGTTTTAATGTAGGAAAAGAGGACGGCCCCCAGGGGAGGGGCCAGCTGATTTCTTTTCCCTGCCTAGTTAACTCCTGGTAGGACGAACATAAAACCCCACAAAGTCATGAAGAGCTGCGTCTGTCAGTGAACGTAGGAGAAAGATTTTTTTTTTCCACAAAATTGTCATATTAGCCACTTCAGCCTCGGAAGGATTTGCCCCCTTCCTGAGCAGAGCCCTTTTTGCGATTCGGCACTGCGTCGATTTAACTGAAAATTGCGCGGTCATGCGACCTTGTACCCAAACGAAATTTGCGTCCTTTTTTTCCCACAAATAGAGCTTTTGGTGGTATTTGATCACCGCTGCGTCATTTCTGATCGCCGCTATAAACAAGAGAAGAGCGACAATTTTGCAAAAAAACCCAAATTTCTTACTTTTTGCTAAAATACAAATCCAAAAAAAAAAAAATATATATATAAAAAAAAAGGTATTTTATTAAAACTTACCATAAAATCCTTTTCTCCGAGTTCACTGACAGACGCAGCTTCTCCATTACGTGTGGGTTTTATGCTGGTCTCACTAGGAGTTAACTAGGCAAGGAAAAGAAACAGCTGGCCCCTCCCATGGGGGCCATCCTCTCTTCCCACATAAAACCCCCTCATAGCATAGCTCTTCAGTTTGTACACAAGCTGTACCAGAACAGAGCACAGAGGGGTGGGTGCTGCGTCTGTCAGTGAACTCGGAGAAAAGGATTTTACGGTAAGTTTTAATAAAATCCCTTTTTCTCCTATCGTTCACTGACAGACGCAGCTTCTCCATTACGTGTGGGGATGTCCCCAAGCTGTGTCAAAAAGAGGGGTGGGTAAACACTAACAGTACCCAACTAAACCTCTAAGGAGGCGCCAGACGCGCCTACGCTGCCGCCTGCAAAACTTTGCGGCCCAAAGCAGCATCCGAAGATGCAAACACATCAACTTTATAAAACTTAGTGAAAGTGCGAACCGAGGCCCAAGTGGCCGCCTTGCACACCTGTGACACCGAGGCCTGGTGTCTGAAAGCCCAGGAAGTGCCAACAACCCGGGTAGAATGAGCCGTGACCGGAAAAGGGGGGACCTCGCCCCGAACAGAATACGCATGGGTCACAGTTTTTCTAATCCAACGAGAAATCGCAGCCAACGAGGCCGCCAACCCTTTGCGCGGACCCTCTGGCAGCACAAACAAAGCATCAGCTTTTCGAAAAAAAAAAAAGCTGTAGCAGCCAAGTACCCTCGTAAGGCCCTCACTACGTCCAAAGCATGCAACTCAAACACCTTTGGGTGCGATGGAGGAGGGCACAATGAAGGAAGAACAACATCTTCATTAATGTGAAAGGAAGAGAACACCTTCCGAAGGAAGGAAGGAAGGAAGGAGAGGGTCGCAAGACCGCATTATCCTTATGCATGACTAAGTAGGGAGACTTGCACGATAGTGCTGCTAATTCAGACACTCGTCTGGCGGAAGTGATGGCAACTAAAAAGGCCACCTTCTGCGACAGCAATTGTAAGGAAATCTCCCCGATATTCTCATATGGCGGTTTCTGAAGAACAGAAAGCACCAAATGCAGATACCACGGAGCCATCAGAGCCTTCACCCGATGCACCACGTGTCACACACCCTGTACAAGGGTACGAATAAACAAGTGCGAAGCCAAAGGTCTCTGAAAGAGAATCGCCAGAGCCGATATCTGGCCCTTGAGGGTACTCAAAGCCAGTTTTTTGTTCAGGCCCTGCTGCAAAAAAGACAGGACCCTGGACACAACATAAGAGCGAGGGTTATGACCCTGCGCCTCGTACCAAGCTATACAAGCCTTCCAGGCGCGGAGATAAATCTTGCGAGAAGTACACTTGCGAGCTTTTAACAAAGTAGGGATCACGGAGTCTGCGACTCCCCTATCACTTAGCACCTGGGACTCAATAGCCAAGCCGTCAAAGCCGGCGAGGGTAAAGCAGGGTGCAAGATGGGTCCCTGCGACAGAAAATCGTCTCGCAGCGGGAGCCGCCAAGGGGCGTCTGCCACCATTTGCACCACATCGGCGTATCAAGTGCGCCGAGGCCAATCTGGAGCCACCAGGATTATTGGTATCCCCTCCACCACTATCCTGCGTATCAATCGCGGAAGCAGTTTTATCGGAGGGAAAGCGTACAGACAGCGGTAACGGCCCCAGGGGGCCACCAGAGCGTTCGTGGCCACTGCCAATGGATCCTTCGTTCTGGACACAAAGGTTTCCACCTTGTGATTGAACCGGGACGCCATGAGATCCATGTCCGGCGTCCCCCATCTGCGGCAAATTTGATTTAACACCTCCAGGTGGAAAGACCACTCTCCCTGGTCCAGCGTCTGGTGACTGAGAAAGTCCGCCTGCCAGTTCTCCACACCTGGAACGTAAACGGCAGAGATTGCCGGAACGTGACGTTCTGCCCAACGCAGTACCATAGCGGTCTCCGCCGTAGCTGCTGGACTCCTTGTGCCACCCTGATGGTTCACATACGCCACTGCTGTGGCATCGCCCGACTGAATTCGAATCAGACGACCCTGCAATCTCATCCAGAGAAAAAAGCACAATCTGATTGCTCTCAGCTCCAGTACATTGATGGGGAGGCGAGCCTCTTGTGCCGACCAATGGCCCTGGGCAGACAGCTGTCCAAGGACCCCGCCGCAGTCCAAAGGACTATCATCCGTGGTAATAATCACCCACTGAAGGGGCAGGAACGACTTCTCCTGAATCAACGCTGAGTCCCGGAACCATAGGTCAGAGACGCCCTGGTCTGGGAGCTCAGACGGATCAGAAGGTCCAAGGACCGAGGGGATCTGTCCCACCGAGCCAAAATTGCTCATTTAAGGAGACGAGTGTGACTCTGGGCATATGGTATCGCCTCGAAAGTCGAGACCAAGAGCCCCAGCCCCCCCACTTAAGGAAGACCGCCGGTGCGACAGGAAAATTTTCACTGCCGACTGCAGTGACCGCAACTTGGCTGGAGGAAGGAAAAACCTTTTGCCTGCTCTGAGTCCAGGAACAGGCCCAGATACTCCAGGCGACGGGATAGAGACACCGTCGACTTCTGCAGGTTGAGCAACCAGCCGAATTCCTGCAGCGAGGTCATTGTGATCCTCACCTTCTCTTCCCGAGCCGAGGCGGATTCCGCTCGCAGGAGCAGGTCGTCCAGGTAGGCTACTACCGCAATGCCTCTCTGTCGCAGTAACGTCATACCGGAGCCACCAGTTTTGTGAAAAAAACTGGAGGTCTGAGACTAGACCGTAAGGGAGTACCACAAATTGAAAATGGAGGTCTCCCACTGCAAAGCGAAAGAAGCGCTGAAGCCGTGGACAAATATGTACATGGAGGTACACATCCCTGATGTCTAGAGACGCCAGAAATTCCCCCTGATGGAGGGCGGCTACAACCGAGTGGATAGATTCCATCCAGAATTTCCGCGCCCCAACATACCAGTTCAGGGCCTTCAGGTCCAGTACTGGCTGGACCCCCCCCCCTTTTTGGGGACCACGAACAGATGTGAGTAAAGAACCTCGAAGCCTCTCGCTGGAGGCACTGGCACGATCACCCCTTGGTTCGAGTGCTTGTACAGCCCCAAAGAGGGCCTCCCGGCGTGCCTGCGGGAGCCCTAAGTCGAAGGGAAGAACCTGACTGGTGGCAGAGTGTTGAACTCAGAAACGTCCCCCACCCGAAGCCCGGGCGGAGGCAACCTATCAGGCTGAGGAGGTTTGACCTTCCCTTGTTGGTTTTGCGCTGCCACTGCGGGCACCCAGCCCCTGCAGCGACCTTACCGGAGCGGGTCCCTTTGCCCGCTACGCCCGGGGTGTGAAAAAACCTCTTCTGACCCGAGGTAGGGGGTCCCTGTCAACGGCAAAAACTCACGCCTCCGGGGCTCTGGGAGGAAGGCACTTACCTCCTGTGAAATCTTTAATGATCTCACCCAGCCGTGGACCGAATAGATGTCCACCCTGAAAGGGAAGATCTGCGAGACCTATTCTGGAAGCATGGTCACCGGACCAAAAACGCAACCAGAGTACCCATCTGAGGATACAGCAACACCGCTACCCTGGATCACATAGGCAGTAAATCAACGGCCACATCACCAAGGTACTTGAGACCTCGGAGCAACAAGTCAGCCCTCTGCGGCGTATCCAGCAGGCAGCCGCAGACCAGAAGATTCTGGAGCTCCGTCATAAGCTCAGACAGATATTGCACCGCCATGGCGAACGTCAGGGCTGGCCGCAGAGCAAAGCCTGTCACCAGGAAAAGCGACCTTAACAGCGCCTCTGTCTTTGGCAGCGGGGCCCTTGAATGCAGGAACCCCTTCCAGAGGACTGGTTGTTGTCTTATTAAAGCGATCATAGGCGGGACACCAAGGCGACTCCCATTTCTTTTTTTTTTAAAAAAAGCTTTCCTCAAGGGATAGCAAGCAGCGAACCGTCAAGTCCCTTGGATTGTGGGAGGAAACCGGAGCACGGGGAGGAAACCCACGCATGCACAGGGAGGACATGCAAACCTCAGGCAGGTCATGCTTAGGATCTGAGCCAGCAAGCATTATGCTGCCAGGCACAAGTTCCACTGCGCTAAAAGGAATTCTGCGGACGCTGCCATTTACAACAAACAAGGCGATCAGGAAAAAGATCATATGGGTAAGCCTTGGGCGCCCTAGGGGACCTGGAGGACCACACCACATGCGCAGAAATCAGCGATTCGCGATCCAATTATAATCGCAGCTGCCGTCCCCTGATCCCCTTATCCGTCCGAGGGACCTTCCGGATCAAAAAATCCTCCCTTGAAAAGCAAGGAGGAGGGGGGCGCTTCTTGGGGGGCCTGTTGGTGACATCCGCCCTGGGGAAAAATCACTAAAGACCGCCACAGCTGGTCCAGAAAAGCCCCTTGCGCAGATTGCGCTCCTAGCATGTTCAGCTCCCTTAGGAACACATAGATGCATAGAAAAAGGTTAAAGGCACCCCCACACAGCCGCACACCACCACCCCACAGTGCACCAGGGGACCCAGGAGGACGGCACCCGCCGCCACCAGCACCCACAGGAGAGCCCAGCTATACTTGCTGTTTGCTGCCATAACCCTGAGGATCGTCAGAGAGCCGCGCCATCAGGAGCACACACCGTTCCAAAGTGAAAGTAAAAAGCTGTAGACACGTTTTTTGCATGAGCAGGGATTCCAATATGGCCGCCGTTGAACACTAGAGGCTGAAAAACACCTGCAGGTAACGTGCAGTACCGCAAATGGGCGCTCTGAGCGCTAGAGGGAAAGCCCCATAGGCCCAATATGTCTGTGGCTACGGCAAAATGGCGGTAGTCCGCCGCAAAATGGCGGCCGATCGCCGCATGGCGGCGAAAAATGACCGAACGGCGCTAGGCGATCGGGTGCGGTGCGGGGGGAAGGGGGGGTGTGCAGGGGGTGAACAGCGCTCCACGCACCCCTACCGGCGGCTACCCAGCAAAAAATTATTTTTTTTTTTTTTTAGGGTCGTCGGTCCCCCTTTCCGCCCCTAAAAAGGGGGTGGGGGGGAGAGGAAGGAGCTCTCACTCACCACTCCGGACGACGCCATGGGTAGCCACCCAGTCGCAGACCTTCCGCCCCTGCTTGGGCAGTATGCTGCAGGCCAGAAGTCGCCCTTCCCGAATCGCATCCGGGGCTGGGCATAAGGGGGGGATCACCCCAGGCCACCCGCATGGAACGGGCACGATGCGGCGGGTCCACATATGGCGGAACTGGCTCGCATCGGTCGGCCAGGTTGGGGAAAGTACAGAGCCCATGGACTCTCTATGCCCCGACCGGCTTCTTGATAGCAGATCAATTGCTTGATAGAAGACAAGAAAAATAAAAGTAAAAGAAAATTGAATAAAAAACGGTCACAAACAGGACCGCAATTCCCCTGAAGGGAAGCCAGGTCAACTCCTTGCAAACAAGGCATTTAGAATGAAGAGCTATGCTATGAGGGGGTTTTATGTGGGAAGAGAGGACAGCCCCCATGGGAGGGGCCAGCTGTTTCTTTTCCCTGCCTAGTTAACTCCTAGTGAGACCAGCATAAAACCCCCCACAGTGAACGATAGGAGAAATAAATAAATAAATAAATATATATATATATATATATATATATATATATATATATATATATATATATATATATCCTTTAATATCACTTAATTTTTTTTTAAGAACCAGAATACAAAAATATTAAAAATGACTTGAAATTACACTAACACATTGTGACTGCCATCTTATAACTGGTCAGCTTTGGCGGACCTTTTAAGTGTAAAAAATACTTACAAATCAAATCTTTTAAAATGTAACTGTACTTGTTAATCTGGTCGTCAATAACAAACCACTTGGTAAACATTTATAAATGGGATTATATAGCAAACTGTGCTTTAGGCAAACACACTTGCAGCAGAAAAATGCAAAAAACTGTCCTGACAGTAGATAATGGTGCGGCCCAAAGGGCACAAAGTTCTTTAATTTGCAGGATACGAAGCAGCAGAAATTCACTGAGGAAATGACGTCACAAAGATGAGATTTCCTGAGCGGTTGCTAAGCTGTTCATGCACCCATGAGATTGTTTTTCTAACTTTTTTGCAGATGGTTGTCATAGAGGAATATTATGATCACACAGCTCTCCCTGGTTGACCTTGTAGACATCAGATCTTGTTAAGAGATGAATTGTGTTGCCAAGGTCTGAGGCATAACTGGGAGCTCCTTTTAAAATGGTGTGTCGCAGCTGCTTTATAGTCCTCTACTTCTTGTATACCCAGCTGACTGTGAGTCACAATATGTATAACCTTGGAGAGTTAGAAATACATACTATATACACATAACCGTAGATAAGCATACAGGCGGTCCCCTAGTTACAAACGACTCCTACTTACAAACGGAGAAAGACAACAGGAAGTGAGAGAAAATCTCCCCTCCTGTAAGAGTTATTATGGGAAAAAGGTGTCCCCACTGATGCTTTATCACCAATCCTTGTTTCACCAACAACCCGAAATTTTCAAAATTAAATTATCATTGGGACAGGAAATGAGGTGAAATCTTATGAACATACCCTATGTTATCCAAAAAGCTTAAAAATATTTTTTTTGGCTGAAGCTACACTTAAAAAATGTACCTGTTACGACTTACAAACAAATTCAACTTAAGAACAAACCTACAGTTCCTATCTTGTTTGTAACCCAGGGACCGCCTGTACATTGTTCCTAAAAACACAAATCTAAGCAAATTTGCAACCAAAAGATATTCTTTGGCTGAAATCACTTAAAGTGATTGTAAAGCTTAGTTTTCTTTTCTTTTTTTTTTTTTTTAAATAACAAACCTGTCATACTTGCCTCTTCTGTTCAGTGGTTTTGTACAGAGTGGCCCGAACCTCTTCTTCTGGGGTCCTCCGGCGGCACTCCTGGGACCTCCTCTGCATCCAGTGACCCGTAAGGGAAAGCTTCGCTGGGGTCACACATGCGGGCGCGCTCCCGTGTCCTGCTGTTTGCGTGTATTCACACAAACAGCTGGACTCAGCTCCGCCCCCCGCATCACTGGACCAGATTGACAGTAACAGGAGCCAATGGCTCCCCTGCTATTAATCCAGTCAATGAGGAGCTGCTTGACGGTATTCCCGAGTGTGGCTCGGGGTGAGTTTTCACTGCAAATAGCGGTAACCCGAGCCACACTCGGGATTGCATCACTGGATCCAAGGCTGGATTACTTACCTTGTCCCCTGGATCCAGCGATGTCCCGCCGCTGTGTCTGCGGGCGGTGTCCTCTGCCCGATGCCTGTGTGATGCCGGGCTCCGTTCGCTGCGAGCGTTGCGTCGCACGGGGGCAGAGCCGAGCGGGAAATTCAAAAAGTGAAACACACAGCAAACATACAGTACACTGTAATCTGTAAGATTACATTACTGTATGAAATCATTTCACATCCCTTTTGTCCTTAGTGCTTTGTCCAGTGCCCTGCATGCACTTTTAGATTATATATGCCATTCTTTCTGCTTGGAAACTTGAGAACGTCCATTGCAGAAAAAAAGAGTCCCTTTATATCAAAATCGTTTTTTGATATAAATAAGAATCATTTGCAGAATTGAGTGATACTGATTTTTGAGGAAATTTATTATCAGACACTGAAAGTGACGACAGCGACAATTCTGCAACTGAGCAAGTTTCAGTGTTTTGGACTAGATTACACTATTGAAAATTTTTTATTATTATATTATTATTTATAGTATATATATATATATATATATATATATATATATATATATTTTTTTTTTTTTTTTTTATATATATTATAATTTATGATTTCGTTATTTCAAACTTTATCATACCCGGGATGTCTACTAGACTCTTGTCTTAAGTGAGTTATTCCTAAGAATTACAGGCCTACAATATAAAATTCCAAATTTCTATCCAAAACAATGTACTGCTTTGAGACACAAAAATCTGACATAATCATACCGCCAGGGAGGTTAATGCATAGAATGCATTAAGGCGAAAAACCACAAGACTTTACAACCACTTTAAGCTGGGTATGTGCATATCAAAATACGAAAATCAGAACCAGAAGAATTTCTATCTGTGTACCCCACTTTGTTCAACAGAAGTAGATTAGCTCCTGCTGGAAGATCTGCATTCGATCAGCCGCTGCAATACTGGTCAGTGTATTCTGAAGAGGGGAGTCCCACTGTCAGAATACAATACACAGTGGGGGAGATCTATGAATTCACATCGCCTGTGTGAAAGTGGGAATCTGTGAGTTTTTTTTTTGCTGGTTGAAAGAAAAAAAAAAAAAACACACTATGTGTACCCAGCTATAGGCCAGGTACACACCTGTGCTTCTTCATGCAAATCTTGGTTCATTTTTGATGCACTGCAATTCATATTTTTTATTTTTTTGCTCTAGTCCAGGGATCTCCAGCTGTTGTAGAACTACACATCCCATGAGGCATTGTAAAACTGACATTCACAGACATAACTAGGCATGGTAAACTGTAAGAACACATTGAAGCTGAACATGCTGCAGAAAAGATACATTTTGTAGACATTCCTTACATCGCATTTCCCACCCCTCGTTCAAAACACACTGGATGTGCGATCTGCTGCAAGTGTCAATATATTCTTAAAGCGGAGTTCCACCCAAAAATGGAACTTCCGCTTTAAGCACTCCTCGCCCCCTTACATGCCGTTTTTTTATTTTTTATACTTAACGTCACGTAGTTTTTACTTGG
>BLSH010207307.1:471365-486081 GCA_018402905.1 Glandirana rugosa
TTAGGCTCTGGGAGAAAAGTACTTTTACCTCCCGTGAAACCCCTAATGATTTCATCCAACCGTGGGCCAAACAGACGCTCTCCCTGAAAGGGAAGGTCCGCCAGTGCTTTCTTTGAAGCCTGATCGCCCGACCAAGAACGGAGCCATAGCACCCGTCTGATAACGATTGAAAAAACAGACATTTTTGACAATATAGGAAGGAGGTCCAAAGCAGCTTGACATATGTAGCGGAGCCCCTCCTCCAAATGTTGTGCACGCTGTAGCTCAGCCTGTGCACAATCACAAGTCAAATTAGTGCATAGAGCAGTAGTCTGCACCCGCAGCGACTGTGCCGCCATTGCAGTTGCTAGTGCCGGCCGCATGGCTGATCCAGCCAACAAGAATAGTGCCTTGGACACTGTCTCTGTGCGGCGATCGGCCGCTTCCTTAAAGGAAGGAGACCCCTCCAAGGTAATGGTGGTTGCTTTATTTACCCGTGCCACTGCGGGGTCCACCACCGGAGAGGCCCATCTCTTAGTAAAGCTTTCCTCAAAGGGGTAGCGCACCGCAAAGCCCTTAGGCAAAGTAAAAGAACTTGGTGGCTTACGCCACTCTTTAAACACCGCCTGCTCAAATAATGGGTCATAAGGGTAAGCCCTAGGCGGTTTAAGTGGACCACAAACATAAGCGGACTCATGCGACTCCCCAGCTGGATCCAGACGCATGGCCTTGCGGATATCAGTGATCAGTGCTTCCACTATCGCCTTATCACGCGAAGACAGAGTTTGACTCTCCTCATGCTCTGAGGGTGGTTCATCCTCTGAGAGATCCACAGGTATGACCAATGATGCGCTTTCCAGATCTGAATCCTCCCCGGAGGAAAGAGGGGGTGGTGGGCGTTTTTGAGGAACCCTTGGCACGGGTACCTCTGCCCTGGGAAAGAACTCCCCAAACACTGCCCTCAGCTGTTCCAAAGACATTAGCGTTCCTGGGGTGGAGTGTAGATCCGCAGGTACTCCTGCCATAGTATTGCCGGCCTCTGACATTACAGGCTTCCGGCACCCCCACTGTGTAACCACCACCTCAACTCCACCAATCAACCAGGGGGACCCGGAAGGATTGCCCACACCGCTACCAGCACCCAGGAAGGGCCAGCTATACTTGCTGTTTGATGCCTCAGCACTCCGATCGGAAGAGCAACTGCCCAAAAACTACTGCACGCCAGGAGCCTGCTGCTGTGTGTCAGCCACGCTGTATAAGCGAAAATTGGAAGCCACTTCCTGTTTTTAAGCACTTCCTGTATCCAGGCTGCACTTCCTTGAGCTACCACCGGAGGCCGCCAGACCGCAGGCTGAGAACCGCATGGTCTCACAAGTGTTGGTCGGACTGGGGAAAGATTTGGATTCCAGATATCCTCTATACCACCAGCCAGCTACTTGATAGCAGTCTTCATCAGACGAATCTTCAGGAGACCGCAGATCCCAAAGGGAACCAGGTCTACTCCTTGCACTAGGCAAAAGAAAACTGATGTGCTATGCAGAGCAGGGGGATTATATGCTGAGGTGAGGACGGCCCCCTGGGAGGGGCCAACCTACGCTTTTGTTTGTTTTTGCCTAGTCTACTCCTAGTAGGATGAGCATAACCCATGTGTCATAAGAAGGCTGCGTCTGTCAGTGAACGGAAGAGAAAAAAAAAAATTACTATAGTCCTACTCTAATGACACTCTGCTTTCTAGTACAGTGTGGTTAAATGAATGGGTCACCTTATTGCAATGTGCACTAACGCAATGCACCAGGTCACAGCAATGTGAGTGCACCCTAAAATAAATGTGCATACGTGTGCAAACATATGTAAAGCCATAACCCTCAGGAAGCCACCATTACAAAGTGTGATCTTTGATGAGAACACCAATTTAATACACATACAGTATTATCAATGAAAAAACAGACTGCCAGTTCAGCCCAAGTTTCCATAAAAAAAAAAAAAAAATTTAATATGTTAGGGCTCATTCACACAACCCCGCAGGGGTGTGAAACTGTGGCCCTCCAGCTGTTGCAGAACTAAAAATCCCATCATGCCTCTGCCTTTGTAACCATCAGCCTTGAAATGCTTCTTATGACTTGTAGTTTGGCAACAGCTGGAGGGCTGCAGTTCGATATCTGTGCTATACAGCATGAAAGACCCATTGTTGACTTTTCCGTCCTAGCACTGAGATGCATGCAGGCGGACCAGATTAATGAATGGACATGCATCGGCTGTATGTAATCACCTGCACAGCCGAGTTTCACCCAAAAATGGAAGCTCAACTTAACTAACATGCTCCCCCCCCCCCCCCCCCGGAGCCACATTACTTTCGGGGGGGGTACCTGTTCTGGACAGGTACCTGTCCCCATTTCCTAGAGATCTTGCCATCGGGCCATTCAGGAAGGGCAACACGCTTCGCACATACGCAGTAGGGAACCGGATGTGAAGCCACAAGGCTCCGCTTTAAGCTAGCCATATATGGATAAAAATGCAGCCAGTTCAACAGAGAGTGGCTGAGATTTGATCCACGTATAGGTAGACTGATTGTACCCAAGTAAATCTATCAATCGACTTTGGTACAACCAGCCTGTCAGATTTTTTACATTTGACTACTGCCGGAGGCTATAGTCCTAGCAGTAGTCATTGTGTTCTGCCAGAGGAAGGCTCCCTATGCCCCCACTCCCCCATATCTATTGGCTGCTTTAGACGGGTACACAGACATGGGTGCACGGCGCTGGATGAATAGACTGTGTAGGTCTCCATGCACCAATCCCTCGGGTCAAACACAGCTGTGCAGATGAGAGCTGGTGCACATCCATTCACCAATATGGTCTGCTGGCATGCAACTCAACGCTAAAAAAAAGTAAATAACAGGCTATTCATGTTATATGGGTCTGAGTTCCCTTCGTGTAATTTCAAAACATAATTTTTGAATATTTTTAAATTGGCAGCTATCAAAATAATAATTTTAAAAAAGGGATTTTATTATAACTTACCGTAAAATCCTTTTCTCTGAGTTCACTGACAGACGCAGTCCTTCTTATGACAAGTGGGGGTTTATGCTCATCTTACTAGGAGTAGACTAGGCAAAGAAAAAAACAAAAAGTATAGGCTGGCCTCTCCCAGAAGGCCGTCCTCACCTTAGCATATAACCCGCTGCTGGACAATAGCATTTCAGTTCGTAACAAGCCGTACAAACTCAACACAGAGGGGTGGGTGCTGCGTCTGTCAGTGAACTCAGAGAAAAGGATTTTACGGTAAGTTATAATAAAATCCCTTTTTCTCTTACGTTCACTGACAGACGCAGCCCTTCTTATGACACGTGGGGATGTCCCAAAGCTGTGCCAATCAAGAGGGGTGGGCAAACTACAACAACTGTACCCAACAAAACCCTCTCAGAAGGCGCCAGTCACGCCTACACTGCCGCCTGTAAAACTTTGCGGCCAAAAGCAGCATCCGCAGATGCTGAAACATCAACCTTGTAAAACTTAGTAAACGTGTGCACTGAGGTCCAAGTAGCCGCTTTGCACACCTGAGACACCGAGGCCTGGTGTCTAAAAGCCCAGGAAGTACTAACTGCCCTGGTGGAATGAGCCGTGACTGGAAAAGGGGGAACCTTGCCCCGAACCTCATATGCATGAGTCAAGGTCTTCCTGATCCAACGAGAAATGGTAGCCTACAAGGCCACCATGCCTTTGCACAAACCCTCCGTCAGCACAAATATTGAGTCAGACTTCCGAAAAGAAGCTGTAGAATTCAAATATACCCGCAAGGTCCTCACCACATCCAAAGAATGTAGTTCAAATTCCTTGGGATGCGACGGGTGCAGCCACAATGAGGGAAGAACAATATCCTTGTTCAAATTAAAAGAAACCACCTTCGGAAGGAAGAAGGGGAAGGTCGCAAAACCGCCGTGTCCTTATGAAGGACCAAGTACGGTGACTTGCAGAATAACGCTGCCAACTCAGACACCCGCCTAGCGGATGTAACAGCCACCAAGAAAGCCACTTTCTGCGACAACAATTGCAAGGGAATGTCCCTAATCTTCTCATATGGTGGCTTCTGAAGCACAAAGAGCACCAGATTCAAATCCCAAGGCGCCAGAGGCAATCGTATCTGAGGAGCCACATGACGTACACCCTGTACAAATGTACGGATCAACAAATGTGACGCCAAGGGTCCTTGAAAAAGAACCGCCAGGGCCGAAATCTGACCCTTAAGCATACTTCACGCCAGGCTCTGCTGCAGAAAAGCCAGCACTCTGGACACCACATAAGAGCGGGGTTCCAACCCCCCGCCCCACACCAGGCAATATACGCCTTCCAGGTCCTATATTAAATCTTACACGAAGTACACTTGCGCGCTTTAAGCATAGTAGGGATCACGGAGTCGGAGACACCCCTATCCCTCAACACCTGGGACTAAATAGCCAAGCCGTCAACGCCAGCGAGGGTAAAGCAGGGTGCAAGATGGGTCCCTGAGATAGTAGGTCTTCGCGAAGTGGAAGACGCCACGGGATATCTGCCACCATCCGTACCACATCGGCGTACCAAGGACACCGAGGCCAATCCGGAGCTACCAGGATTGTCGGGATTCCCTCTGCTTCTATCTGCGCAGAACCCGCGGCAGAAGCTTCAGAGGAGGAAAGACGTACAGTAGCCGATACCGACCCCAAGGTGCTACCAGTGCGTCCGTGGCAACCACCAATGGATCTCTTGTTCTGCACACAAAGGTCTGTACCTTGTGATTGAACTAGAGGCCATGAGGTCCACCTCTGGCGTGCCCCACTTGAGGCAAATCTGGCGGAACACCTCAGGGTGTAGGGACCATTCCCCCTGATCCAGAGTCTGGCTACTGAGAAAGTCCGCCTGCCAGTTTTCCACGCCTAGAACGTAGATTGTGGAGAGTGCTGGCACGTGAAGTTCTGCCCATCGTAGGATCAGAGCCGCTTCCGCAGCTGCTACCGAGCTTCTTGTTCCGCCCTGATGGTTCACATATGGCATTGTCTGACTGAACCCGGACAGGGAGGCCTCGCAGCCTTGTCGACCAACAGGATAGACAGAGTCTGATCGCCCTCAGTTCCAGTACATTTATCGGAAGGCGAGCTTCCTGAGCTGACCAACGGCCCTGAGCAGAGAACGGACCCAGGACCCCTCCCCAGCCCGATAGGCTGGCATCCGTCGTTCCTATCGACCAATTGAGGGGGAGGAAACATTTTCCCAACATCAGGGCTGGAGCCCGAATCCACCAATTCAAGTATCCTCAGGTCTGATGATCCATCCTGATCAGTCTGTCTAGGGATATGGGAGATTTGTCCCATTGCGACAAAATCGCCTTCTGCAGGAGCCGAGTGTGACTCTGGGTGTAAGGTATCGCTTCAAAAGCCGACACCATGAGCCCCAACACCCGCATACAGAACCATAAGGAGAACCACTGGCCCGACAACAGGGTTTGCACTGCTGCCTGTAGTGTTAGAAGCTTGTCCGGAAGTAAAAACACCTTCACCTGCACCGTGTCCAGAATCAGACCCAGGTATTCCAGACGACAGGATGGAGTCAACGTCGACTCCTGCAGGTTGATCAGCCAAGAGAATTCTTTTAATGTGTACACCGTGATTCGAGTTGGGCGGGGGCAACCCATCATGCGGAGGTGGACTTATCATCCGTCTTTTCAGACTTGCGTTGCCAGGGCCTTTTACCGGGCCCAGCGGGAGCCTTACTGGACTTTAAGCCCCTACCCGCTGAGCCGGGCGCACAAAAAAACTTCTTCTGACCCGAAGAAACAAGGCCCTGCCTACGACGAAAATCCCGCCGTTTTGGCTCCGGAAGGAAAGTACTCTTCCCTACCGTGAAATCCTTAATGATTTCATCCAATTGCGGCCCAAACAGACGCCCTCCCTGAAAGGGGAGATTTGTAAGAGCTTTCTTCGACGCTTGGTCGCCCGACCAAGAGCGGAGCCACATCACCCGCCTGATAATAAAAAACAGACATTTTTGACAGCATGGGAAGCAGGTCCAATGCAGTATCACACAGGTAGCGGAGACCCTCCTCCAAGTGTTGTGCTCGTTGCACCCCAGCCCACGCACACTCCCAAGTCAAACCGGTGTGCAATGTGGTAGCACACTCGAGAAGAGATTGCGCCACCATAGCAGACGCCAGAGCTGGACGCATGGCTGACCCAGCCAACAAGAACAGTGCCTTAGACACTGCCTCCATACGGCGATCGGCCGCCTCTTTAAAAGATGGAGACCCCTCCAAGGGAATAGTTGTTGCCTTATTCAGACGGGCCACCAGTGGGTCCACTGTTGGGGAAGCCCACCTCTTAGTAAAACTATCCTCAAAAGGGTAATGAACAGCAAAGCGTTTTGGCAAAGCAAAGGAATTTTGCGGCCGCAGCCGTTCCTTGAACGCCGCCTGCTCAAAAAACTGATCATCAGGGTAGGCCCTGGGGGACCTAGGGGGCTTAAGTGACCCACAAACATATGTGGACTCTTGCGAATCCCCTGCATGGTCAAGCCGCATGGACTTGCGAATATTAGTGATCACAGCAGCCACTATCGCCTTATCGCGCGATAATGAGGCCCCCTGATCATCTTCACTGTCTGAGGGTATCAATTCCCCCTCTGAACCCGCCCGGGGAAAGAATTCACCAAATACTGCCCTCAGCTGTTCCAAAGAAACCAGGAACCCCGGCGTGGATTGTTGCTCGACTGGCTCCTCCTTGGAAGGCCCCGCAGGTACCCCTGCCATAGCATCACCGGCCTCTGACATCACAGACCTCCGGCAGCCCCACCGTGTGGCCACCACCTCTACCCCACCAATCTGCCAGAGAGACCCTGGAGGATTGCACTGTCTTGATATAGCTCTCATGCATGGGCAAAGCTGTTACCTGGGTGTGTTTTTTTTTTTTTTTTTTTTTTAACAAACCAGTGGTCATTTCAACACTACACAGACATTGTCCACAGTTGTCACCATCACAAACCTCTCCCGGTTTTACGGGCAATGCAGCTATCACTGAAGTGCATGAGATCAGCAGCACTGAGATGTAACCCCCTCCCCTCTTCCCAAAGAATGCCATTCGGCCATACCTGCACTGAACATAGACAAGAAGTGGTCGCAAAGAGGCTGCAGGAGATCAGCAGAACTTAGATGAAATAAAGGAAAAAAAAACTTGCAAATACATATTTTACTAAAACAATATCATATGTTTGTGACACACCATGCTAAAAGCAAGAGATGGAAGTCAATTAGACTTTAAATTTACTTTCAAGAAGAACAACAGATGAGAAAAGTAGACTAGCATGGTGCAATTCCTATACATGTGCACCAAACACAGCTAAAAGAGAAAATGGAATCTGCTCAATGGTAACTATAAGCTCAGTGACCTTCACATGGTGTATTGTACAAGAAGATCTATTATTATGATACAGGATTTATATAACGCCAACCGTTTGCACAGTGCTTTACAATATGAGGACAGACAGTACAGTCAGTTACAATACAATCTAAAACTAGAACACATTTTGCCAAAACTTACATTTTTTTGGAAGCTGTCCTAGCATTGTGCAATCAAATTCCATTATCACCATTCTACTAGAACATTAATATTCAATACACTCAAGTTGTATGACAGGTGCACTTTAAATTACTAGTCGTTCAGTAGAAGCATTGGCTGGATGATAAAGAAATCCTGTCACGGGGGGGTTACATGCAAACAGCAACTCTCCAGCTGTGGTAGAACTTCCAGTCCCCCCATGCCCTGCTGGCACGCAATATGCGCTCTTTGGCTGCCAAGGTATGTTGAGATCTGTAGTTCTACTCCAGCTGAAGATGTACTGGTTGCCAAGCACTGCTGTAGCGGAAGACTACTTAGTAAAATCTCTCATTCCTGACTAGGTTCACAGTCCTATATGTCCAGGAAACCTCCTTATGAACATGAACACTCAAGGACAACTGTAGCAATGCTTTACTAATGCGGTTCACTCACAATGCCTGTGCAGTTCATTGCACGTCGAATGCACACTCCCAGCAGCAGCAGCTCTACACCTCCTCCCTGTATAATGCCAATGATTCTGGACTGTGTCTGTCATGTGACTCTGATGTCATGAAATACAGGGGGATGGCAGGGACAAAACTATATGTATTCACATCTCACTGTACTGCAGTGGTCTCTGCAAAATCTAGGAGGCATTCCCAGCCAGATAAACCTGAATAGCCAACTCAAAGCATGAGCTTCTCTCTCAGCACTGATAGAGAGTAACACAGACCACATATACACAGCATTAATCTGCCCATACCCTTTGATATTTTGTGGCAACGTTAGGAGCAAGAAAAAAAAAAAAAAAAAGGTCCCCATGGAATAGATGATCTATAAAAAGTAATGATTATATTATTATGCATGATTTCTATAGCTCCACAAGTTTGTAAGCACAGAACAAGGCTCCATGCACACTAGCGTTTGTCACAAGTTCTAAAAAAAAAACTAGAAAAAAAACACTGGATGAAAAATGCTGATAATAGTATTTTTGTGCCAACTTCTAGCAGCATTTCAAAAGCTTCCCCTATCAGCGGGCGGGCGCACGCCCCAGGCTGCTATTGCACGACATGATGTACAAGTACGTCGTTTCACGTAATAGAGACGACCAGCCGAAGTATATGTACTATGGCCGGTCGGCAAGTGGTTAAAAATTAATTAAATAGCATTTTTGCTTTGTGGTGCAAACCCTTACCTATACCCAGTGAAGTGACTGGTCTCAGATGATACACAGAGATGAAACAAAATCTCCTACATAAGTTGTACCTGTTTAACCACTTGCCGACGGTCAACCGCAGGTTGACGGCGAAAAAGTGGCTCGATATCACAAACCGCCGTCATCTGAGATGCGAGATCGTGCACTGTGAGCTCACTGTGTTCGGGGGGGGGGGGGCCAGGGAGCGGGTGCGGCGGACTCGATCGCCGCCGGCTACCCGCGATGCCCCCCCCCCGCACTGAAAGAGCGGAGGTCCGTGTAAGTAAACACGGACCTCCGTTCTGAGAGGGGGGAGGGTGGTGATCACAGCCTTCCTCTACATGGAAGCTGTGATCATCCCCTTCCCCTGCTAGGGCAGCCCAAACACAGAACACGCCCAGGGAACACAGTTAACCCTTAGAGCGCCCCCTGCAGGTTAACCCCTTCACTGCCAATGGAATTTACACAGTAATCAGTGCATTTTTATAGCACTGATCGCTGTATAAATGCCAATGGTCCCAAAAAAGTGTCAAAAGTGTCCGATATGTCTGCCCCAATATCGCAGTACCGTTAAAAATCGCAGATCGCCGCCATTACTAGTAAAAAATAAAAAAATAATAAAAACCCCAGAAATTAAATTCCCATCATCCGTAAACGCGTCCACTTTTGCGCAAACCAATCAATAAACGCCAATTGCGATTTTTTTATCACAAATATGAGGAAGAATATAAATCAGCCAAAACCGATGAAAAAAATGTTTTTTTATATTTTTTTTTTGGATTTGTATTTTAGCAAAAAGTAAGAAATTTGGGTTTTTTTGCAAAATTGTCGCTTTTCTTTTGTTTATAGCGGCGATCAGAAATGACGCAGCGATGATCAAATACCACCAAAAGAAAGCTCTATTTGTGGGGAAAAAAGGACGCAAATTTAGTTTGGGTACAACGTCGCATGACCGCGCAATTGTCAGTTAAAGCGACCCAGTGCCGAATCGCAAAAAGGGCTCTGGTCCTAAAGTGTGAAATCCTTCCGGGGCTGAAGTGGTTAAAGCAGAGTTCCACCCAAAAGTGGAACTTCCACTTTAAGGGAAGGTGATCCCCCTGACATGCCACAAATGGCATGTCATCTTTTTTTTTGGGGGGGGGGGGGGGCAGGGACCACAGGGTGCCAGGTCCCCTTCCTCTCCTGGTGCTGCGAAACTGAAAGTTCACCCCCCCCCCTCTCGGCGATCTTCTGGGACACAGAAGATACTACGGCCATTCGCAGCACGACTCATGCATGCGCAGTACGCGCCCAGCTTTGAAGCCAAAGCTGGGTGCCCACACCTGTGATGTCGGCGCCGTAGAGGAGGAGGGGGAGAAGAGCGACGCTGTGGGCGGCTGCATCGCTTGAGCCTGGGACAGGTGAGTGTCTGATTAAGTCAGCAGCTATACTTTTTGTAGCTGCTTACTTTATATACGGTGGAACTCTGCTTTAACTACAGCAGTCTTCCCCCTACATCCAGAGTTCAGACGTTACACAGGATCTTTCAGCTCCGTGAGAATAGCTCACAGTTGATTGGAGAGAAGGGACCCCTTCACACAGCACACAAGTATAAAGTTATGGCTCTCAATCACAGACTGTGCCCTCCCCTTTGTCACCACTTTTTTTCTTGGTGTCAGGAAAACTTGTCATAAGGGACTCATACAGATATAGGAACGAGGCAGCAGACAGAAATGACTTAGTGTTCTGGATTGAGAAAAGTACAAACTATAGAGGAATATGCTTTGTAAATATTTCATGTCTGAGGTTTACAATCATTTTAATCCTTAACTTCAGGCACCAATGCAGGTATTTGTTCATTAAAAAATAAAAATGCAGCTAGTATAAGTACATTAAATGTACTTGATATAAGCACTTGATATAAGCATGCTGCAGCAACCTGTACAATAGAGCTTCGACGGAGTGCTCATGGGCTTGCAGGAGCATAATGATAGGACGACTGAGAGGCAGACAAATTTGTTGGTACTTTTCCATAAAAGAATCACCACCCACAATTTTCGCTAGAAGAACTTGAAATTGATCAAAAGAATTGGCATCCATCATTGTGAATTCCATATTGAATAAAATCAGACTTTGCTTTTGATTCAACAGAATGTTTTACATAATAAAACAAAATGCCATAGACAAAAATTATGAGAACATTAAACCCAATATTTTGTCGTAAAACCTTTAGAGGCAATCACTGCAAACAAGGAATTTCTGTGGCTCTCAATGAGAATTTTGCACCTGCCAAAAGATACTTTGACCTACTATTCTTGAGCAAAGTGCTCCAGCTTGAAGTGTGCTTGCTACAGGATCAATATTTCAGCTCTTTCCAATAGGTTTCAGATCAGGGCTCGTAGAAGAAGGACACTTCAGAATAGTGCAGAGCAGTGGCGGCTGGTGCTCAATATTTTAAGGATGGGCAGCAAACTAACGACATCCCCCCCCCCCCCCCCCCAGCCAGGAGACGCGGGGGCTCGTTACCTACCCACCGTGCGTGCGGGGGAGGAGGACATGAAGCCAGCGATCACCAACACCACCAACCACCCATTTCAGTCAGGCTTATGTTTTTTTATGCAAAAGTTGAGCTCCTCCTTGGACTTCTTTCTTTGTGCCCACTGTTGCTCAAAAAGCAATGGATGGGGTGTTCAGACACTGATGCACCACCTTAGAGTTTTTAGCTTGTATCTCTGTAAAAGTTTTCATTTGGCTCTTTGTCCGCGCCATTCGCACTATCCTTCTGTTAATCCAGAGTCACGTTTTCTCTCGTGGCTCCATCCATGGCAGTTGGCTGCACTCCCATTGAAGTTGAGCTTAAATGTTTGCAACTGTAGTCACAGGAACATCAAGCTGCTTGGAGGTGGTCTTCTAGCCTTTACCTAGAACATGCTGGTCTAGAATTTTATTTCTGATTTCCTCAGCAATTCTATTATATGCTTTCTCTGGTTCATGTTTAGTGTGATATGCAGAAAACCACCAAACCGTAGAGAGACTACTTTTCTCCATTTAGGCTCCATGCACACAAGCTTAAAAAAAATGCTGCTGCTAGAAGCATTTCATGTTTCTACTTGTATGCCTTTAGAAGCAAATAATGTTATCCTATGCGTCCATGTACACTTTGGAGTCTAGAGGCATTTTTGAAGCTCAGTGTTTAGGAGCAGAAAAAAAAAACTCTCTGGTTTACGTTTTTGGTACCGATTTTCTGGCAGGGAAAAAAAAAAAAAAAAAAAAACCAACACTGCACGCTCCTACACGACGCTAAGTGCCGATGCCCAGCATTTTTTTTCCATTCCAGTAAACATGGTTGTTAAGGAGCGGGCAGCTGCTGGCATCCTTAATAACCTATGGATCATCAGTTGTCAGCAAGATTCCCCGCTGACAGCTGAAGTGTAAAGAAAAAAAATTGCCAGCAAAAATAAAATAAAATGCAGTGGGGTCCCCCCGAAATCCATACCAGACCCTTAGGCCTGGTATGGATTTTGAGGAGAACCCAACGCCAAAATGAAAAAATGTTTTTGGGGTCCAAAGTGTCCCCCACCCAAAATCCATACCAGACCCTTATTCGAGCATTCAGTCAGACAGGCCAGGAAAGGGGGGTGGGGGGAAACAAGCGAGCCATACCAGGCCTTCAACATGGGAAGATGCTTTGGGGTAAGGGGGGCATAAAACATAAAATTTGGCCTTGTTTTCCCAGCCGGAAGCGAGGATACTTGAAAATTTGTAAAGCAACTACAAGCCACACGCAAACTAGCTAACAAACTAAAGTCAAAGTGAACTCCATTTTATGTATTTTGAATTGTAATTCAGGGTCTCCGTCATGCTGGAAGGACTTTGTTGCATTCCCCAATGCTGGTATGCATGGTCAGGATCTAATGCTCTTAGCCACGTGCACACCAATAAACAGAGGCAGGTTGGGAAATAAAAAAAAAAAAAAAAAAAAAAAAAAGGTCTGCTGCATTTTTGGTCGAATCTGTATTCATTGATTTTTAAATGCACCCAGCATCACTTGGATCACTCATTTTATGCACTGCAATTTTCTCACCACTATAAATTGGTATGGTATGGGAATTATGGCCTTAAACTTGGATGATAGCTTTGTTTTTTTGGGGTTAGCTACGTTTTAGAGGGTTGCAAGGAAGAGACAGGCGAGCTTCTTCACTACCAGGGAGTGTCAGACTTTTACCCCATTAGAAGGTTTTTGCACATTTGAAAGATCTGCTTTAAAAGAAAAATGCCCCAGTTTGTCTAAGGTGCATCCATCAGACCCTGTGGCGAATGTACAAATTCTGTTTGCGCCACTTGGGAAAAAAAATAAAGTTTTGTGTCTATGCAGCCAGTCCAGTATTATTTATTGGTAGCTGAAAACAGTGACCAGTTACTATGCAAAAACTGAAATGTTTCCAATTACCCACAAGAAATAAACAGTCTGTAAAAGCATAACCAACACTAAAACTAAAAACTCACCAATAACTGGTGTAGAGGCTGCTCAGCTTTTAACTTCACCTTAAATGCCTGGCCACAATACCATACTGTAAATTGTAGTCCAAGTATAACCATGACCTCTGGTCAGTGGGCTAGCCTCGGCTCCAACGTTGAGGAAGGGGAGGGGTGCTGCCAATGATTCGAAGCACTTAGTGGGCATACCAACCTCCCTGACTCCAAATATTCATGAGCTCTAAAGAAATCCTCTGTCAAAGCGGACACTCCCACCTAGCAGGCGTAGGTGGTGCAGAATCCAAAGCTTGGCACACCTCTGCCCAGAAGATGCATTGATACTGGGTGCTGGACAATGGCAGCCTCCCACACAGACAGGAAATCTCAGCTGTATGAAGGTACTAACCATCTTGGTGGGTTCCCTTCAAATGAGAATACTGCTGACTATATACGATACACTTTTGTATTCTCCAAGGATAGGATAGTGCTGCTGTTGCCCTCTTCTTTGCCAAGCAGCTTCAGCTGACTGAAATCAAATACAGAAGAAGCTGGATATGAGCAGTGTGGAACCTGAGAATGATGGCAGAGCGCCCAGAGAGATCTAAAAACCCCTTTTGAGTTAAGCGGACATAAGTGCAGACTTTCTGAATATTCTTGTTGTCTGGTTGTAATGCTTGGCTTTTGGTTTTAGTACTCTGAGTCAATGACCCAGAACAGGTACACAGATCAGAAAAGTCAGACATTTTTACTTGCATGCTTGTTTTGTCAGTAAGAAAGAAGGGTCAGCATAACAGCCAAGCAAATATAATTTTCAGAAGCAAAAGGAACAAGCAATGGCAGCGTCTGTGTACTCTCATGAAAGGTTTCCTTTCCTTTCACACCCATGTTCTCTGTTAAAGTGGCACGATCACTAAAATAAAAACCTTTTATCAATAATGCCATTACACCATAACAGAATAAAAATTGAAACTCTGCTCTCTACACTGTGGTTAGTATTTAGGCAGGAAAACCATTTTATTTGACAAAGCAGTAACAAATTTAACCACTTCAGCCCCGGAAGGATTTGCCCCCTTCCTGACCAGAGCCCTTTTTGCGATTCGGCACTGCGTTGCTTTAACTAAAAATTGCGCAGTCGTGCGACGTTGTACCCAAACAAAATTTGTGTCCTTTTTTTCCCACAAATAGAGCTTTCTTTTGGTGGTATTTGATCACCGTTGCGTCATTTCTGATCGCCGCTATACACAAAAGAAAAGCGACAATTTTGCAAAAAAAACAAAATTTCTTACTTTTTGCTAAATTACAAATCCAAAAAAAAAAAAATATAAAAAAACATTTTTTTCCATCGGTTTTGGCCGATTTATATTCTTCCTCATATTTGTGATAAAAAAAAAAAATCGCAATCGGCGTTTATTGATTGGTTTGCGCAAAAGTGGCCGCGTTTACAGACGATGAGAATTCATTTTTGGGGTTTTTATTTTTTTTTATTTTTTATTAGTAATGGCGGCGATCTGCGATTTTTAGTGGTACTG
>BLSH010207307.1:486091-502706 GCA_018402905.1 Glandirana rugosa
GCGCCTAGCGGCCTTCAGCCCCGGAAGGATTTGCCCCCTTCCTGACCAGAGCCCTTTTTGCGATTCGGCACTGCGTTGCTTTAACTAAAAATTGCGCAGTCGTGCGACGTTGTACCCAAACAAAATTTGTGTCCTTTTTTTCCCACAAATAGAGCTTTCTTTTGGTGGTATTTGATCACCGTTGCGTCATTTCTGATCGCCGCTATACACAAAAGAAAAGCGACAATTTTGCAAAAAAAACAAAATTTCTTACTTTTTGCTAAATTACAAATCCAAAAAAAAAAAAATATAAAAAAACATTTTTTTCCATCGGTTTTGGCCGATTTATATTCTTCCTCATATTTGTGATAAAAAAAAAAAATCGCAATCGGCGTTTATTGATTGGTTTGCGCAAAAGTTGCCGCGTTTACGGATGATGAGAATTAATTTCTGGGGTTTTTATTTTTTTTATTTTTTACTAGTAATGTCGGCGATCCGCGATTTTTAGCGGTACTGCGATATTGCAGCGGACATGTCGGACCATTTTGACACTTGTTTGGGACCATTGGCATTTATACAGCGATCAGTGCTATAAAAATGCACTGATAACTGTGTAAATGCCATTGGCAGTGAAGGGGTTAACCTGCAGGGGGCGCTCTAAGGGTTAACTGTGTTCCCTGGGCGTGTTCTAACTGTGTGTGGGCTGCCCTGACTGGGGAAGGGAAGTGATCACAGCTTCCATGTAGAGGAAGTCCGTGTTTACTTACACGGACCTCCGTTCTTTCACTCCGGGGGGGCATCGCGGGTAGCCGGCGGAGATCGACTCCGCCGCACCCGCTCCCTGGCCCTCCCCGGACACAGTGAGCGTACGGGGGCGCCTTCGGCTGCGCGCGCATTGCGCAATCTGGAAGCCGCCGTCAGATGACAGCGTTTTGCGCAGAAGAGCCACCTTGTAGCCGTCAACCTGCGGTTGACGGTTGGCAAGTGGTTACAAAAAATGATAATGAGACTATAGGGAAACTGAAGACCTGTTGCCCAAACAAGCATCAAACAATCTGCAATGCACTCTTGGCAGGACACAGAGCTGTATTAACCACTTAAGGACCGGAAAGATCTCCCACATTAGGACCAGAGCACTTTTTGCAATTCGGCACTGCGTTGCTTTAACTGGCAGTGCGACATTGTACCCAAACAGAGTTAATGTACTTTTTTCCTCACAAACAGAGCTTTCTTTTGGTGGTACTTGATCACCTCTGCGTCATTTCTGATCATCGCTATAAACAAAAAAAGAGCGACAATTTTGCAATAAAAAAAATAACATTTCTTACTTTTTGCTAAAATACAAATCCAAAAAAATATATAAAAAAATAAATGTATTCATCGGCTGTGGCCGATTTATATTCTTCCTCGTATTTGTGGTTAAGAAAAAAATAAATAATAAAAAAAAAAAAAAAAAAATAAAAAAAAAAAAAAAAAATCGGCGTTTATTGATTGGTTTGCGCAAAAGTTCCCACGTTTACAAACCATGAGAATTAATTTCTGGCGTCTTTACAATTTTTTTTTTTCTTTACTAGTAATTTTATCGGGACTGTGATATTGGGACGGACATGTTGGACATTTTTGACATTTATACAGTGATCAAAAATTTAAATATCCACTGATTACTGTAGAAATGTCATTGGCAATGAAGGGGTTAACCTGCAGGGGGCAGTGAAGGGGTTAACTGTGTTCCCTAGGCGTGTTCTAAGTGTGAGGGGGCTGGGCTACCAGGGGCATAAGAGATCTAACTGATCCAGAGTACAGGGATCAGTAGATCTCTGACATGACGCTTGTCAGAATAGGGAACCGGCATGTTTACATAGGCGGTTCCCCGTTCTGGCTCTGACAGACACTATCCGGGCGGTGGACAGATACGACGCGGCGGACGGCAGCTAAGATTCGAGGGGCTGGTAGAGAGAGACACTTATATGGGACCGTGGGCAGATCCCTTCAGTCGTTCTTATATGAGGAACATAGCTGTATGTCTCCCTTCACTTGATCCTATTTTCCCTCTCGTACACCTTATCTAAGAAAGATTCCTTGATGAATACATTTGATGGCCCTTATATGATCCTCGTTCATATCAGGTCATGCTCAACAGATTGATCTGTCCACCCAGCAGCAACACCATAGAGTTCATCTCCCCCCACAATTGTGGGGTGTGTTTGCTATCATTTCTACCCAGAGAAGAATTTTATCTGTAATACACATCCGTTTGCCACAACTCGTTGTACAGCTACCCCTGATGAAGGGCTTGTAAATGCTCCGAAACATATATGTTGGGTAACCGCACTCCATCGTGGACAACGGACTCTTCAGAGCAACATTCCACCAAGGCAACACCGGTACAATGAAATTGTGACTCTTTTAATGTATATGTGACTGACTCTTTCTTTGACTTAGCATGTGATTTTTTTTATTTATTTGTACGTTAAAATAAAAGCATGTTTTTTATATAGATGCATGTGGTTGGTCTACCTATTTAAAGTCCCTTTTTTTGGGGGGGGAATCTACTTGTGCACCGTTCTGGCTCTGTGACAGGGCATCGCGAGTCGCCGGTGGACATAGAGTCTGCCCGACAGGTAGTGCGCGGCAGGCACTCTAGCCGGCATGCACTAAAGTGACGGCTATAAGCGACAATTAGCGGGACAGGGCCATGCTGTCATTGTTTATAGTTGCACAGCGGTCGGGAAGAGGTTAAAGGATAAGTTCACCATTACAAAAATAATAATAATAATAATAATAATAATGATGATAGCACTTTTTTTGCAGGTAAAAAAATTGTACATTTATAATTTTTTTGTTAGAAGCCTGTAAAGCATTATACTCACAATCAGCAGATCGTGGGTGTAATGTCACAGTCCTGCAGACAGTCTGTGTAGCTGTCTGTGGAGGCTGGTGCATCTGTAACATGTTATATGAACATGGGTGTAACATGTAACATCCCACAAAAGGTGAGATTCAGGGCTGGTTCAAACCTAGGCGACTTGTGTCGCCCCAAGTCGCTTGACATGAGAAATAACCTTGAAATGAATGGGAGCCGTCTTAATATACACTACTCAAGTCGCTCCGACTTCAAGGAGACTTCAGAAAAGGTTCCTGTACTACTTCAAGGCAACTTCTATCTGACTTGTGCCCATAGAATTCAATGGAAGTCGCCTTCAAGTCGGATCCCCCATCTATAATTGGAGCCTTTGAAGTGATGTTACAGGAAAAAAGAAAATAATTTTTATTGCAACTCCCCTCCCCCTCTTCTCGGATTGGCCACAGGCAAAGTTGCCTGGCATGGAGGTCATTTCAGGTTGCATTGTAAGTCGCCCAAAGTCGCGCTGAAGTCGCCTTGAAGTCGCGTTCAAATCGCCTAGCAAAGTTGCCTCGCCTAGGTGTGAACCGGCCCTCAGGCTCAGCTTCAGGCAAGCAGCTAAATACACAGATGTGATCTGCTTTACCCGACAAAGGATATGTAGTCCTGTCTGTTCATTCTAGAGATTTAGGTTGGGTTCACACTTTTCTGTTGAGGTACATTAAAGCGCATTGCAGTGCCATTCCTTATGAATGCCCCCTATACAAAAGTATAACACAGCTCCAACACACAAACATTGCAGTGCGTTTTTTTTTTTGAGGTTGGCTGCCTACTGTAAACCACATAATGCATGAAAATGTATGTTAATCTACAATAGAAAAGTGTGAACCCAGCCTCACACAGTCCAGACAGAGACCTGACTTCTTTGTACCACAGTTTATTAACGCAACTGAGTCTTGTCTCCTCTGTTACTTTGCCTTCTCCTCCTGTCAGTATGTTCCCTGTTAGCACATGAGAAATGCAGCACAACTGATTGGCAGATCCTATATCGCATCAGTGTGAATCCTTTTTGGATAAAGGGAAAGTTATAACCTCCATCAGTTTTTTCTCCAGCTGTGTCCATTTGGGGAGACTTCCTGTCCTATAGCCAAAACAGGAAGATGAGAGAAAATCCTAATAAAGTGAGGGGATCCCTAATGGTCGCCAGGATCACCAAACCAGTGTCTCTATTAGAAGATTTCCCCTTTATTACTGTTCTGGGGACAACCCAAAATTTGTGATTTTCTTTCACTTTCTGTTGAGAATGGTGAGCAGGACAAATAGAGAAGAAGGTCAGCCCCCCTAACAGCAGATACACACAGAAATAAAAACCTGAAAAGGGTTTTAATCTCTCTCCACTACAGTATATCCAAAATTTAAAAAAAAAAACGTTATACTTTAACCACTTCAGCCTGGAAGGATTTCCCTCTTTAGGACCAGAGCACTTTTTGCGATACGGCACTGCGTCGCTTTAACTGACAATTGTGCGGTCGTGCGACGTACCAAAACAAAATTTGCATCCTTTTTTGCCCACATATAGAGCTTTCTTTTGGTTGCATTTGATCACCTCTGCGTCATTCCTGATCCCCGCTATAAACAAAAAAAGAACGACAATTTTGCATAAAAAAAAAAAATCAACACTTCTTACTTTTTGCTAAAATACAAATCCCCCCCCCCCCCCCCCAAAAAAATGCAAAAACACATTTTCATCAGTTTTAGCCGATTTATATTCTTCCTCATGTTTTTGGTAAAAAAAAAAAAAAAAATTGCAATCGGCTTTTGATTGGTTTGCGCAAAAGTTGCTGCGTTTACAAAAGATGAGAATTCATTTCTGGGGTTTTTATTCATTTTTTTTTATTTTTTACTAGTAATGGCAGCGATCTGCAATTTTTAGTGGTACTACGATATTGGGGCGGACATGTTGAACCATTTTGACACTTTTTTGGGACCATTGAAATGTATACAGCGATCAGTGCTATAAAAATGCACTGATTACTGTGTAAATGCCATTGGCAGTGAAGGGGCTAACCTGGAGGGGGCGCTCTAAGTGTTAACTTTGGATAGTTTAAGTGTTAACTATCCAAAGTTTAAACAAGGGCAGAGGATTTAATAGATGGAACGTTGAAAAAATGACTGAAGTTCCACTTTAAAGTTTTACTAAACCCACAGCAGTAATATGTCTATATATGCAGAATAGCATACTTGCTATATTCACTGTGTAACTTAAGAAGTTAATCCTCTGTATTGTGTAAAAAGGCTATTTGATCTTATATGGCCAGATACTTCCTTTTTGCCATGCCTACTATTTTAGACTCTACTATACTATACTACATGCAGGCAGTGTGTAAAGGTTGCACATGCTCTGTTCGATCTTCCTGTTTCCCATGGACACAGACTGCAGTGCATTTCTAGAGGCAGTGATTGTTTATTTGTGAACTGAGCAGGTCATTGGCAAAGCACCAATCAGCTCTGGCCAGATTGAGGGTGAAGGGTCACCGATGCAAAGAAAGTTATCATCAGAGTGAAATCTCCTCCGATATGAACACTGCGGAAGCCCTGGCTCTTTACATTTGATCACCTGACTGCAATATACAGATAAAAAAAAAAAAAGGTATATAGCAGAAGTATTTTGATATAAAAAGAAGATTTTGAAGCTGTGTGCACTGTGGGGGGGGGGGGTGAATTGTTTTTATATTGCTGGGTTTAGTAACACCTTAAGCTCAACAAACACAGCAGAAGTCATAATACTAGGTAAAATATAGAGAGTGACACAGGAACAGCCCATAAGGAATTTCAAACTTCAAGGAGAAATATGGGCAACACTCTTCTGGCTTGAATTCCCATGTAGGTCACAGGAGTGCACTTGCATCACAGAGCCGTTGCAGGCTCTGTAGGGATCCCGACAAAAATGTCGGGATGCGCCCAGATGCCTGACCGGCAGCTGAGTCAGCCTCTCAGCACATTGCTGAGAGCCTGAGCCAGCCCCTCCTGTCCCTTCCACAGCCCGACACTCCAGTGAGCACAGAAGGGACAGAGCTGGTGGGTATTTTACCAGCCCTTCCCTCTGCAAATGTATGCATAGTGCAGTGTACAGTCTTTGTAAGATGCTGAAATGTTGTTATGTATGTGCAGGACTCATGGCTTCCCTGTGATAAAACTAGGACGATGGCAGAGGAAGAAGCTTCAGAGAAGATGGAACTGCCAGCTGTGGACTGAAAAGTGAAAGTGCAGTCTTCATCAAAGCAAACGCAGTGGTAAGTTTGCCAAATTGTGCACGTATGCCCCATCCCCCACTTCTGCTAAAATACTCGAACATGTCCATTAACAGGGCACATAGAAGAACAGCGGCACTGACAGGAAACCTACGTTCACACTGACAGCGGGAATGAAATTGTGCGAGTTCATTCCCGCATGTCAGTCCCGACTTCGGGGGCTATTTCAGAGACATCTGTGTGGGTTTCTGCATACATGTCTATTATAATCACATCCTGAAGTCGCCAAAAGTAGTATAGAAACTACTTTTGGGAATGGGTGCGGTGCTGCAAATGCAGTGTCGCACCGATTCGGGCGGTGCCATTGCCGGCAATAGCCGCCAATTTCGCATGCGATTTGATATGTCAAATCGCATGCCAAACTACTGCTGCAATGTGAACGAGGGAGAAGACACAAAGTCAATTGTTGGTGTACAAAGCAAGTGTCCCTACCCCATTCTCTATCTATGTGCTCGGGATAAGGGGAATTGTGCACCAGTGCATTCAATGCCAGCACTGTCAAGTGAAAGAACAGTTACAGCCATCTCCCCTTTCACTTTATGACTGAAGGGAAGAGGTCACTCATTCACAGGGCCAACATGTAAACATCAATAGCGTGCAATCAGAGACGCAAGAAACACATTGTTGATATTTACATGATGACCAGTGGCAGCCATAGGTTACGTGAACAGTGTATCTTGTACAAATGTAAACATTACACAAACATTTACATGTAGACAGAGCAATTAGCACTGAAATGTACAGCCCCGGTTTTATTTTATGCTGCTCAATGCAGAGCAAAATTACGGTCCTGGATGCAGCTGTGTGAATGGGCCCTTAGATTTGTATACTGCTATATGTAGATTTAGACACAATATGCATCTGTATGAAGGGTTTGCAATACCCATGTGGATGAGCCCTAGAAGTTTTCATACTAATGCAATACAAACAGATAGTATGCTGAAACAAAATAAAAGATATCCCCTCGGCTCTGAGACAGTCTGGAAACCCTTTCAGGAGTGTGCTAAAGCTGCTGAACATATTGTATGCTGCAATGGTAACTCTCAGTTCCTAAATAAATAATAGAAACCTTGGAGTAAAAATGTGCCAATTTCAAATGTAAGTAACATATTGTAAAATCCGGCCTGTTCATATCATTAATGTGAACAATCCTCAAGTGAAGTCACAGTGCGTGGAAGCACATAAGTGTACAGTACCTGCATGAGCACGGCTTTCCATCTGCAGAGAGCTGCACTTCCCACTGCAGTGCTCACAGTCACACAGACTGCTGCTTAGTGGCTGCTCCATGCTAATCTGACTGAGAAGGAATCCTACATCCCTCACTACACAAATACCATTAACTGAGCAGTGACCTCAAACAACTGAGTAACATCCTCTATCTCTAAATAGCCACAAGAGGAAGAGAGATGTAATTTAGAATGTGCATGCGATTATACTGTTCTTTACATCCCAGATCTCCCATCAGATTCACACATGTGAATGTGTCTCCTAAAAAAAACAAAAAGTAGATTTCAGTTTTGGCTGGAGGACAAGCCTGTGTGCATCACAATACTTTTTTTTTTGGAACTGTAATTGAAGTGTCTGGCCCCCTTCTATTGAAACAAGATATACCTGTGCTGAGTGCTCAGATCCAAATAGCTTGTACATGAATATAATCTACCAGGTGCTAAAGGGGTATGACCACATTATTAACACTAAAAATACTGGATGAACCCTCTGCACACGGCTATATACCCTTTCAAGCAAACTTTGCAATAAAGAAAAACAGGGATATTTTTTGCAATTAAGGTTTAAGCTGGCCAACTGCCTCAAACCAATCACTTTTTAGCCAGTCCTACTCTGCTCTGCCACTGCAAATGCTACTGAGTACACCATGCCAACCTGGCGCACACAGAGCTACATGGTTAAGGTCTGGCCACTGACCCGCAGTACAATAGAAACAAGCAATACCTGTGCTCAGATCCCAATAGCTTGTACATGCAGATAATCTGTGTGCATCACTCTATTTATTTATTTGGAACTGTAGTTGAAGTATCCTCCCTTCCTCTATAGACGCCCCCTTAACCACTTAAAGTACAGACAGTCAACTGGATCTGGTAAGCGGGGTACAACACCCGAAAAGACCTTCTTATTTAACTCACACAAGGCACGGCACGAGCACTTTACCAAAGATTGGAAGAAGTCACATATTAAATGGACTGCATGATTGAATACTGTTAGAATCAGAAATACTTATAATTTATGTTGCACCAGCACTTTTGTTGAAAATTGCACTTTGTATAGCACTGAAGAGCACCTTAGTACTGTCAGCATATTTGATATAGTCATATAAGGATCCAGAACACATTGTGTATTCAAATATTGTTTTACTACCTAAGTAGACACATGGACTACAGCAGCACTCAGATAAATACAATTTTGTTAAAGCTTACATAACTGATAACGTTCATAGCACTGGCACTTTTTTGTCTATGTTTATAATTCAAACCTCACTTGAGAACACTATAGCACTTAATATAGAAGGAACTATAACCAGCAAAAGCCAATTTTATTCATCAGATTTACCCAATTTTTTCCTATTATTTAGTCTTATCAACATTAAATCATCATATGGTCTTATATAAAAAAAAAAATTGACACATGGGCTACAGCAGCAACAACAACTAAAGTTTAAATACTGACCAAATTAGCAAAGCGCTGTCCAAACATTAACCACTTTTTTTAATGTTATTTACGTGCTCTCTTAGTCTTTTATGTGCAGGGGTCTAGAAGTCCTCACTATATACTGTAGACTGCAACTGCATTCTAGCATGTAAACAACTTCAATAGTATTGCACGTGATCAACTGTTGGATCCTATATTGTTTTTGTGTAGCTGTAGCAACAAATTCTTTGCGTTTCTTCACAAGGACTCTTGAATGCCTACATGCCACACGCATAAAAGCCAGTGAGAAAACTAAATCTATTCTCAGTTTGTACGAGTGGATCTACCACCCCAGGTGCCAATAGATCACACAAAGTCGGGGCCTTTATAAATAAACTGAGGTTTATTGGGCCCCTTTAACCACACCACCATAATTTATCAGTGCTGCAGGGGTTAATGGAGCCGACAGAGCTGTGACAGGTACACATCAAGAGTGCCCACTATGCCTGCCCTATACACCCTCTCCTCCATTCATAGAAGCCATAATTACAGCCCGATGAATGGAGGACGTGTGGCTGATTAAAGGGGTTGTAAAGTCAGAAGGTTTTTTTATCTTAATGAATTTAAATAAAAAGCCTTCTGTGTGCAGCAGCCCCTCTAATACTTACCCGAGCTCCATCTCTGTCCAGCGATGTGCATGAGTATCTTGGCCGTCCGAATCTCTCCCTGATTGGCTGAGACACAGCCGTGGCGCCATTGGCTCCTGTTGCTGTCAAAGTCAGTGAGCCAATCAGTAGAGAGAGGAGGCGGGTCCAGGCAGCTCCATATGTGAATAGACACATGGAGCTGTGACTCGGCTCGGGTGCCTCCATAGCAAGCTGCTTGCTGTGGGGGCACTCGACAGGAGGGAGAGGCCAGGAGCCCCGAAGAGGGACCCGAGAAGAGGAGGATCCGGGTTGCTCTGTGCAAATCTACTACTCAGAGCAGGCAAGTACAACATGTTTATTATTTTTAGAGAAAGAAAACAAGACTTTAGTATCACTTTCAGCTTAGGTTCACATTGGAACGATTTGTTATGCGATTTGAGAGATCATACCACATGACAAGTCGCAGCCTATTGGCAGCAATGGCATTGTTCCAATCGGTGTGACGCCGATTTTTCAGCGCAGCACCAATTTGCAAAAGTAGTTCCTGCACTACTTTTGCTGATTTCAGGTACGACTTCAATAAACATCTGTGCATGAAGCCACACAGATGTCTATCAGGTAGCACCTGAAATCGCGCTGACCTTGCTACTGTGAAATTGCGCTATTTCAAGTGAAGTAGCAGTGATTTCAAAGTAGCATCAATGTGATCAAGGGCTAAGCCAAAATTCACACTGATGTGGTGCGAGAAACACAGAGATTCCTGTGCATTTCCCGCACTGCATAGCAATCGCACTGTGTTCACGTGATCTGCCGCCGGGTGTCAATTAAATGTTAGGGCTCATTCACACCAGAAACTACAAGTAACTGCACGTTTTTTCCCTTGTACCTATGCATGCACGGTTTACATGCAGTTGATGCACGTTGTTCTATCTGCATTTGTCCTGCGAGGTCACTTCCTTCTTTTCTTTCCTTGGGCTTCTACATACACTGCTACGTTGCAGTAGGTTTGCATGTGTTTTTGCGCAATTGTGGTGCGGAAAAATGCAGCATGCTGTACTTTTCTGCACTGCAATGGTGTGACCTATGCCCACAGGATAGCCTGGATCTTGGACTGTCTATGCAGTTGGAATGCAGTCCAAAATGCATCCAACTGCATTCCATTGCATTCGATATGAAAGGGCCCTTACCAACTCGCCCAAAGCAGGTCGCAAAATACATTTTGACTGAACCATATTGTGTAAACACCCATGCAATCCAATTTCAGTGCGAACAAAAAAAGATGTCCGCGACTTTTTCATGCAGATGTAGTGCAATTTGAGCCATTTAAAATGAATGGCCTCAAGTCGCACCACACAAAAATCATGTCATGTGTGATTTGCACAGGAATGCAGTGCGATTCCTGTGTGAATCACATGCACTGTGCAGTGTGAAACAGGGCTTAAAGGTTTATTGGGGTCAATGGAGGAAGATTTCAGCCAACAGAGGAGACAGCAGCACAAGGGATGCATCCTTCTGACTGTAAAGCTGGATACACATTATACATTTTTTGTTGTTCAATTTCCTTTAGATTTACCATCAGCCCTGGTTCACACATGTGCAATGCTGGAACCGGCGCAATTATAGAGCCGGGTCCCGCACGCAGTCTTCCCGCAGGCAGTTCACACTGCTTTCTGCAAACCGCTGCTCATAGATCGCAGTGTGAACTGTGAACTCGCACATCAATCGGATCGCATGAGCGAGAACACCCATGCGATGCGATTCTAGTGCGGGAAAAAAAAAAAAGGTACATGTACCTTTTTATTTTGCGAATCTAGTGCAAGTTCAGCCATATAACTCTATGGCTGAACTCGCACTGCTCAGAGGTCGCATGTGATCGGCACCTGAAGTGTGGGTGCAAATCACATGCGATCTGAGATCACACTGGTGTGAATCCAGGCTCAATTATGTAGTGCCAGGGCCTGCCTACAATTTGAAAGTTTTTAGGTTTGACCTCATATTATATGGATGGTAAATCTAAAGGAAAGATGTATAAGAAAATTGTATAGTGTGCAGCCAGCTTAACCAGTTCCCGACCGGCTCACGTACATTTACTGCTGCAGAGTGCCGCTGTCCTGTGAATCGCCGCTTATAAACGACAGCTCGCGCATGTGCTGTAGCGGGCAGGAGTGCGCCGCTCGTGCCAGCCGCACTCTACAGGATCGTCCGCCGACGAGCCGCGGTTGCCTAGTAGAGAGGAAGAACGGGGAACAGCCAATGTAAACACAGCGGTTTCCCGTTCTGTCAGGCGGCATGACAGGGATCTACTGATCCCTGTCACTGGGATCAGTTAGATCTCTTATGCCCATGGTATCCCAGCCCCCTCACAGTAAGAACACGCCCAGGGAACACAGTTAACCCCTAGATCTCCCCCTGCAGGTTAACCCCTTCCCTGCCAATGACATTCATACAGTAATCAGTGGATATTTCAATTTCTGATCGCTGTATAAAGGTCATTGGTCCCAAAAAAAGTGTCAAAAATTTCCGACATGTCGGCCCCAATATCGCAATCCCAATAAAAATCGCAGCTCACCGCCATTACTAGTAAAAAAAAAATGTAAAAAAACGCCCGAAATGAATTCTCATGGTTTGTAAACGCGGCAACTTCTGCGCAAACCAATCAATAAATGCAGATTTATTTTTGGTAAAAAAAAAGCAGAGGAAGAATATAAATCGGCCAAAACCAATGAATACATTTGTTTTTTTATATATTTTTTTTTATTTGGATTTTAGCAAAAAGAAATAATGTTTTTTTGTTTTTTCTTTTGCAAAATTGTCGCTCTTTTTTGTTTATAGCCGCGATCAGAAATGACGCAGAGATGATCAAATACCACCAAAAGAAAGCTCTATTTGTGGGGAAAAAAGGAAGCATATTTCGTTTGGGTACGTCGTCGCACGACCGCGCAATTGTCAGTTAAGGCGACGCAGTGCCGAATCGCAAAAAGTGCTCTGGTCCTAACATGGGAAATCCGTGGGCTGCAGTGGTTAAGTCATGTCCCTTGTGCTAATTTTTGTATTCTATATCTGATTAAACTTAAACAATATGTAATATTTTAAGCAGCAAGTGTTATTTAGCACCTTTCGCAGCTGAGGTCCGGGAATTCGTTTCTGGCACCAAGTGATTTTCTTTAACCACTGCACCCCCGGAAGGATTTCACACTTTAGGATCAGAGCACTTTTTGCGATTCGGCGCTGCGTCGCTTTAACTGACAATTGCGCGGTCATGCGACGTTGTACCCAAACAAAATTTGCGTCCTTTTTTTCCCACAAATAGAGCTTTCTTTTGGTGGTATTTGATCACCTCTGCGTCATTTCTGATCACTGCTATAAACAAAAGAAGAGCGACAATTTTGCAAAAAAAACCAAATTTCTTACTTTTTGCTAAAATACAAATACAAAAAAAAAATTTTTGTCATCGGTTTTGGCCGATTTATATTCTTCCTCATATTTGTGATAAAAAAAAAATCGCTATCGGCGTTTATTGATTGGTTTGCGCAAAAGTGGCCGCGTTTACGGATGAGAATTCATTTCTGGGGTTTTTATTTTTTTATTTTTTACTAGTAATGGCGGCGATCTGCGATTTTTAGTGGTACTGCGATATTGGGGCGGACAGGTCGGACCATTTTGACACTTTTTTGGGACCATTGGCATTTATACAGCGATCAGTGCTATAAAAATGCACTGATTACTGTGTAAATGCCATTGGCAGTGAAGGGGTTAACCTGCAGGGGGCGCACTAAGGGTTAACTGTGTTCCCTGGGCGTGTTCTAACTGTGTGTGGGCTGCCCTAGCAGGGGAAGGGAGGTGATCACAGCTTCCATGTAGAGAAAGGCTGTGATCACAGCCCTTCCTCCTCTCACAGAACGGAGGTCCGTGTTTACTTACACGGACCTCCTTCTTACAGTGCGGGGGGGGGCATCGCGGGTAGCCAGCGGCGATCTAGTCTGCCGCACCCGCTCCCTGGTCCCCCCCGAACACAGTGAGCGTGCGGGCGCGCCTCCGGCGGCGCGCGCGTGCACTCACAGTGCACGATCTCACAGCCACCGTGGTATGACGGCGGTTTGCGATATCGAGCCACTTTGTCGCCGCAAGTGGTTAAGAGCTTAAAGACAGCCCTGCATACATATACTGCGGCAGGGTGGCCCTTAAGCGATAAATCATGTACCTGCACGTGATTTTTTTCTTGGTCTATGGCGCACGCGCCACCGGACCCACACTCCTGCTGTGATTGGACACAGCAGGAACCAATCAGTGGGAAACCCGGCGATCGTTCCAAGAGAGGCAAAACAGCGGTCTGCCTATGTAAAGAAGGCAGATGGCCGTTCTGCTAGTAAGAAAGACAGAGATCCTTGTGTTTCTGCTAAGCAAGAACATGGATTTCTGTCTTCCTACAGTTAAACCATCCCCCACACAGTAAGAAAGCATTCCCAGGGAACACATTTAACCCTTTGATCGCCACTGTTATCCGCTTCCCTGCAAGTGTCTTAAGTACATTGACAATGCATTTTTTGTAGCACTGATCACTGTATTTGTGTCACTGGTCCCCAAATAGTGGCAAAAGTGTCAGTTAGGTGTCCGATTTGTCCGCTGCAATGTTGCAGTCCTGCAAAAAAAAAAAATAATCGCTGATCACCGCCATTACTAGTAAAAAAAATAAATAAATAAAAGGCCATAATAAAGCCCATAGTTTGTAGACACAAAATGTAGCAGAATGCATATTGGCCTAATTTGATGAAGAAATTTGATCATATTTATATTTTTTTATTGGATAGGTTTTACAGCAGAAAGTAAAAAAATTTTTTTTTTTTTTTTTTTAAATGGTCTGTTTTTTTTCATAGCACAAAAAATAAAAATCAGAGAGGTGCTCAAATACCACCAAAAGAAAGCTCTATGTGTGGGGGAAAAAAAGGACAATTTTATTAAGGTACAGTGTCACACAAGGTGGACAAAAATCAATGATTTAAAAAGAAAAACAAATTTGATTTTTTTTTATTTAAAATCGGATTTATTTTAATAAAATGCTTTTAGGAGTAAAAAAAAAAAAAAAAAAAAAACTATTTAAGATACATTAATGATTTAGCTTATTCAGCATGGAATGGAGCTTAGTTATGTAGCATGAGGCTGTATATACTGCAATATTTACATTTTTGATAAACTCATTCAATGAATCCAAGCTCTGCTAGCGGAGATAACCTGAACTGCATTGATGCATTCACACAATTTCAGTAACCATGAGATAAAACAAATTTCAGGATTATTTCTTTATCCCATTGTTTTGCAAATCTATGTACACTACAAACTGTATGATTGAATTGGTTCTGATATCACTGTTTCACTAACCTGAAAGCTTATTATTGTAAATAGGAAAACTCAATTTTGTTTGCAAATATTAAAGATTCTAACTACCAGCAAGAATAAGTCTTTACATTTCCTGTCATTTCAGATCCATCATGGCAGCGCCTGTTAGCGGGCATCCACTCACCTGCTGCCGCCACGTCCCTCACCTTGTGGTGTCACTGCCGCATCACCAGCCATCCCATTAAAGTGAATGGGACTGTCGGTGAGTTAACAGCGGGTCAGAGGAGGAGCCGCTGCAGGACAGAGATTACAGTTGCTCTTTAAAAATTATGATTTAAAGTCGAGTTGATTTAAATGAAGCCTTTTTACCAGTGATTTAAATCAATTCCACCCTGATATCGCACAACCACGCAATTGTCAGTTAAAGCAACACAGTGTCATATAGCAAAAAATGACCAGGTCAGGAAGGGGGGGGGGGGTGAACCTCCCGGAGCTGAAGTGGTTAAAAAGAGATTACAAAAGTAGTACCCGAGAAAGAAAAAAAAATAAATCACAATCAGCACAAAGCATCATGTTAAATTAAAATAGCAATTTTATTTTTTTGTTATTTTAATAAAGACGTGATTTGTATATTCCATGCATCAAATCTGTTATGTCTGTACAATAGGCCAGCAGCTGTCTCTTTATTCCTGTGGCTTCAGACATAACAGAGACATTCAGAAGAATGTAGAGCATGTGAATCAACCCTCTATTGTTTCAAAATTGCAGTTTGATTTTTTTGTCTACATGAATCTGTATGTATTCTATGCACTGAGCAAAACCACAGAGTGAGTAAGGCCATCACGAGGAGGACGATGATTAACAGTCAGTACTACTCTATGAGTGCTATCCAGAAGAGTTTATAAAAATAGACCGTCTCTGTGCCCAACTCCTTCATATAAATCTGATGTGTCAGCAGTTTTGTAGTCAAGTCACTGCTTCCATAGGAAAGACTCTTCACAAGACTTAAAGCTGAGGATGTACAGGCGGTCCCCGGGTTACAAACAAGATAGGGACTGTAGGTTCGTTTTAAGTTGAATTTGTTTGTAAGTCGGAACAGGTACATTTTTAAGTGTAGCTCCAGCCAAAAAAAATATTTTTAAGCTTTTTGGATAGCATAGGGAAGGGGTAACACCCCTTTAATGTTTGTTTTGCTGTCTATGTTTCTGTTCAGGAGATTTCACCTCACTTCCTGTCCCAATGATAATTGGATTTTGAAAATTTTGGGTTGTTGTGGAAACAAACCTTGGTGATAAAGCATCAGTGGAGATCTCTTTTTCCCATAAAAACTCTTACAGGAGGGAATTTCCTTTCCTAGGGGTAGATTTTCTCTCACTTCCTGTTGTCTCCCTCCGTTTGTAAGTAGGAGTTGTTTGTAAGTCGGATGTTTGTAACTAGGGGACCGCCTGTACTGCTACCTATCTTTGGTAAAAAATAACCCAAATTAGTGGATATTATTTGGTCTGTGTGAAAGTTATAGAGTCTACAAGCTATGGTGCCAATTATTGAAAATTGATCACACCTGATGTACTGATGGCCTATCTCATTTCTTGAGACCCTGAAATGCCAGGAAAGTACAAATACCCCCCAAATGACCCCTTTTTGAAAAGTAGACATTCCAAGGTATTTAGTAAGAGGCATGGCGAGTTTTTTGAAGTTGTACTTTTTTCCCACAATTATTATAGGTGATTAAACCCAATAAAAAATGGTTTCTATCCATCGTCATGTCCGCCAGGGGATCAATGTTTGTAGGCTGAATGTTTGTTGAGGATGAATGTTTGCCTCCCTCTGTTGTCCTTCACTCTCTTTTAGATGGGGAT
>BLSH010207307.1:538786-556996 GCA_018402905.1 Glandirana rugosa
TCAGTCGTCGATGTGTATGTCATCGACGACTGAAAATTATTATCCTGTGAATGGACAGGACCTCAGGTCGCTACAGACGTGGGTGGCGGCTAGAAGCCTAGCCCCCTACCCACGTCAAGAGGACACCTGTCTTTAGACAGGTGTCCTTTTCCACACATCCGGAAGCTCTGGCCGGCTGCCGCGGCCGCTTAAGTCAGCAGCCCGGCTCCCTCCTCCCTGCTCGCTCTGCTACTGGCAGCCTGGCCAATAGAGCACGGCAGAGCTTCGTGCATGCGCAGTAAGGTGCCCGGCGTGAAGCTGTAACGCTACACGTCCGGGTTCCCTTACCCGCAATGGAGGCGGCTGCACCCATCCCCCGATCCGAAGATCGGCGGTGGGTGCAGACATCGCTGGACTCCAGGACAGGTAAGTGTCCTATTATTAAAAGTCAGCAGCTACTGTATGTGTAGCTGCTGACTTTAAAAAAATTTTTTCCCTCAAACCTCCGCTTAAATGGTTAAACTAAACTCTTCTATACACCAAGGAGTTCATTCCTTTGATAACTAGAAACATTGTATCTATTTACTTACAATCAACAATGATCTCAGACTTGGCAGTCTGCCGAGATAGGAGAGACTCAAGTCACTGGGCTGAGCAATGCTGTGCTTGTCTATAGACACACACAGCCCGACTTGGCAGTGAGTCTGCAGGTGCGCCTTCCTATGGTAAGTGCACCAAGACGAGGAGAGGGTTGAGAGCACCAGTGGACGACCACAGAAGGGGAGATTCGAGGCAGTTCTGTGCAATACCGATCACCTAGGCTGTCGGAGCGTAAGTGGGATCGGGTGCCAGTCAAAACTGGGTACCCGCTCCCCTCCTCAAAAGCTCCAATTCACAAACGGTAGCAGGGGAGGAAGCCTTAAAGTGGGACTTCCCCTTTTGGATGGAGCCCTGCTTTAAATAGAACACATTTGTTATTGGGGGGGGGGGGGACACAACAAAATTACAACTATTGGTTGAACCGGATGGACATGTCTCTTTTTTCAAACAGACTTTGTACAACCTCTTAAAACAATAGCTACACCATGGAAGTGCTGAAGCATTCTTCAGTGCATCTATTATTGGACCCCCAATAATATGTATAAATTGCACTCCTCATTAAAATGAAGTAGGATACAATTCACAAAGCAGCCAATCATTAGACAGCTCACCAAAAACAGAGCGTGGTGACAGATCGGAGCCTATTGCTAGGATAATAACTGAATACACACACCAGTAAAGCAAACCAGATGCAAGCTAAACCCATTTCCAGACCATAAAGTTATTACTAGCAAAGAACATTTATATTTAAGTGGGGTTACAGCTTTTAATTAACGAGCCTACATTTCTCTCAGAAACGATTTCCTAGAAATCTATGGCAGAAAATTGCTTAATATGTCTGAGGAATGAAACTCACTACATTACAGAAAGCCGCCTGCAGGCTGCAAATAGATGAATGTGTGACAAAGACATACAAAACACAAAGAGAAGCCAAAATCTACAGAAAACTAAAGCAGGCTGCCTCATTCATAAACATATTCCGATTTTCAAAATAACATATCTAAACCCAGAAACAAAACTGTAATACATTGCAGCTTACTATTCCTTAAAGAGTTTGTTACCCCAAACGTGTCATATTCCTGATATGTGCCTGCTGTACTATGTACTTGTATGAGAAAGTATCCTGTCCTCTTTGTATTGCTTCCTTTGTGTGAAATCTCTGGTGTTCCTGCCAATCCTTCACACTAAGGCAGGCAATACACAGTTTGAATCTCGGCAGGTTCAGCTGGAACTGGCTGAGATTTGTACCATGTATGGGCAAGCTGAATGTAGCAAGCTGATCGATCAACTTGGGTACAATCAGCATGCCAAGTTCTACCTGCGATTATCACTAGCAGCTGCTATAGCCGCTAGCAATAATCACAGTCTCCTCTCAGTAGGGACAGCCATCCCTGCCCTCCCCCACCAAGGGAAGACAATGACCCGGCAGGAGGCATTCCCACATCAGAGGAAAGAAATTTGCTCCATGTATGCATGCTGTTTCTCCTCCCCAAGCTCTTATGCAGCTGTTTACTTATTAAAAAAGGGAAAAGAAAAGTGTTTATAATGTCTTTCATATCTACACACAAATATTTTGCCTTTTAAAATGAATAGGTTGTTTTACCAGGTGAGGGTTTACAGTGCAGTTATATTTTTGGGTTTTGTATACTGAACAGCTGCAAGCCACCTTACACGATTTAGCGCCTCTACAAAATTTAAAACTAGAAGCAAAACTTTTCTTTTCATTGAGTAAGAAAGGGTTATAACCCCTGTCAGGTTTATTTTTTTACCATTTGTATGCCATTGGGTTGATTTCCTTTCCATTCCTGTCCCATAGCCAAAACAGGAAGTGTAAGAGAATCCCTTCAAAGCGAGGAAATTCTGGGTTGTCACCAGAACTAGTGACCCCATTGGAAAGTTTCCCCCACTTACAGTTCTGGAGACACCTCAAAAGTTCTCCTTGCTCTCACTTTTCATAAGAACGGTAAACATAACAAATCGGGAGGGTGAACCTCCCTAACAGGGGCACAGGCAGCAATAAAAACCTAGTAGGTGTTCTAATCCATCTCCACTCTGCCCCCCCCCCCAAAAAAAAAAAAAATCAGATGACCGTGTCACCTGACATTACAGAGCTACTCCATCCTCTGGAAGGATCTCAACCATATTGTCAGGGTCCAGCCAGCTGTCTGATTGACAGCTGGCTCTGGCTCACACATGGCTGAGAACTGAAGCCAGTTGCACCCGCCCCCTCTCTAGCCCGAAGCACAAGTGAGTGCTGGAGGAACAAAGCAGAGAGCGGAGCAGTTCTCAGGCTTAGAGCCAATGGAGGACAGTTGCAGCATAGAGAGGAGTACAGATTTTAACTACCGCAAACTTCTCCTTTAAGTATGGTGACTGCATCAGTTTTCTTTTTTTTTTAGGCTTTTCCTTTTTACATGGTGATCCAGCTAGTAACGTACTTCCTGTCATAGGGTGGCTACACCCATTCCTGCAATGGAGCTATCCTTGGACAGCAGACTTGCCTAGTTAAGGAGAGGGTAGTGCAAGATGCACTAACAAGCTTTCTTAAGCTGGTCCTAAAATCATATCGGTTATTCGAGGTCACTTACAGGCCTCATGCCCAAAACAATACATGGCTATGCACTAGACATACACCACGCACGCACGGGCATAAAAGGTACGTCCATGCATGCGTTTACATCTATATTATGATTGCTCCCACACTATTTTTCATGAACATCGCTGATAATGGTCAGATTAGTGTTCTTAGCAGTTCAACTACTATTGTTCAATTATCATCAACTTGGTGTGTTTTTCATTTATCAAGCCTGCAACTCATATATCATTATTTTTATCATATTATGGACCTATTTCAAAATAATGGTATACAAATGTATTATTATTAGAGACTATGTTATTTTACAGGCGGTGTACAGTTCCCAAAGCGCTTTGGATTCCTACATATAATTTCTGTTTGGAATAAACCTATTTTTGGACTGCAATACTGCAGTTTGGCACTTCAAAACCTAAATTTAACCATCATTCAAAAAAGATCATCTCAAATTTAATATATGCAGCGATAGGCGTACACACACACCTCAAACATTTCCACCATGGACAGAGCAGCTGTGTACGCATTTATGGAAAGATCTAAATAGTAGCCATTTCTGTCAAATGAACTGAAAAACTGCTATGGAATGAATTCTGTTCCTTTAACCACGTCAGCCCCGGGAGGTTTTACCCCCTTCCTGACCAGAGCACCTTTTGCGATTCGGCACTGCGTTGATTTAACTGACAAACTGGGTGGTCGTGCGACGTTGTACCCAAACAAAATTGACATCCCTTTTTCCCATAAATAGAGCTTTCTTTTGGTGGTATTCGATTACCTCTGTGGTTTTTATTTTTTGCGCTATAAACAAAAAAAAAAAAAAAACAACATTCATGTGTGCTTCTCAATATAATCCTCTATTATCGACCAAATATTCTATATAGATATCACTTTGGTGCAGAATTCCACCCCCCAAATGAAAAAGCACACACACACACACACACACACACACACTCAGTATTTGCTTCTCATCAATCTGCACTATATTTGGTTAATCGGTTTATCACCACTATGAAATTTCCTTAGCAGTGACACCAGACAGAAATGAATATATTTTAGGAGAGGAGACACTGGCAATCTCTGTAAATTAAAGCGGAGTTCCACCCAAAAATGAAACTTCCGCTTTAAGCACTCCTCACCCCCTTACATGCCACATTTGGCATGTCATTTTTTTTTTGGGGGGGGGGGGGGGAGTGTGTCCCCAGGTTTCAGAGGGACTACCTGTCCCTCTTCCACCTTCCGCCTCTGGGCCGAGAAGATTGCCTGGCCGTGAAGCCGGGCGCCCACACTAGGGATGGCGGGGCCGTCGGGAGGAGCGGGGAGACGAGCGAGGCTTCGGGAGCAGCAGTCGATGGACCAGGAGACACTTTTTGTAGCTGCTGACTTTTAACAAAAAACAGTGTGGAACTCCGCTTTAACTTTACATAAAAATAATACAATGGATGATACAATATGTGAGCATTAAACTCATCAACTAATGAATCTAAATCTCTAGAATTCTGGAAGTACAGCCAGTTTTTTTTTTTTTTTTTTGGCTATACTTTTTGGTCATAGGGGCACATTTACTAATGTACTCCTATGACCTAAAGTCAGTCAATAGTAGGCTAATGCCAGCTAGTGACTGGCAAAGCAGTGCCAAGCCAATTATTATTATTATTATAATACAAGATTTATAGAGCGCCAACAGTTTGCACAAAATGAAGGCAGACAGTACAGGTACATAATTTGGTAGAGGAATCAGAGGGCTCTGCTTGTTAGAGCTTACAATCTAAGGACCCTTTCACACTGAGCTTTCCGTGAGCGGACACTCCGCTCTGCTCAGCAGGGATCAGACGATCCCCGCTGAGCAGGCAGATGACAGCTCCGTCTCCGCTCACTGAGTGGAGATGAAACTGTCAGAGCCCTGCTCTGCTCTATGGGGATCGGATAATAACGGACATGTCTCTGCTGACATCCGTTGCTCCATAGGGCTGCATTGAGTGTCCATTCAGATCTGTCTGAACAACGGACCTGAACGGAATGCCGGTGTGAAAGGGCCCTTAGAGGGAGGGCAGATTGTTACAAAAGGTAATAGCTGTGGGGGATGAGCTGAATGAGAAAGTAAAACAGTGTATTAGACGCAGGATAGGCTTCTTTAAAGAAAAGTGTTTTTTTCAGGGATCGTCTAAAGATGGATAGATTAGGAGACAGTCGGACAGATTGGGGAAGAGAGCTCCAAAGGATGGGAGAAGTTCTGCAGAAATCCTGGAGGCAAGCATGGGAGGAGGTGACAAGGGAGCTAGAGAGCAGGAGGTCTTGAGAGGACCAAAGAGAGCGGCTTGGTTGGTATTTTGAGATCAGGTTAGTGTTGTAGCTGGGGGCCGAGTTGTGGATGGCTTTGTAAACTATTGTTAGTACTTTGAATTTTAATTGTCAGGAGAGTGGAAGGCAGTGGGTGATTGGCAGAGAGGGGTGGAGGACACTGAACAGTTGGTAAGGTGGAGGAGTCTTGCAGCAGCATCCATCATGGACTGAAGGGGGGGGGGGGGGTGATAGTCTATGTAAAGGTAATTCAATGAGGAGGAAGTTTCAGTAGTCAAAGCAAGAGATTACCAGAGAATGAATTAGAAGTTTGGCGGTGTCATTTGTTAAAAAGGGGCATATTCTAGAGATGTTGCAGGAGGTTAAGGCGGCATGATTTGGACAGGGATTGGATGTGGGCCTGAAAGGACAGTTCAGGGTTGCCCCTAGCACCCTGGCATGTGTAGATGGACTAATAGTTGTGCCATTTATCTTGATCAAGAAGTCAGGGGAAGGGGCACATGGGGGAGGAAATATTATGAGCTCAGTTTTAGATTCAGTTTGAGGAAGTGGTTTGACATCTAGGCTGATATGCAGAGGCGTAACTAGAACCTTCAGGGCGCCTGTGCAAGAAATTATGAAGGGTCCCCGTGACAAGGGCCTCCCCTCTTCCCACTGATCCTGGGGCCCTTTATTACGGTCTCGCGGTGGGACCCTTTCACAAGCTCTGTCGCGGGCCCCCTTTCTGCCATCTTCAGGCCTCCTTACGGTGGTGAAATGCCAGGGCGCCAGTGTGACCTTTGCAGTCCTGATTTGTTCCCTCACGGGTGTCGGTTGTTAATTTATTTAAAATTTTATTATTTTTACCATTTCATTTTAGTTATTTTTTTACAATTTTATTTTTTATTATTTTTTACAATTTTTTTTTTTTTTGTTGCAGGGGTCTAAACAAACCTCTGCCTCCGCTGCACAGAATGAATGGACAGGAATAGTTGTGTACCGAGCCTCCCAGTAGAGCAGATGGCAAGAGAGGAGTGGGGGTAGATGGCAGCGCTGCGGGCGGGGGGGGGGGTGTGTCGGGGGGACCAGGGGAGTACACGGACCCAGGAACAGCAGAAAAAATGAACTGGGGAGGGACACGGGCCCCCTAGAGCATGATGGGGCCAGGTTACAACTGCATTGCTGCAACCGCTGTAGTTACACCCCTGCTGATATGTCTGTTAGTAAATCACAGTGATGCGTGAGGAGAATGATGGGGTGAACTGAGAGGTAGAGATAGATTTAGGTGTCATCAGCATAGAAATGGTAGTGGGAGGCTGGCCAAGGGAGGACGTGTTGATCGAGAATGGTAGAGGTCCATGAACAGAACATTGGGGGAACCTCAATGGTAAGAGGGGTTGGAGAGGAGGAAGTGGAGTTGTAAGTGACACTGAAGGTGCAGTGAGATAGTCAAGATTCGAACCAATGAAGAGCGCACGGAGACAAAGCAAATTGAGTTTTTTTGAGGAGGATGGGGTGATCAACTCTATAAAAAGCCGCAGAGAGGTCCAGAAGTAAGAGTACTGAATAGTGATGGTTTTAGCAGTTAGTAAGTCGTTTGTGAGTTTTAGGAGAACAGAATCTGTGGAGTGCTGCAGCGAAATCCAGACTAAAGGGGATCAAGAAGGTTATTCTCAATGAGATGGAAATATTGTCAGGATCCCCCCAGCTGTCTGATTGGCAGCAGTCTCTGCCTGGATCCTGTGACGCCACAGAGCCGGTCCAGGCTGTCAAAAGATCGCAACAATATGATTGAGATCAGTCCAGCCCACAAGTCTGGACCGGCACCTGGCACTGCCGCTCAGCGAACTGCTCCCACCCCCTCCACAGCTCAGCGATCCAGTGAGCGTTGGGGGGGGGGGGGGGGTGTGCGAGAAGACAGCGATGACTGACATTCACCAGCTCTCTGCTCACAGAGCTCTGAGAACCGAGCGATCAGCTGTGTTTGATTGCTCGGTTCTCAGTCTAAGAGCCGGCGGAGGACTAGGCAAGTATGATTCTTACCTGTGATGCACAGGAGAATTACACCCAAATGAGCTTTAAATGTTTCCTGACTGTCATGGTTTAACTGCTTGCTTATAAAGCAGATATTTACTCTCTTCAGCCACTTAAACTATTCCCTCTGCCTTTCTTTGACACAATTGCTGAAAAAGTGTTTATTTTTTGTGAATACTTTTTTTCTATGCCTCACAATTCTGGATTTCTCACACAGGCAATGACATCCACCCCACTGCCTGCAGCCTCCTGGGATACTTATGACAGGCATATTAGGGGCTTCAGGATAGTCCTCAGCGTATGCACATAGGCCATGCCAGCTGTCCCCTACTGGTTCTTGCATCCAGCACCCTGATGATGTGCGATGATGTGTGTACATAATAAGGGGGCCAGCTGCAAGATCCAGATAGGGACAGCTGACTCCCAATAGAGGGAGAAAAGAAAAAAGTTACAAACGGACCAGATATGCATCAGCGGAGCAGCAGCCATAGAACACCACTAAATTTGCTGGGCCTGTGAGTGTGATTTTAATGGATAAACCAGGCAAAGAAAAAAAAACAGAGGATTTGAGGGAAAAACAAAACACATTAGGGAAAGAAGTCCCTAAAGCCAAAACATTATTTCTGCTCTGGTGTCAACTCAAAATTTTGGATATATCCCCTCACTATAATTCCTAGTGACATTTGTGATCATGGCAGTTAGAGAGAGGGGACCTTCCCAGCAGGGGGACACAGACAGCAAAAAATGTCAGACAGTGGTTCTAAAAATAAAGTTTTGCCTTTAGTTATACATTAAATGCACTATGTTCTCAGAACAAGCCTGCAAATAAGAATCTACATCTTTAAAGTACAACTAAAGGAAAACCTTTTTTTTGGATAGGAGTGGAGAGGGATTAGAATACCTGCTGGGTTTTTATTGCTGTTCTTGTTTGGGAGTTTCACCCTCTCTATGTGTTATGTTTAACGTGATCTTTAACCACTTCAGCCCCGGAAGGATTTCCAGCTTTAGGACCGGAGCCCTTTTTGCGATTCGGCGCTGCGTCGCTTTAACTGAAAATTGCGCGGTCGTGCGACATTGTACCCAAACGAAATTTGCGTCCTTTTTTTCCCACAAATAGAGCTTTCTTTTGGTGGTATTTGATCACCTCTGCGTCATTTCTGATCGCCGCTATAAACAAAAGAAGAGCGACAATTTTGCAAAAAAACCCAAATTTCTTACTTTTTGCTAGAATACAAATCCAAAAAAAAAATATAAAAAAACATTTTTTTTCACCGTTTTTGGCCGATTTATATTCTTCCTCATATTTGCGATAAAAAAAATCGCAATCGGCGTTTATTGATTGGTTTGCGCAAAAGTGGTCGCGTTTACGGATGGTGAGAATGCATTTCTGGGGTTTTTATTTTTTTTTTATTTTTTACTAAAAATGGCGGCGATCTGCGATTTTTAGCGGTACTGCGATATTGGGGTGGACATGTCGGAACGTTTTGACACTTTTTTGGGACCATTGGCATTTATACAGCGATCAGTGCTATAAAAATGCACCGATTACTGTGTAAATGCCATTGGCAGTGAAGGGGTTAACCTGCAGGGGGCGCTCTAAGGGTTAACTATGTTCCCTGGGCGTGTTCTAACTGTATTGGGGACTGCCTATCTGGGGAAGGGAAGTTATCACAGCCTTCACGTAAAGGAAGGCTGTGATCACATCCCTTCCCCCTCACACAGAGCGGAGGTCCGTGTTTACATACACGGACCTCCGCTCATTCGCTCCGGGGGGGCCATCGCGGGTAGCCGGCGGCAAACGAAGCCGCTGCACCCGCTCCCTGGCCCTCCCCGAACACAGTGAGCGCGCGGGCGCGCCTCCGGCGGCGCGCGCGCGCTCACAGTGCGCGTTATCGCAGCCGCCGTCGTATGACGGCGTTTTGCGATAACGAACCACTTTGTCGCCGTCAGATGCCGATCGGCGGTCGGCAAGTGGTTAAAAGTACAAGAAAATCCCAAATTTTGGGTTGTCTCCAAAACAGTGATAGAGCGGAAATCTTCCAATGGGGACACAAGTTCTGGTGACAGGGATTCCCTCACTTTGGATGGATTTCCTCTCACTTCCTGTTTTGGCTATGAGTCAGGAAGTGAAGTGAAATCTTCAAAAACGGGACATAGCCAAAATAAAACTGACAGGGGTTTTAACCCCTTCCTTTAGTTCTACTTTAATCTGACTGTACAGATATGAAAACATAAAAAAAAAATTGGATATTGCAGCAGGACAGATTAGGTTATTCCTACTATAACAAAAGCTGTGACATTTGGCTGGTTGGAGGAGGGTGGATGGTGAAGAGCAAGGGAACAGAGACAGAATTGTCACTGTGGAGATATCGCCATTGTACACCCAGAAGATATTCTAAGTCAATGAGCCATTCAACCAGTCGCTATCCAAAACAGAAATATTTATAGGAGCGACACTGGCCATTCACAGCAAGGCTTGTACACCTATTGGCAAAGAGAACCTCATCTTTAACAGATTTGACATAAATGTTTAAAGTAAACCTAAAGAAATTTTTTTTTTCCATTCTGGATCGCGTAAGGGAGGGGGTTAAAACCCCTGTCAGATTTTTTTCTCGTCTGTATCCAGAGATTGCTTTTCCCTTCCCGTCCCATAGCCAAAACAGGGAATGAGAGGAAATCCTTCCAAAGTGAGGGGAAATCCCTCCAAAGTGAGGGAATGTCTGGCTGTCACCAGAACTAGTGTCCCCACTGGTAGATTTCTCTTCTTTTCCTGTTCTGGTTGCAACTCAAAATTTGGGATTTTTCTTCACTTGCGGTGAAAATGGTAAACAGGACAAATAAAGGGGGTGAATCACTCAAAAAAATAAATAAATAAATAAATACCGTAAATAAAAAGATTTGCATTTAGTTATTCTTCAAGTGACCCCGTCACTACAGGATCACTTTTACAAAAAGCTCACCTATAAAAGTGTTTAATTACTTTTCTTGCAGCTTGTGTAAGGGAATGCAAGCATTTGACCATGAGCTGCAGGTTTGTTTCCCCCTGCCTGCCAGTGTGGTCCATCCTGCCAGATTGTACCTCCTCTAGTGATGAGTGAAGGGAAAAGCAGTAAACTGTAAAAGTGTGACTTAAAAATTGTCTCCTGTTGATTATAGTAATCACAATTTTAATGACATGAAACCAAGCACCAAGCTTCTGAATTACACAATGTCAGAACTGTAGACAAAAACACAACTGTTCAATCAAATGGTGAACCTGCTAAAGCTCAAATGTTTTACATTAGAAGAGAATATACAGTGCCTTGAAAAGCAGAGTTAGTTCTTACAGGTAACTCGGTTTCCAGTAGTTTTCCGGAGCAGCCCATGAGAGATGGAGCTCCTCCCTCCAAACAGGAAACACGTTGCCAATTAATCCTTTTTAAAGGCGGTCCCTCAGGTCCCTGGTCAGTCATCCAAGACAAGCGAAGGCCGGGGATCTGAAAGACAAACACACAACACAACCCCACAGGTTAAACATTAGGGTGGGATCGTGCTGCCCCGAAAGGCTACTGGAAACAGAGTTAGCGGTAAGAAGTAACACTGCTGTTCCCCTAGTCATCTTCTGGGTCAGCCCTTGAGAGGATAACCAAGTACTCACCAGACTAGGGTGGGACAACAGCTTGGAGGGCTTTCCTCCCAAAAGCCTGATCCTGACTGGATATCAGATCCAGTCTGTAATGCTACACAAAAGGTAAGGACCCTTGACCAAGTTGCTGCCCTGCATATTTGCTCCGGGGTAGCTTCTGCTTTCTCCGCCCACGAGGTCGCGGAAGCCCTTGTAGAATGAGCCCTTAGAATTTTTTTTGGAGATGTTACTTGCATAACTACGAAGCACTCTATTATAGCAGACTTGATCCATCTGGCTATGGTCTTTTTTGACGATTGTTTTCCTATTTGCTTTCCTGCGTACAGGACGAACAGAACGTCTGAGGCTCTGAAGTCATTGGTGACTTTGAGATATTGTAATAAGCATCTTCTGACATCTAGTAGACTTAGTTCATGCGCTTTACTGTTAGCCGGTGAACTGCAGAAGGAAGGTGGTAATATATCCTGAGATTTATGGAAAGTTGACGTCACTTCCGGCGTAAATCCCGGATCGGTAACCAGGCCGCCCATTTGAAGCTGCTTTCCTTGAGGCCTGTTAGGGGTCCCTGACACATCAGGTCGTCCCAGAGAGGAAGCAGCCAAGGCTCGTCTGTCGAGAGCCTGAGGAGTTAAGAGAACCAGGCTCTCTTGGGACAATACGGTGCTATTAGTATCAACACCCAAGGAATCAGATGTACCAGGGGGAAGGCATGCACATCTGTAAATCCCATGGGTTTTGAGGTGTGTTTATCCCCAGAGGCCGGTCTCGTGGATTTAGAGTGTAGAAAAGCTTTACTATGGTGTTTTTCCAGGATGCAATAAATCTACTTTTGGCATTTCCCAACGTGCTGTAAATTTGGTTGTAGTTCCCACTCCTAGGAGATTTCTTGGCAGATGAGGAAGACCGCCACTTGATTATTTTCCCCCTTTAGTTGGACAGCAGCCAGTAACAATTGGTTTCCTTCTGCCCATCGACAGATCTAGTTTGAAATGTGGATTAATGAGGAAGGGGCTTCTTGTGCCCCCGTTTGTTCACATAGGCTACTGCCGTGGTGTTGTCCGACAGGATTAAGGTGTGATGACTTCTAAGTTGGTCTTGGAAGTGTTCTATGGCTTTGGCTACTGCCATAAGCTCCCTCTAATGATGACGCCTGGGCTTCTTCCGGAGACCACTTCCTCCGAGCAGGCTGACCTGCCATGTGGGCTCCCCATACCCAATTGCTCATGTCTGTGGTCAACTTCTGTGAGGTTGGGCATGACCATGCCAGACCCTGGTTTAAACTCTGTGTGGCCCCTCCACCACCAGAGTGACCTTTTTACCGAGGTTGGAAGAAAGTGTTCTGTCCAGATCTTCTTGTTTCTCCATTAGGAGAAAGGTTTGTAGAGGCCTTAGATGACACTTGGCCCATTGGACCGCAGGGATAGTTGAGGTCATCAGACCCAGAACCAACATCAGCTCTCTGACAGATACTGAGAGGTTGTTCTGTATAGAGCTCACTCTTCTGGAAAGGCACTGAATCTTCTCTTCCTGTAGGAAGGTCTTCTGCTCCATGGAGCCGAAAGGATACCCCAGAAAGCGTATGTTCTGGGTAGAACACAAGTTGGATTTTTTGGATGTTTAATATCCAACTCAACGACTGCAGCCATAGCTGGGCTTCTGCCAGATCTTTTGATAGATGTATTTTGGATGGTCCCACAAAGAGCAGGTCGTCCATTTAAGGTACCACAGACATCTTCATTCTGAGAGGGGCCAGGGCTTCTGCTAGGACTTTGATAAATATCCTCGGTGACAAGGATAGCCCTGTTTTGGAAATGGTATTCCTTCCCCTCTAACTCCACCGCCAACCTGAGGTTTCTCTGCGAATCTTCCCGTAAGGGAATGAGATGGGCATCTCTGAGATCCATGGTTGCCATGAAGATTCCTGGCTGAAGAATATTTTTGACTGAGAACACTGATTCCATGAGGAATTTTTTTTTTTCATCACATAAACATACAAGTAGAAACCCTTCCGTTTCTCCTCCTCTGGGACTGGAGACCATCTCTCCCAGTCACAGAGGGAGGGCTCGAGCCTTCTCGGGGTCCCTGGGAAGTTTCGTTAATAGGAATCTCTCTGGAGGCCAACTGTCGAATTCCAGAGAGTAACCCCTTGTGATGATGTTTAAGACAAATCCGTCGGCTGCCATTTTCTGCCATTGAGGTAGAAAGGTAGCCCCATCTTCCCTCTACTGGTGTTCCATAGTGACTTCTTTGGGATTTAGTTAGTAGCACCAAAGAGGACATTACACTTTGGCTTCCCCTTGCCAGCTTTACGGATTCAGCAGATGCATCCGCTATGTAATCGACTTCTTTGGGGAGAACCAGTAGAGTTTTCAGAATTTCTTCTCTAGGCTTACCATCTTGATATGGTTTTGAAGTTGAGAGCCAAAATTCGAGATTTCTTGCCACACAAGTGGTGGCAAGTGCCTGCTTCAGGCTGACAACAATGGTTTCCCAGGCCCTCTTTAGGACACCCCCTCTTGTCCATAAAATCCTTCAGATGCCCCATGTCTTCAAAGGCCAGTGAGGACTTTTTTGGAGATTTTAGATAGCGGTGCATCCAATTTAGAATTCTTGTTCCATACCGCCTGTAGTTTGTCAAAGGGAAACCGTTTCTTATGGTTAACTGAAGAAAGGTTTCTTTTCTGGGTCTGCCCATTCATTCTTAACGTCTGACAACACCTGGTGGAGTGGGAATCTTTGGACTTTCTCCTTTCTTAGACACTGGCACATTAAGTCATGTTTAGATGGAAGCTCTTTTTCTTCCTCTATTTCTAAAGTTTCATATATGGCCCCCAGTAAGTCATCTACATCTTCAAGGGATAACTTGTACTTGGGGCCCCTTTTTTCTTCTCCCCTGTCTTCCTGCTCCGAGTCGGAGCGGTCGATGGTCATTTCCCTAACTGCGCCGCTACCCGATCTTTCCCTCACTGTCTCCTGCCCCCCTGAGGCGACCGATCTTGGTGAGGGTATGGGAGAGGAACTTCCAGAGGCAGCTGTGGGAGGTCTAACTTCCGAAATATTTTTTTTGGAGATCCTGGAATGTAGAAGACATCTCGTCTCTCACAGATCCAAAGAATCTGGTGTAGAGTACATCTGATTGTTTTTTTAACCAACATGTCTATGCATACTTGACATAGCGGTTCTGTGTACTCCAATGGCCTCTTGGTAGCACATTTCGAACACCGCTACCTGGGAGTGGGCTTTGGGAGGCCTGCCAAAAAGCAAAACGCAGGGGCCCATGGCATGAGAAAAAGATACCCTTAACCAGCCATTACAGCGTGCACACCCAGTGACACCTACTACCTGTAGTGCCCCAGTCTGCTAGAGACCACCACCATCTAGCCTGCTATTCCCTATTTGGACAACAAAGGATCACCCCTTGGTGGCTACTTTTGTCCCGCTGGTGCCTGCGTCCCTGGGAGCCTGGGCAGATGAGATTTCATCCTCCTCCTGCATCCTGGACTCGTTGTGGCGCTCCTGCTGTCCCCTGCAGCTGCATCCACAAAAAAACAGCACCAGTCAGCCATTCCAGCTTCCCGTGCCTTTAAAAGCAGTTGTCTTCCTTCAAAACGCATTTTTACCTACAGGTAAGCCTATAATAAGGCCTACCTGTAGTTAAAATGAATATCTCCTAAACCTGTAAGGTTTAGGAGATATTCCACGTGCATGCAGCCGCTGACATCACGGTGCATGCACAGTAATGTCACGGTGCATGCGCAGTAATGTCACCAGTAATGTCACGGTGCATGCACAGTAATGTCACGGTGCATGCACAGTAATGTCACGGTGCATGCACAGTAATGTCACGGTGCATGCACAGTAATGTCCCGGCGCACATTGCCGGACCTTGCTGGAAAGTCTTTCGGAACAATAGGCTCCCGCGCCCATGGGCGGGAGCGACGTCTCGCGGCTCCGGCCACTCACAGCGCCGGAGCCGCAAACCCGGAAGAACCCCCACAGGGAAGAGGTCTGTGGGCACCAGGCGGCCCTGTGGAAGCTTTGTTCTGAGGTATTTCATAATGAGCTAGTGTGTGGTGCATACTACCTCATTATGCCTTTCCCTTACAGGTTTTTTTTTGTTAGGGTAGACAAGACAACCACTTTAAGGGGTCGGACCAGTTCCGACGCATGCCAATGACGTCAGCACTCCCCGGAAATGATACGCCGCATCTTCCGGATCAATTGGCGTCCAGCTGCAGGTACACGCCCCCCCCGCCCATCAGAGCCACCAAGGGGATGGCGTATCAGTGCCTAGCTCCACGCCTGGGCTCATAAGAAGCCAGGATCCGGGTCACCTCCTGCCCACAGCCTAAGGAGGGTTGCCCACGGCCGCCATCCGACCTCCTCCACCTAGCAATCCGGTAAGCGTGCACTCACTCCCGCACCCCAGAGACTCACACTGCCTTCCCCCTGCTGCAGCCCTGAACACATGCCCCAGCTCAGACCTTGGGAGATGGAGCCTCTGGCGGTCCCTCTGCAACATGTCCCCTCCGGATGGAAGAAACACTAAGACTGACCAGGGACCTGAGGGACCACCTTAAAAAAGGATTAATTGGCTACGTGTTTCCTGTTTGAAGGGAGGAGCTCCATCTCAAGGGCTGACCCGGAAGACGACTGGGGGAAAAGTGTTCACACCCCTTGAAATTTTCCACATTTTAGAACGTTACAAACAAAAACAAAATGTATTTTATTGGGCTCTTATGTGATAGACCAAAACAGAGTGGCACATAATTGTGAAGTGGAAGGAAAATGATAAATGGTTTTCCAATTTTTTTACAAATAAATATGTGAAAAGTGTGGCGTGCATTTGTATTCACCCCCCCCCCAACACCACCCCCGAGTCAATACATTGTAGAACCACCTTTCGCTGCAATCACAGCTGCATGTCTTTTAGGGAATGTCTCTGTCAGCTTTGCACATCTAGAGAGTGACATTTTTGCCCATTCTTTGTAAAACAGCTCAAGCTCTGTCAGATTGGACGGAGAGAATCTGAACAGCAATTTTCAAGTCTTGCCACAGATTCTCAATTGAATTTAGGACTTTGACTGGGCCATTCTAACACATGACTATGCTTTGAAATAAACCATTCCATTGTAACTTTGGCTGTATGTTTAGGGTCATTGTCCTGTTGGAAGGTGAACGCCTCAGTCTCAAGTCTTTTGCAGACTAATAGGTTTTCTTCCAAGATTGCCTTGTATTTGGCTCCATCCATCTTCCCCATCAACTCTGATCAATCTCCCTGTCCCTGCTGAAGAAAATCATCCCCACAACATGATGCTGCCACCACGTTTCATGGTGGGGATGGTGTGTTAAGGGTGATGTGCAGTGTTAGTTTTCCACCACAAACAGAGTTTTGCTTTTAGGCCACAAAGTAAAATTTTGGTCTCATCTGACCAGAGCACCTTCTTCCACATATTTGCTGTGTCCCCCACATGGCTTCTCACAAACTGCAAATGGGACTTCTTATGGCTTTCTTTCAGCAATAGCTTTCTTCTTCCCACTCTTCCATAAAAGGTCAGATTTGTGGAGTGCATGACTAATAGTTGCCCTGTGGACAGATTCTCCCACCTGAGCTGTGGATCTCTTCAGAGTTACCATGGGCCTCTTGGCTGCATCACTAATTAATGCTCTCCTTGCCCGGGCTGTCAGTTTAGGTGGACGGCTATATCTTGGTAGGTTTGTAGTTGTGCCGAACTCTTTCCATTTTCAGATGATGGCTTTAACAGTGGTTCGTTAGATGTTCAAAGCTTGGGATATTCTTTTTTATAAGCTTCCCCACAACTTTATCCCTGATCTGTCTGGTGTGTTCCTTGGCCTTCGGGATGCTATTTATTCACTAAGGTTCTCTAACAAACCTCTGAGGGCTTCAAAGAACAGCTGTATTTATAAAGAGATTAAAGTTACACACAGGTGGACTCGATTTACTAATTAGGTGACTTCTGAAGGCAATTGGTTCCACTAGATTTTAGTTAGGGCTATCAGAGTAAAAGGGTCTGAATACAAATGCATGCCACAGTTTTCAGATATTTTTAAAACATTTTGAAAACCATTTATCATTTTCCTTCCACTTCATACTTATGTGCCACTTTGTGTTGGTCTATCATATAAAATACATTTGCATCTTTGGTTGTAACATGACAAAAATGTGGAACATTTCAAAGGGTATGAAAACTTTTTCAAGGCACTGTATAATGTAGAATATATATATATATATATATATATATATATATATATATATACACACATACACACACACACAAAACACACACACACAGTATGCATATATAAATGACACACAGGATCAAACAAGACAGGAACATCGAGGTGTCAAGGTTACTACTAAATTAACACATCACTGTAAATGTATCATCATTCTGCAATATGAAGTCCTGTCCAACTGTGGTAGGCGTGTTTACAATAATTGTACGTTAATAAAGAAAGCAGTTAATTGCTCACAGATGCAATGATGAAATCATCTGTCATTAACAATAGGCATGAAGGAATTAACTGTATGCATGTGTCTTTTCCAAACACTGATCATCTGCAATCTACTGCAAACACAAGGCAAGCCTGCCAGAGCAAACACTGCAGCCCTGGCCACAACTGCACTCTACACAGCAATGTTCCGGCAAGCCTCTACTTCCAGCTAAACCAATGGACAGATGCTCAAGTGTCAATACATTCTACCGGCCCTACTTAACGTGAAACTTAGGCCTCATACACACGGCGTTAGAAAAAGCGAGCTGTAACGCTAGTTATGACACCAGAAAAAAAGTAGCGGTAAAAATGTATCAATGAGTCTTTAGCCGCACTAGCTTTTAGTAGTGTTTCTCTGCTTCTATTCAAAAATCAATGGTTCCCTATGAGAGCCCATTGATATGAATAGAAGTCGCACCAGAAGTTGGATCATGATTATCTGACTTGCGGTGTGACTTGTGCACGGAGGATCTTGAAGGGGAAGCCCCCGCCAAAGTGAAGAAAAAATTTGGCGTGAGCCCCCCCCCCCCCAAACCATACCAGGCCACAACTCCCGTACACCGGACCATACCAAACCCCCCCCCCCCCG
>BLSH010207307.1:594830-611636 GCA_018402905.1 Glandirana rugosa
ATAAGAGACAGGTGCGGAGGGTATGATGGAGGCAGTATGTACAGGAGAGGAGTGTGGAGGGTATTATGGGTGCAGTATGTACAGGAGAGGAGTGCGGAGGGTATGATGGGTGCAGTATGTACAGGAGAGTAGTGTGGAGGGTATTATGGGTGCAGTATGTACAGGAGAGGAGTGGGGAGGGTATGATGGGTGCAGTATGTACAGGAGAGGAGTGAGGAGGGTATGATGGGGGCAGAATGGGGCAGAATTTCTTGCAGTGTCTGTGGGATGACCAGGGAGTGATGTTGGGAAGGTAAGTGACTATGGAATGATGTCCCTCAGCTGGGGGGTAACAAGCAGCTCACAGTGATGTCTGTCAGTTGGTTGTAAGAAGTGATGTGGGGGTGATGCAAGCTGGGGGGACTTGGGGCTGACAGGTGGTCAGATGGTGATGTCTGTAATCAAAAAAAGCTCTCACAGCACTCAATAAAAACAATCTCCTGTTATAAAGATGCCAGCCAGTCCCTAGCACTCTGTAAGTCCAGATGATGTGAAGGTAATGTATGACCATTCATGTAACCCTATGTTATCCACACTGAGTCTGTACAATCAGAGGTGTACACTGACTACACACACATAGAGTTACATGAATGGTCATAAATGACTCACAATATCTGGACTGAGCGATTAGGGAATGTTTACATAGACAGCTTTGGAGATAGATGTGATCGGCTGCAGACTCCCCCCTCCCCCCACACATTCACTCACTTGCTGTCTCTTCTGATTCTCCTCACTTAACCCTTCAATGCAATAGCAAAATAATCCCTCCTGAAGCTGAGCTTTCCACTCAGCTCAAAAAGAAAAACACTCAGCTCACCTTCTCCCTGTCTGTAGTGAGCAGCAGCCAGCAGCCCGACACCAACTACAGTGAGCTCCGCCTCCCGGTTCTCTCAGCACTCGTGATTGGCGGGGGGGGGGGTGTTTGAGTCAGAGATAACTGCGAGTCCAGGAGGCAGAAAGGAGCTTCTGAAATGTACAACACACTCTGTCAAGACAGTGTCTTTCTTTAGAAGAAATCACACTGCTTCTGTCTCCACAGCGGCCAGAATACTAAAGGACACCCCCATGCCTGAATGGTCTGCCCCTGGTCTCATGTGCCGGGGTCTCAGGCAGGACAAAAACCGGCACATGATTCAAGACCCGTACTGTCCGGGTGAATCCCGTACAGGTGGCAACCCTAAGTAAACCCCTTAAAGGTCCGGCAGCAGCCGGCGTAGAGTTGCCACCTCATCCCATTAAAGCTGAACACACATGAATTACACAGGTTGTTCTGAGGCTAATTTAATGCAGATGAGGCACCAAGTGAGTTTAATTACCACCTTAATCACATCAGTACTGGGCACTAAAACCCCCTTCCTGTCCAGGCCATTTTTCAGCTTTCAGCGCTATCACAATTTGAATGACAATTACTCAGTCATGCAACACTGTACCCATATGAAATTTGCGTCCTTTTTTTTCACACAAATAGAGCTTTCTTTTGGTGGCATTTAATCACTAGTGGGTTTTTATCTTTTTTGTGCTATAAATAAAAAAAGATTGAAAATGTTTTGAAAAAATGCCTTTTTCGTTGTTTCTGTAATACAATTTTGCAAATTAGTAATTTTTCTTTGTAAATTTTGGCCAAAATTTATACTGCTACCTATCTTTGGTAAAAAATAACCCAAATAAGTGTATATTATTTGGTCCTTGTGAAAGTCTACAAGCTATGGTGCCAATCATTGAAAATTGATCACACCTGATATACTGACGCCCTATCTCATTTCCTGAGACTCTAACAAGTCAGGAAAGTACAAATACCCCCCAAATTACCCCTTTTTGGAAAGTAGACATTCCAAGGTATTTAGTAAGAGGCATGGTGAATTTTTTGAAGTTGTAATTTTTTCCCACAATTCTTTGCAGAATGAAGATTTTTTTTTCTTTTCTTTTTTTTTTCCCACAAAATTGTAATTGTAACAGGTTATTTCTCACACACAGCATATGCATACCACAAATTACACCCCAAAACACATTCTGCTACTCCTCCTGAGTATGGCGATATCACATGTGTGAGACTTTTTCACAGCCTGGCCACATGCAGAGGCTCAACATGCAGGGAGCATCGTCAGGTATTCTAGGGACATAAATTACACATCTAATGTCATGACGACCTATCACATTTTTGAATGCCCTGGAGCACCAGGACAATGGATGCCCACAAAATGACCCCATTCTGGAAAGCAAATACCCCAACTAATAATTTATGAGCCATAATGAGTCTTTTGAACGGTTTATTTTTTTCCAGTAGTTTTTGGAAAATGTGGGAAAAAAATGAAACCGCATTTTTTTTACACAAAGTTGACCATTTATAAGATATTTCCAACACATAGCATGTACATAGCAAAAATGACATCCCAAAATACATTCTGCTATTCCTCCTGAGTATGGTGATACCACATGTGTAAGACTTTTACACAGCCTGACCACATACTGAGGCCCAACATTGAACTAGTACCTTCAGGCATTCTACAAGCATAAATTACACATCTCATTTCTCAACTACCTATTACACTTTTGAAGGTCCTGGAGCACCAGGACAATGGAATTGCCCACAAAATGACCCCATTTTGGAAAGAAAACACCCCAATGTAATAATCTATGAGGCATAATGAGTCTTTTGAACATGTCCTTTTTTTCCAGTAGTTTTTGGAAAATGTGGGAAAAAAATGAAAACGCATTTTTTTTACACAAAGTTGACCATTTATAAGATATTTCCAACACATAGCATGTACATAGCAAAAATGACACCCCAAAATACATTCTACTACTCCCCATGAGTAAGGCAATACCACGTGTGTAAGACTTTTACACAGTCTGGCCACATACAGAGGCCTAACATTGAACTAGCACCTTCAGGCGTTCTACGACTACAAATACAAATTACACATCTCATTTCTCAACCATCTACCTATTACACTTTTGAAGGTCCTGGAGCACCAGGACAATGGAATTGCCCACAAAATGACCCCATTTCGGAAAGCAAACGCCTCAATGTATAATCTATGGGGCATAATGAGTTGTTTGAACATGTCATTTTTTTCCAGTAGTTTTTGGAAAATGTGGGAAAAAAATGAAAAACACTTTTATTTTTACACAAAGTTGTCCATTTATAAGATATTTCCAACACGTACATAGAAAAAATTCCCCCCCCCCCCCCAAAATACATTCTACTACTCCCCCTGTGTATGGCGATGCCAAATGTGTGAGACTTTTACAGGTGATGTTTACTCATGGGTGTGACGTCATTGACAAGTGACTGCCGATTGTCACCGATGGGTGACTGGCGGTGGTCACTGATGGGTGACGGGTGTCTGGCAATGGTCACTGATGGGTGACGGGTGTCTGGCGGTAGTCACTGATGGGTGACGGGTGTCTGGCAGTAGTCACTGATGGGTAACGGGTGCCTTGCGGTGGTCACTGATGGGTGACGGGTGTCTGGCGGTGGTCACTGATTGGTGACGGGTGTCTGGCAGTAGTCACTGATGGATGACGGGTGACTGGCGGTGGTCACTAATAGGTGATGGGTGACTGGCGGTGGTCCCTGATGGGTGACGGCTGTCTGGTGGTGGTCACTGATGGGTGACTGGTGGTGGTCACTGATGGGTGATGGGTGACTGGTGGTGGTCACTGATGGGTGACTGGTGGTGGTCACTGATGGGTGCCGGGTGTCTGGTGGTGGTCACTGATGGGTGATGGGTGTCTGGTGGTCACTGATGGGTGACGGGTGAAGGTCACTGATGGGTGACGGTGATGGGTGACTGGCGGTGGTCACTGATAAGTGATGGGTGACTGGCGGTGGTCACTGATGGGTGCCGGGTGTCTGTTGGTGGTCACTGATAGGTGATGGGTGTCTGGTGGAGGTCACTGATGGATGACAGGTGACTGGTTGTGGTCACTGATGGGTGCCACTTGTCTGGCGGTGTACACTGATGAGTGACGGGTGTCTGGCGGTGGTCGCTGATGGGTGACTGGCGGTGGTCACAGATGCGTGACGGGTGACAGGTGACTGGCAGTGGTCACTGATGAATGACGGGTGACTGGCAGTGGTCACTGATGGGTGACGGGTGACTGGTGGTGGTCACTGATGGGTGACTGGTGATGGTTACTGATGGGTGACTGGTCATGGTCACTGATGGGTGATGGGTGACTGGCGGTGGTCACTTATGGGTGACGGGGGACTGGCGGTGGTCACTGATGGGTGACGGGTAACTGGCAGTGGTCACTGATGGGTGACGGGTGACTGGTGGTGGTCACTGATGGGTGACTGGCGATGGTTACGGATGGGTGACTGGTCATGGTCACTGATGGGTGATGGGTGACTGGCGGTGGTCACTGATGGGTGAGGGGTGACAGGCCACAGGTGACTGGCGGTGGTTACTGATGGGTGACAGCCATGGTCAGTGATGAGTGACAGGTGACAGGCTATGTCAGTGTTGGGTGACAGGCCACTGATGTGCCGGTTGACACACCACGGTAACTGATGGGTGACGGGTGACACGCCATGGTCACTGATGAGTGTTGAGTGACAAGCCACAGTCGCTGATGGGTGACGGGTGACATTCCACGGTCACTGACGGGTGACACGCCACGGTCAGTGATGGGTGATGGGTGACACGCCACCGTCAGTGATGGGTGATGGGTGACACGCCACGGTCAGTGATGGGTGACGGGTGACAGGCCACGGTCACCGATGGGTGACGGGTGACATGCCACGGTCAATGACAGGTGACGGGTGACACGACACGGTCAATGACGGGTGACGGGTGACAGGCCACGGTCACTGACGGGTGACAGGTACACTTTATGATGACAGGTGCACTTTATGATGACAGGTGCACTTTATGGGGGCATATGGGGTGACTGTTGGGGTGACAGGTGCATTGGGGGAGCAGGGGGGGATGTGTTAGTGTGCTTTTACTGTACAGATCAGTAACTCACTGATCCCAGCTCTTCTCTCCTCACACTGGGCACTGTGTGAGGAGAGAAGAGCTGGTAACAGTGAGTTACCGCTCTGTTTACATTGGAAGTGATCGGCCGCCACCGACACGCACGCGCACCGCGCTCCCGATCACGCGCATGCGCAGTGCGAATCGGTTAAGTGCCATTTGTGATCGGCCGTGACTTCTTCACGGCCGATCACATGGTAAACAGCCATGCACAATGGCTGTTCACCCCCGTCGGTGACGCGGCGTGTCCTGAAGCTGTCAGCATTTGGTTCCCTCTTCAAAGAGTGTTTGATAGGCGGTAAGGAGGAATATCGCTTCCTAACTGTCTGCTGTAACCTCACACCAGCACTCCGCAACCATGTGCTTTGCAGAGCAGCGCTATTCAATTAGATGGAATGCTGACACCTTGTTCAACAGGGGTGTAGCGGTACCCCCGCAGGGGCTGCTGAATGTTATGGTTCACCTGTCACCCTACCCAACTTGACATTCTCCTCTCAGTCACTCCGAGACATAGAACAGTCTTTGTGCTTTTTTTTTTTTTTTTATTGAGGGGATTGAACATGGATGGGAAAAGGGGAATATGGGATGCCCATTATGATTCGGTATAACTTGCTTGGGACTACTATATAAACTCCTGTATATACATTCCAAACTTCTCTCTAGCACAACTCTTGCTTCAGACCTCTTTTCCTTCACTCCTCCAGCACTACTCTTGTTGCAGACCATTACTCCTTCAGCACTTTACTTGCTGCAGTTCCCTGGATCAGTTAGCCCCAAGTGGTTAGGCCTGACACTAACTCAGACAGGCCTCAGTGAATTGCCCTTTGCAGGCAGGGACCCCAGGAACCTATGGTGTAGAAATAGTTCCGATGTTAGCTGTCCTAAAATACGGCTACTGATCTCAGTCAGCCCTCTCAAGGCCCTACCAGCCCTCGTGGTTGCAGCTGTCCCTTTCCACTGCCTCTTTCACCACAGTCCATTTCTTTGGCTCTGCATCCATCCTTTCAGGTGTGTCTCCCCAATCTTCCCAACTGTGCCTCACTCACCAGCCCTCCTGGCTGCGACCAGTTGTCCTCCCTAGAATCTCTCAGCAGTGCACTCTCCCACTGTCCCCTCCTTGCTCCCTCTTGTGCCTCCAGTCCAGGATCTTTTCATGTGTTCCTGAAAGTGGTCCCGACTGCACCCGAGCCCAGGCCCAAGGTCCCCCCCCCCCCCCGGGGAGTTCCATCTAGGCCCTGACAGCCTCAGCACTCTCTCACTCCATCCCTTCCACATGACAACTCCTCCTCAGCTGGGCTGACCCTGGGTATTTCAACTCCTCCTCAGCTGGGCTGACCCTGGGTATTTCAGCTCGCCCTCAGCTGGGCTGACCCTGGGTATTTGAGGCCTACCCCCTGCCGATCCAGGTTGGGGATTGGTCAGGGCTCCTCAAATTACCCCAGGTGGCTCCATCTCCCCTCTCCACCTCTCCTTCCAGAAAGCACCAGAAGATTCTGGAAAGAAGTCAGAGGTCCAGATGACACCATCTGTGAGTCACCCAGCCCTACCCTGAGCCACTCCCAGCCCAGAATGAAAACAAACAGGCCTAGCCACCAGCTAGGCATGCCTAAATTTTCATACTCTACAGAAAAATCTAACCTCTAGCACCTACCTAATTAGAGGGTGACACAGGGGTATAATTTCTGCCATGGCTGTTAAACATAGTATCACAGCCATGACATGTGCACACCCCTAGCCACTGCCTCTGTTGCTAAAGGGGGTAGCAATTGGGGGGCAGTAAAAGCACAGCTAAACCATGGCTGAGTGAATGAATGGATTGTTCATGTGCCTGGAGCCGTCTGTTACTCTAAGACTACGTTTACATCTAAGCGCCCCAGATCATGGACGGAATAGCTGCAAATCACGGGACGTGCTTGTGATCCCTGTCACTTCCGATGGTACCCCAATCGCGGCATGATTTTGCCGCGATTGCCGCCGGACGAATCACTGTAAAATCGCACAAACAGAATCTCGAGATGCCTGTTGCCCAAAAGAAGTTCCAGGACTTCTTTTGTTCTTTTGGGCAACAGGCGTGCCGTGATTCTGTTTGCATGACTTTATCATGATTTTTTGGGCAACAATCGCATTAAAATTGCACCGTGATTAGGGTGACATTGGAAGTGACAGGGATCACAAGTGGGTCTTGCGATTTGCAGCAATTCGGGATTGCAGGCAGAATTGCGGCAATTCCGTCCGCGATCTGGGATGCCTAGATGTGAATGAAGCCTAAGGGGACACACTGACTATATAAACACAGCCATGGGTTCTAATTTGGCAGGTGTGCAGGTGCCACATGCCTGTCAAATTATAACCTGTGGCTGTGTTTGTACAGATGCTGCACACCCATAGCATAACATAGTCTGACTGCATACAGCGCAGATACATCGTGGATGAATGGTGCCGATGCCTGAGCCTCCATCTTCAGGTGAGTGAGCTCACCATCCACTGTCTGCAAATGAAGTCTCCCCCCTCCTCCCTTCTCTCTCTTGCCTCCAAGCGAGTGAGCACACTAATGTAAGGGGTGCTCTGCAGACTCTGATGTAAGGGTGGCGTTGGGAACCCTGATTAAACAGGGAATGCTGGGAATGCTGATGTAAGTGGTAGCTTTGGTGAGCAGAAATCCCCTTACATCAGAGTTCCCCTTTACACCAGAGTACACAGCATTCCCCCTTAAAAAAAAATGCAGTGCACTGCTAAAGTTTTCAGGTTTGATTGAAGAAAAGGTGGCAACACTATCTCTGTGTCCCAGCAATGAGACTGCCTTATGGGGATGAATAGAACACCTGTGCTACCTGTGTAAACTGCTAAGCAGGGAATGAAAACAACTAGATCCCCAGTAAAAGCAGAACACAGTACACACATAAACACTTATTTGGCACATATTTAACCTTTTGATTGCCCTAGATCAGTGTTTTTCAACCAGGGGCGTAACGATAGGGGTTGCAGGGGTTGCAATTGCAACCGGGCCCCATGGTCCAGGGGGCCCATGGGCCTCCCTTGTACACTTGGATAAGAGGGATGGTGGGGGTGGCATTTAGAGGAACCAATCTCCTCCATTTTCTTCTATCCAGTTTACTTGTCTTCTGTGCTGTTCCCAGGGTCCCTGCGGTACCGTAATAAAGGGACCCGTGATAGGAGTAAAGGGCCCCAGGATCAGTGGGAAGAAAGAAGGGCCAGGCGTCAGGGGGCCCTTCATAATTTCTTGCATCGGGGCCCTGAAGGTTCTAGTTACGCCTCTGTTTTCAACTCCAGTCCTCAAGGCACACCAACAGGTCATGTTTTCAGGATTTCCATGAGTTTGCACAGGTGATTTGATCAGTTTCACTGCCTTAGTAATTACCACAGCTGTTTCATCTGAGGGAAATCCTGAAAACATGACCTGTTGGTGTGCCTTGAGGACTGGAGTTGAAAAACACTGCCCTAGATGACCCCTTCCCAGTGTCATTAGTACAGTGACAGTGTATATTATTAGCACTGATCACTGTAATAATGGCACTGGTGACATCAGTGGCAGTTAGTTAGTTCCCCCCAGTGTCAGTTAGTGTCAGATTGGTTGCCGCAATATCTTGGTCCCATTATAAGTTGCTAATCACCACCATTACTAGTATAAAAAATTCCAGTATACATCTCATAGTTTGTAGATGATTTAACTTTCACGCAAACCAATCACTATACACTTATTGGGATTTTTTTTACCAAAGACAGAGTAGAATACATTTTGGCCAAAAGTTTTTAAGAGATTTGATTTTTTAGATTTTTTATGGAATATGTTTTATAGCAGAAAGTGAAAAATATTGTGTTTTTTTTTTTAATTGTCAGTGTTTTTTCATTTGTGTAATTAAAAAATTAAAAAACCCAGTGATGATCAAATACCACCAAAAGAAAGCTCTATTTGTGTGGAAAAAAAAACAATATAAATTTTGTTTGTGTACAGCATTGCATGACCACGCAATTGTCAGATAAAAATAGCGCAGGGCCGCATAGCAAAAAATTGCCTGGTCATTAAAGCAGAGTTCCACCCAAAAGTGGAACTTCCACTTATTTGCTCCCCCCCCTCTTCCGATGTCACATTTGGCACCTTTCAGGGGGGAGGGGGGAACAGGGAGCTGTTTTTGACAGGTCCCCCTTCCCTATTTCTGGAAACTGAGCCGCGGCGCCGTCCCTCTGAAGTTTGGCCCCCCTCCTCCTTCCTCCGTCGCTGGGCCATTTAGAAAGCATAGCACGCTTTGCGAATGCGCAGTAGGGAACTGCCCGTGAAGCTGAAAGGCTTCACTGCTGGTTTCCCTTAGCGGAAATCGTGACTGCAGCACCCGACAGCCGATCCATAGATCTGCTGAGATGCCAACATCGCAGGATCCCCTGGACTGGTAAGTGTCCATATATTAAAAGTCAGCAGCTACAGTATTTGTAGCTGCTGACTTTTATTTATTTTTTCCCAGGCTGGAACACAAACCTTTCAGGCAGAGGCGTAACTAGAACCTTCAGGGCTCCGGTGCAAGAAATTATGAAGGGTCCCCCTGACCCCTGGCTAGGGCCCTTCCCTCTTCCCACTGATTTTGGGGCCCTTTACTCCTATCGCGGGTCCCTTTATTACGGTCCCACAGCGGGCCCCCTTTCTGCCATCTTAGGGCCTCCCCATGGTGGTGAAATGCCAGGGCCAGGTCCCAATTGCAACCTTTGCAATCCTCATAGTTCCCTCACTGGTGTCAGTAGCTTTTAATTTTTATTTTAATTTTATTATTTTTTTTTTACCATTTTATTTTACTTTTTTTTACATTGTTTTTAGGAGCCCTGTTGGGGGGCTTTGATGAGATATCAGGGGTCTAAACAAACCTCAGCCCTCAATCTCCATCTGTGTAGCCTCAGCTGTACAGAATGAATGGACAGGAATAGTTGAGTACCAAGCCTCTCATTCATTCAGAAATGGAAGCATAGTAAAAACAGTTTACTATGCTTCAGTTATGAATGAACCAATTGGTACCAATCACTGACTCTGTCCATTCAGAAAAGGAAGGAGCCGGTAAATGACAAAATTACCAACCGGTTCCCATCTCTCCATCATGACACATCTTCTACAGCAGCTGGCAGGAGAGAGGAGGGAGGAAGACAGCAGCTCTGTGGGTGGGGGGGGGGGGGGCAGGGAAGCACACAGGGACCCTGGGAACAGCAGAAGACAAGTAAATTGGATAGGAGGAGCAGCGGGGGCAGCATATAGAGGAACCGATCTCCTCCATTATGAGGAAAATGAAGGTTCCTTTAAATGCTGCCCCCCCATCCCTCCTATCCAGGTGTACAAAGGAGGCACATGGGCCCCCTGAAGCTCGGGGCCCGGTTGCAATTGCAACCCCTATCGTTACGCCCCTGCTTTCAGTCCATTATTCCCTCTTACCAATGCCCAGCCTTTCTATAGCCTTAGAGTGTATTCAAGAGCTCATCCACACGGTGCTCAGTCTTGTGTCATTTACTTTTTTTTACAATGCTGAGCTACATGCAGGCAGTCTTCAGAAAGGGGATGGGTATGCATCTGAAGCCTCGTATACACGGTTCGACGGTCGTACGACCGAACGGACCAAATCGTATGTTGGCTGTTGTATCTAGCATACTGACATGCACTACATGATCGTACGACCAAGCTGAACGTAGTGATGTGTTATGAACATATAAAGAGAAAGTTCAGGTGCATGTAATTAGTGTCTGGCTGTTCCTGACTTCTGAGCATGCGTGTTTTGCACAATACAACTTGTTGGACCAACTTCTTTGTACACACGATACAACGGTCCTATGACCGCTTGTTGGTACTACTGAGTTTTCTAGTCTGCTCATACAACCTCTGTTGTACGACCGTTGTACGTCGGCTGTTCTAATCGCGCGTACTAACGATTTCGCATACACCGGTCGATCGTACGACCTGTTGTATACGACCGTCGAACCGTGTGTACGAGGCATGACTCACCTGCACAACCGAGTCTGATAAAGATGCAGGGAGGGGCTCTGCGTCCAAGTCCATGCACCTGTCTCTGCATATCTGTCAAACTCAGCTGACCGGGTGATGTACCCATTCTTATTTTTTTTTTTCTTTCGGATAGAGTGGAGAGAGATGCTGTCAATGTCCCCATTAGTGAGATTCACCGTCTCTATTTGTATTATTTACCATTATTACCGAGAGTTAAAGTAAAAGAAAATTCCAAATTTTGGGTTGTCACCACAACTAGAGTTGTCACCTCATCCCTTTAAACCCGAACACACATGAATTACTCAGGTTCTGTGGCTGATTGAGGTGGTAAATAAACTCACTTGATGCCTTACCTGCATTAAATCAGCCTCAGAACCTGTGTCATTCATATATGTTCGGCTTTAAAGGGATAAGGTGGCATCCCTAACCACAACTGGTATAGAGGGGAAATCTTACAATGGGGACATTAGTTCAACCAGGAATTCCCTCACTTTGCAGTGATTTTATCTCACTTTATGTATTAGCTATGAGACAGGAAGTGAAGGGAAATCTCCCCAATGGGACACAGAAGGCAAACAACTTACAGGGCTAATAACCCCCCTTATTCTATTCTCAATGAAAAAAAACGTTTTGCCTATAGTTCTACTTTAATGAAAACTGCAGATTTAAACATTTTGAACTTTACTTTTGAATTACTTTTGAATGTTGAAACTTATATGAGATGTTGGGTTTACATTTACTTTAAATCGGACCTTAACAAAATAACACTTTGCAGTATTTGAACCCTTCCTCTTCCATAATCTAAAAAAAAAACGTTTTATTTTTTTTATTTACCTTTTCTTTTCTTGTTCTCATGTTTGTCCCACCTTCTGCTTCCTTTCTTGCGTAGGCAAGGATGACGTCAATCCTTCCATGTAGATAAAGTTGGCAACCAGGTGAGGATGAATAACACTTCTCTTTATTTCGTCCAAGGAGCACACATATTCCAAACAGAGCCAACACTAAGGCTCCATGCACACTGTATCTGATAAACGTCCGTTTGTGGTCGTTTGGGCGTTTTTTTTAACAGCCCAAAAACGCCACTTTATGTTATCCTATGTGTCCATGCACACATGGACATTAATTGTCGTTTATCAGCAGTGGCGTGTTTGGGCTGTTATTTGAACGCCCTGAATTGGCGTTCAAAAGTCGTTCTCCTGACCACAAAAAACGCTAGACGCCGGTTAACGCCGGTAAATGCCGGTTTATCGGCGTCTGGCGTTTTTTGCAGTCAATGGAAGCCAATGAAGAAAAAAAAAACGCTGACGCCGACAAACGCCGGTAAACACTGCTTACAAAACACTGCAAAAGAACGTTTTGTAAGCAGCGTCTCCTGCCCGACGCTGAAAGAGCCCAGATAGCGTCCAGTGTGCATGGAGCCTAAAGCTTCATACACACTACTAGTTTGTTTTTTTTTCAGCCCAGAAACTGTTAGGTCAGAGCCATTGTACTAACAATCCGATGTTAGTACAGTGATCTCCCCTGCTGTGCTATTGTATGACATGAAGGGTTCTCCTGCAGCCTGCTGGAATACCAACATGATAGATCCCAGAAGGCATAAACATGTAAGTAGACACAGCACCAGATCTCTGATTGTGGATGTGCAACATTTGGCGCTATTGGCGGCAGGGGATGTGGCTGACCAGGGAGAGGCAGCCAACTCCCCATGGCATAGCTTGATGGCAGTGCGGGACGGGACCTGCAGTAGGAGAACGATGTGAGAGAAGAGGACAACCCTGGATTTGCTGGGCTTGTAAGCATACAGGAATTATGCAGCATAAACAGGAGCAAGGGTAAAGGGTACATAAACTGTATTTTTGGGGGAGTGGGCAAAGTTCCTCTTTACTGAGATGAGGCCTAAAAATCATCAGGAATGGTAAGACCCAGAGGAAAAAGATATAATAAACCAGTCACAAGGAGATGAAGAAAATAGCATATGGTTATGGTAGTGTCTGTGTTAAGTTTTCTAAAATGATGGCAATAAAAAAGACTCATGGTAATCTTGTGTATATGTGTATATGTTATTGCTTTTATTTTGTGCTTTTATTTTGTGAAAGACCCGATACATTTTAACCAGTGACTTTATTGCTATGTTTAACATATTTATTGAATCATAAAGAAGTCATATAAAATGAGGCTATATGTAGTTCATCATTGTAAAATAATCAGACTACCGGTAATTTGTTTTGTTCCTTACATTATTATTATTATACAGGATTTATATAGCGCTGACAGTTTGCGCAGCGCTTTACAATATTAGGGCAGACAGTACAATTACAATACAATTCAATACAGGAGGAATCAGAGGGCTCTACTTTCTCCTCGTACTCCTTGATGTTTTTGCTCTGTATGTATGTACCATTTTCCCAGTTGCACCCCAGGATTTTATAAGTATAAAAAGTATAGTGCTGCCTTATCCCTAAAAGGTGGTTAGGGACCTCCAGGCGTCTCTGGGGGCTAGCATCTCAAACCTCAGGTTGGAAAGCTTGACACTTTGTGTGGTAGAAGAAATTGGGCTGCAGTCACTTTTGGAACATTTCAGAGAGGTTTTTAGGGCAGGATAGAAGGTTAGGGCCTAGGATATGCAAAAAGCAACAAAAATAGAACTCCAGACTTCTAATTGCAGACAATACAAATATAAGGGCCTTCAAGATGAAACCAGCAATCTGTACACTTCAGACTATAAGGTACCGTATAATTCACATGGGTGCTCAGCACCAAGAGCTGTTTGCTTCTTTTTCTGTACCTGCACTGAGCTGCATGCAGGCAGCTCAAATACCTGAATGGATATTCACCAGCTGTTTGGATACAGCTAAGTTTGATAGGTAGGCAGGGATGGGTGTACGGACCTGGAAGTATAAGCCACAGGCTCTGCTCTCTGAGTGCTTATGTGAATAAGCCCCACACTATGTAGAATGTACAGCTCTAACTTCCTCTAATGTCCACTGGCAGCAGCTTTTACCAAGCTCTCTGCGGTAAAGTTTCTCCTCAAGATGCTTCATACATGCAACATGCACCAGTGGCAATAAAGGTCCTAGTGTTTGGCCAGGGAGGCATAAAATCATAACTCTGCAATATTGTTTTTTATATTAGACTATCTGAGGAGGTCCAGTAGATAATTTTATAGGGATTGTGCCCTTTCAAATGGCTTATTGACCATTACTTTTTTTGAATTTTAGAATAAAGCTTTGTCTGGATGTGCAAATTTCTGTTGTAACTCTTCAGTCTGGACTTTTTTTTTCCCTCCGGCACTGCTCAGTCCGGCACAGGACGATGGTCATGTAATGATGTGTTTGCTCTGTTCTGTTTAGCAGTACTGTAGGCCCAGGCAGTGTGGTGCTGAATCAGCAGGGGGTGTGTCCATGACAGCCTGGACTCACAGGAAGTAGGTTGAGCAACATTCAAGCCAGGAGGATGGCAGGAGCTGGAGGACAGAGAGGACTTCTACAGGGGCAGCACTAGAGAGAAGGTGAGCATTTGAGTTGCATTGTTTATTGTTGCAATATCCAAGGTGAAATTGCCACTTACCGTAATGGAGTTGCTAACATGATCATTGCAGAATCGTTTGCCATATTTATTGAATTATAAAGAAATCCTATAAAATTAGGCTATATGTAGTTTATCATTGTGACATCTTGATGGTCTAGCTACTGTAGAAGCAATGCCATAGGAGAAAGTTTATGGTCTTTTAGTGATCTTGATTGGATTGCTTAGGGATATGCCTCTAAGTGTGACTATTAAGGTGAAAAATATTATTTATCCACAGGTCCCCAGGCATTCACATTATCCATACCGGACTGTAGAGATGTACTGTCCTTTCATATTATAATGCAGCTTTTTTAGCTGCCTAATACCGTGAGTTTTGTGACTTTAAGGGCTTGTTCACATGTGTGGCAGCCTCTGCCACCCCAATAATAAGCAATCTGCATTTGACTGCTTTTCAAAGGAGTTTGACAGGCACTGAGGAGGTGATATGTCACCTCCTCAGTGCCTGATTTAACTCAGTAAATGTGCACCACCATGTTCCAATCGTGCATTCCATGAGGTTGCTGAGCAGTTGTGGTGTGGCCTAATGTACTAGCATGGGACATGTTTTGCGGTGGTAATGCCCAGTTGAAAGCGACATGGTGTTTAAATTTTGCTGCAGTACATGTACAGCCCTGAGCAGCTGCATGTCTGTTTCAGGTGGGTGGTTTTACCACTCCCTGGCGATACATGTGAATGAGCCCTCAGAGCATAGGTCACTAAATGGCGGACCACGGTCCGGAACAGGACCAAGTGACGGTTGCTACGGATAGATGTTTTCTCCCTGGCCTCCTGCCCCGCAACCAATGTCATCCTCACAGCAGGTGGAAGCAGGAGGTGCTGCAGATTGGAACAAAGAGTGGAAGTCTTTTCATATTAACAAGCTGGGAAATCACCCGCTTGTTAACATAAAAACTTGGGCAGCTCCCGCCCCTCAGTCCCGATCCTCAGCTCTTCCCACCCCTGCCCACTGTGAGAATGACATCAGTGGCTGGGCTGGAGGCCTTGGAGAGGACACCCTAGGATGATTAGCGCCTCTGCTTTGCCAAAGGTACCGTATGACTAGGGCTGGCCCAAGACATTGTGCTGCCTGGGTCAAAGAATGAAATGCTGCCCCCCCCCTCAAAAAAAAAAAATCACGTCCGCCAAAAGCCCCCCCACATCCATTATTTTATATCATGAAAATTAAAACTAAAATTACATTTATCAGGAGCTCAGATTTACATGCAACAGCACCTTCTCTATATGCAAAATTATATGACATACCATTACTTTCAATTACAAGGGGTAGGTTAGGGTAGTATAGGGGCAGGTTTGGGTAGTATATGGACAGACTAGGGTAGTAAATGGGCATGCTAGGGTAGTATATGGACAGGCTAGGGTAGTATATGGACAGGCTAGGGTAGTATATGGACAGGCTAGGGCAGTAAAGGGGCAGGCTACGGCTGTATAGGGGCAGGCTGGGGTAGTATATAGACAGGCTAGGGAAGTATAGGGGTGGGCTAGGGTAGTATAGGGGCAAGCAGAGCGGCCCGGGGGGCAGTTGTCATCATGACACACAACTGCTGGAAAAAAAATCTTGGTTGTCAATTTGCTGGGTAAATAGAAGAGAAGGATAGTTCAATTTGCTGCCCCTCTCAAAGTGCTGCCTGGGTCCAATGGCCCCACTGGGACCCATGGTAGGGCTGGCCCTGTGTGTGACTGTGCAGGGGAGGCTTGCATTAAAAGCGGCACTGTGTAGTGTTATGGGGCACTGTGTTGTGTTAGGGACATTATGTTGTGTTAAGGGGCACTGTTGTGTGTTTGGGACTGCTCACCTGCCCTTGCATGCCTGTCAAATATGGATGGGTGGTGGCGTTTATACAGTTGCTGTGTCCCTGTAGAGTTACATAGACAGCCTGCATGCAGTTTAGGCGCTATAAACCAATGGCCGATTTGCGTTGTATGGTCCACAGCTCGCTTATTAATTAAGGTCTCAAAAAATAATAGAAAGAAAGGGAGTGAAAAAGCACGGGGATGAACATGGAAAGGGAAGCAGAAAGGAAGAAAAGGATACTTTGTTTCATATAGTTTGTGATTTTCTTGATGTAAAACAGGGGTCCCCAAACTATGGCCTAATGCTAGCCTAATGCTAGCCAGTTGCATACCTCCCAACTTTTTGAGATGGGAACAAGGGGCGCCTATTAGCAAAAGTATGTAGGCATAGGACACCCCCGCCCCACCACCTTA
>BLSH010207307.1:611646-621681 GCA_018402905.1 Glandirana rugosa
ACGATTATCCGCGGGGAACAAGGGTAGAGTTTTTCAACCCTCCATACGTTGACCGATCGTAATCCGATCGTAATCCGGTATCAAACCCCTGGGGACAAAATGTAGTTGGGCACTGTTGTGTGTTTGGGACTGCTCACCTGCCCTTGCATGCCTGTCAAATATGGATGGGTGGTGGCGTTTATACAGTTGCTGTGTCCCTGTAGAGTTACATAGACAGCCTGCATGCAGTTTAGGCGCTATAAACCAATGGCCGATTTGCGTTGTATGGTCCACAGCTCGCTTATTAATTAAGGTCTCAAAAAATAATAGAAAGAAAGGGAGTGAAAAAGCACGGGGATGAACATGGAAAGGGAAGCAGAAAGGAAGAAAAGGATACTTTGTTTCATATAGTTTGTGATTTTCTTGATGTAAAACAGGGGTCCCCAAACTATGGCCTAATGCTAGCCTAATGCTAGCCAGTTGCATACCTCCCAACTTTTTGAGATGGGAACAAGGGGCGCCTATTAGCAAAAGTATGTAGGCATAGGACACCCCCCCCCCCGCCACACCACCTTAAAGGAGAATTATCAAAAAAAAAAAAATGATTAGTTAAACCCACGAGTGTGGTTTTTTTTTTTTACCACTACTATTATTATTATTATACAGGATTTATATAGCGCCAACAATTTACGCAGCGCTTTACAACTTGAGGGTAGACAGCACAAATACAATACACTTAAATACAGTAGGAATCAGAGGTCCTTTATATTTTTTTTAACATTTTACAATTGCAGTAATTTAGAAATTGGATGAAAGGTTTAGCAAACTTTTTGGCAGATAAATAGTGCATTTTAGATCAGACCAAAATGAGGGACAAATCAGGAGGGACAAATCAGGAGGTAAGAGGGACAGAGGGACTTTGTTCCAAATCAGGGGCAGTCCCTCGAAATCAGGGACAGTTGGGAGCTATGCAGTTGCAAGGTTTGATCTGGCCCTTTGATGTAAGAGGGAATTCTGATGAGGATCCAGGTGTAAGGGGGAATCTGATGGGGACTCTTAAGTAAAGGGGGCTCTGATGTAATAAGGCTCTGATGGGAACTCTGATGCAGGGGTGACTCAAGTTTACTTAGAATTTCTTACCTTTGTATTACTGAAGATTTTTCTGTGCTGTTCTAAATCATATCATGCTGCTTACAAAAAAACTATAAAAAAACAAGTAGAATGTATACATTTATTTATGTTTGATTTGTTCACTTATAAAACTGACTTTTTTTGTAAAGCATAATGTGGCCCTTGTACTGAAAAGTTTGGAGATGCCTGGTCAAAAACTTGCTCTGGGTCTATATTGGAGACTTTTGAGTAGCATAGTAGAGGTCAGCAATGGCAGCCTGCATATTTCTCTCATTATAGGTTTCCTTTTAACGTCTGGCATAGATCTGTAATGCACATGGTAGAGCACCATATATGGACCTGTTGAGTGGACATTGTGATATATACATTTATCCCAGAATACCATGGTAAATAATGCCATAGCATACAATTGGCATTCTGCAGTGATATCATTTTCTACCAGAGGACAGAAGTCGGACTGGCGATCTGTTAGAAGCAGAGGTGATTGACAAGATAATTATACAGTTTGAACAGTCTTGTGAGTGCAGACAAATTTATTGGTCACTCGGGTATGTGACCAGAATCACCTTAGAAAACAGCAAATATATAGCCTTAAGGGATCTCCTGTCTTGTTATGTCAGTCAAATCAAAGGCAGCAATTAAATGCATATTATTATTATTATATGACAGTGCACTTTCTAACAGGTTCTTGTGTTTGGTGATGTGTTAACCACTTGACCTCTGGGAGATTTACCCCCTTATGACCAGGCCATTTTTTTGTGGCACGGCACTGCGTTATTTTAATTGACAATTGCGCGGTCATGCGACGCTGTACCAAAACAAAATTTATGTCATTTTGGTGGTATTTGTTCATTTTATTTTTTGCACTATCGCCATCTGCTGTGTTTAATCACAGCACGGCTGGGTCGCCGGCGGCATGTGCATGCCCCCTACCCGGAACTGCCAGATCATGTACCTAGTACATGATCTGGCTCAGAAGAGCTGCCTTGCCGCTGTATATCTATGTTGTATAGTTGGCAAGTGGTTAAAGACACAATAAAGGATTTCCTTTTTCTACGAAAATAATCCATATACCGGTACACATCCACTACTTAATGGCTATGTTAAAGTGACACTAAAGGATATTCTTATTCTCCAAAAATAATCCATACACATCCAATACTTCAAATCAAATTATAAAAAAAAAAGTATAGCATATACAATTGTGACTCAAGTCATATTATAAGTGAATGTTATTAAAAAGACCTTTGTTTTTCAATTTGCAGCTCTGTAGTTTTCTGTAAAATGCAATACAATATGGCTACCTGGAGGTGTTCTGTACACTGACTGTGTACAGAACCCCCCCTGAGAATGTAATTTCCTTTTTGTGTGATTGGCTTACTAATTTTCACAGAAGTCTGCATTAAGATACAAATCAGATATTTGGCATCCACTGCAATAAAATTGTCATTTTTGGTGAGATACTCCCAAATGGAAATCACGTCTAAAGGGATGCAGGCCTTGCCGATTTCCTCATTAGAGCCATGCAGGTGCAGCAGCTGTCTGATAAATATAAAACTGCTCCTGTACAGATTCACTCTGCACAAACACAGACAAACGGCTATTCCTTCAGAATAACAAAAGGTAGGGATCTGCAACAAAGTTTGTTAAAATCCCTGCATTGTACATAGATCACCTAGAAGGGAATGTTTTTTTCTCAACAAAAAGGGAGTTACTATTTAATAGCCCTGTACTATATTTTTCATGAAATTGTACTGTGTTTTTTATTTGCCTCTTTGTAACGTCCTTGGCGAGCTCCTGAATGGCACCTTTTTCTCCCTCACTTCCAGTTTGGAACGAACAGTGCATGTCAGTTGCAGTTTTGTGCACAGGTCTGTGCAAACTACATATCCCATAGTCCCAGAGTCCTTCTCAGGAGCGAACAAGAGGAGAGTGGCTACATTCCTACAGTGGGATTACGGAGGACGATTGCAGCCACCCTCTAACAGGAAGATGGATCGGCAAAAAAATAGGGATTTGGAGATTTGGAGGAGGCTGAGAACAATAGAAAGGGCTCTTTCGAGTCAAGAATACATAATTGAATATGATTTTTTAAACCAGAGTTTATTGTTACGTTAACCACTAGGGATGGGCAGAACACCCCTCTGTTCAGTTTGCAGCAGAGCAGGTGAAATGGTCTAATCCAAACAGTGAACCCCAAATTTAAAAGAAAAAATGGCGTGGGTCTCCCCCCCAAATCCATACCAGACCCTTATCTGAGCATGCAGACTGGCAGATCAGGAAAGGGGAGGGGACAAGCGTGTGCCCCCCCTGCCCTCCTGAACCATACCAGGCCACATGCCCTCAACATGGTCATGGGGGTGGGTCCTTTGGGGCAGGGAAAGGGCCTCTTCCCAACAACCCTGGGCTGTGATTGTCAGGGGCTGCGGGCAGGGGGGCTTATCGGAATTTGGAAGCCCCCTTTAACATGGGGGTCCCCAGATCCCGCCCCCCATGTGAATGGGTATCGGGTACATTGTACCCCCACCCATTCACCAAAAAGTGTCAAAAAGTATTAACCACAAGAACAGGCCCCACCCAATAAAGAGTGTTTGCAGAAAACTACAGGAGGGGGCGGAGAGGGACCCCCATGTTAAAGGGGGGAGAGAACAGCAGGAACCAGTCTTTATTACAGGAAGCTCCTGTACAGAGGTAAAGTTTCACACGGATTACTGTACAGATCTGTAAGAAATACACAAAGCACACCAAGATTACAGTAATAATACACGTGCCTCTGGAATTTAGACAATATTTGTTTAGTTGCAGAGTTCAGCTTTAAATTTTCATGGGATTGTACAGGCGGTATGGTATAAAGATACTTTTTCCGTCACACTCTGTGCTCAGGGCACAATGATTTCTAATTACACCTCTGTTCCTTAGAAATACATCAATGTCACCAGGTAACACCAGATGTAAAATTGAAACATCATATTTCTACTACATAATATTCAGGTGTGAAGAATTTGGCCTAAAGCCACACTACACATAGGCACACCTAGTTTACACAGGACATTTTGTAGCTTTACCAGTTATTTAAAATCAGAATGTAGCCCTATTATCACACATACACCATACAATTATCCTCACCTGTATTCAACTTGCCTTGCCGTAATTTTACTGTGAACATATACACCGCAGGGTACAAATGTGTTATTAGTGACTCGAGCTAGTTGATGCTCACAGCTACCACCCAGAATCTTCAAATGAATTTAAAAAAGTATTTGAAAGGCATATTACACCGTTTGACGAAAAAAAAAAAAAAAATCTCCCACATTAAGAATGCATTTAATAATGTTTTGCATTACAGACTGCAGAGCATTGCAACCACGATCAGCGCAAAACACTGCTTCCGGCTGACACTTTATATGATGCTGGAGGAAAGAATCAGTGGAATACAAGTCATCACACGTTTGTTCCATTGAGATCTACGAGTCTGCTGTGGTGGCAGATGGGATTTGTGGTCTTCCATTTAAAGAAACATATGAAAGGATCTGTGAATGTATGACGCAGCTGTGCGGACAGAGCCATGCACAGTCCCACCTAATGAAAAACAGAAGGATTTATTTTATTTATTACAGGTTCTTATAGAGTGCTGACAATTTTTACAGTATTTTACATATATATACATATATATTACATATATATATATTGTACATTTACATCAGTCCCTGCCCTCAAAGAGCTTACAATCTAAGGTGTCTAATTCACATTCATTCATACATACACATACTAGGGCCTATTTAGACAGGAGCCAATTAACCTACCAACATATCTTTGGAGTGTGGAAGGAAACCGGAGTACCTGGAGCAAAAGAATGCAGGCACAGGCAGAACAAGCAAGTGCCATGGTTGGAATTGGAACTGACAATTCTATTGCTTCCAGGCTGCACCCTTTTTATCCAAGGCCCGACGAGGGACGAGTGTACTGCTTGGACCTGGAAACCCAATCCCTGCATTTTCCATGGCTCAGATTCAAGAAGTGGCAGTTATAGAGATTTTGCTAGGGGTTGCAAGTTGAACAAGATGACTACTTGCCGACTACGCTATAGCTGAATGATGGCTACAGCGCTGCTGGGAAGGTCTGGGACGCTGTCATAAGATGGTGTCACATGATTGTGCCCGCCATGCCAAAGAGTGGCTCTTTACCACGTTGTCAACAGAAGCCAGTTATCGGCACTCCTTTCCTCATGCTGACAGCATGAGGATCGGAGAAGAGAACCAATAACTGGCTTCTCTAAAAGGGACATCTACACTGATAATCAGGGCACTAATTATCAGTGTCCTGATTATGAGTGCAGTCCCAACATTGTCCACCAATGCTGCCAATCTGTGCCCACAAGTGCTACCAATCAGTGTTCACCAGTGCTTCTAATCAGTGCCCACCAGTGCTGCCAATCATTGCCCATCAGGGCTGCCAGTCAGTGCCCATCAGTATCTCCTCATCAGTGTCACCTATCAGTGCCGCCTATCAGTGCCCATCAGCGTCGTCTATCAGTGCTAATCAGTGCCTCCTATCAGTGCCATCAGTGCCACCAATCAGTGTCGCCTATCAATGCTCATCAGGGCTGCCAGGGCAGCCTATCAGTGCCCATCAGCGCCGCCTCATCAGTGACCATCAGTGCAGCCTATCAGTGCAGCCTCATCAGCGCACATCAAGCCAATGGAAGTGAGGGAGTAAAGGGGTTCTAGAGCTTGTAGTGGACTTTACAACGAAGCAGAAAAACATATAATTTAATATTATCAATGTAATGAGAGCATCTGTGAGCTACCCTAGAAGAAAGTGTAGAGGAATGGCTCTGTAATTAGCCCTGGAGCAGTTCTACAGGGAACCTTTGGATTTCCACTAAGGTACACTGGTATAAGCAACAGTATAAGACCCATTCAAGAATAATTCTGCCCTAAGGTTGGAGTGCTCCCTGCCACTCATGAGTGTTGTGGCGAGTGTATGGGTAGAGTCCTAGGGCAGATTCCTGAGAACCGTCCAGTGCTATGGAGGATGGTAATACTTTTTATGTGAACCATGTAGTCGGTCAATGTAGTGCTGGGTAGCCAGCCCCAGAGTGTGCTCTCTGTCTCGGGGGAAAAGGTGAATTAACACCCTACAGCCTCCCCGCCTTCCAGTCCCTGCTGCACTTACCTTGGTGGGTGATTAGCTATCACTGCCTACGCAGCTGGTGCAGTAGTCAAGGGATTTGAAAGTTGTGCATTTTTTTCTGATCTGTCCCAGAAGCACCAAGGAAAGACGAAGAAAGAAGAGCATGGCTTTTAATACCCTGGGCTGCTGCACCAGTTGCATGGGCAGTGACAGCTAATCACCCATGGAGATACAGTAAGTGTTGCAGAGACTTGAGGGTGGGGAAGGTATAAGGTGTTAGTTTACCATTTCATTTTCTGTGAAAATATTTATAGGGGCCAACTTGTGCATGGAGCTAGGAGCCAGACAGCCCCAAGATATATATGCTTTACCCTATGCCCGTACAATACTGCTATTCTGGTAAGTGGAGGAGCAAATTTTGATTAGCCCTTGGCCAACCTTTCTAGCCACACATTTAACCCACATTATTTAGCTATAATATAATTTTTCAACTACTAATCTGCTCTCCTCTTTTTCCCCTATTCCTTTACATGTTATTTTACAGTGCTTTTCCCAAAGCCCCAGCACAGTGCTGGTAAACCGTTTGCAATAAACCACCATTATTATAGGTTGGCAACCTACCGGATTGAAATTTACTGACACGACACCAAAAATTTACTGGCACAGCCAAGTTTTTACTGGCATTTCCAAAGGCTACATAACTTCAGTTTTAAGTGCAGACTTCAGTATTTAGGCTACAAACAAATACAAAATGGTATTAGCAATGCGGTTCAAGGTAAATATTAAGGCAAAAAAAATATTTCTTATTTAATTTTTTATATAGTAAGTAAGTAGCTCAGGAACAGGACTCAGGAGGGGAAGAAATTAGAATGGGCAGCACACATAAAACTGACTCTCACAGTGACACTGACAGCAGTGTGAAGCAGCACAGATCACCGACACGTCCCCTCCTGAGTCACAGTGGCAGTCTTTCTCCATGCCAGGTGGTCTCTTCAGTCCACTTCGGTCCAAATAGAACTGACAGTCCCGCTCCCGACTTGCCTTGCTCCTGCCCTGCAGACCCACACACTAGGCTCCACTCGGCTCCCTTGCACCATTACATCACATGACACTCTCAGGCACTGCCCCAGGCCGGCGCTACCTGAACGCACTGTAACTGGCACTTGGATGGTCTCTGCCAGCATCACAGCCATATTTTTTACTGGCAACCTTTTCCTCTCACTGGCATTTACTGACAGGAGAAAAGCGCCCATTTTTTACTGTCTGCAGTAAAAATACTGACGGTTGGCAACACTGCTCTACACAACATCTAGGAAACTACTCAATTTAGTATATCCTTTGGACATCCTCTGGAAGTCTTCTACTTTTATCCAGATGAATATACATTTTCACAGGAGGAGATTTTGTGCAGGAGGGGGTGGGGAATTTGGGCTAATAGGAGGGATTGGGGGAGAATTTGTACAGGCAGGGGGGATTTGGGGGAGGAGATTTGTGCTAGGGTAGAAAGTTTGAGAAGAGAGAGGATATGTGCTAGGTGGGTGATTTTTTTTTTTTAATTCTTATAACAGGGGGGCCCCGTCAGGTAGGCCGTACGGGGCCCAGTGATTTCTAACAGCGACTCTACTCATACAAAGCCTTTTATGTGTTCTTTGGGATAACCACCTAACCTCGGAATCCTCTGTTATTCACGCCAGACTTAGATCTAGAGTCTGTCACAGGACTTTAGGTTATTTGTTGACTATATGTCAGTTTTTTTAAATAAGTTGTGAATATGTATTTATTTTTATACTTTTTGCTTTTGTGTTTTTGATATGTCTTTGTCATGATCAAATATGTTTCTATTGCTTTTTTAATACATGCCTTGAAAGTCCATTCATTCATTCCTTTTTCAAAATATGTTTATCTTGTTAAAGAGTCTGGCATGGACTTTGTTTATTCTGTACCATTGTACCTATGGACAAGGGCTTGTGGTCGGGGAAAAGAACTAAACCAAGACCTGGTCAGGCTAGGCTGGGTCAGATGAATGGAAAAGGCTAGGCTGGGTCACCCACAGGGTGTTTTGGAGGAGCAAGGTCTGTAGGTTGCTTCTGGTAATTCCTTAGCTGTTTAAGAAAGAGTTAAGTTACTCTAACTACAAAATGTGAAAACTTCAGCCAGATAAGCTTTGTTCCTACTCCATCATATGTCGCTGTGCCATCTGAACAAGAACTTACATTAAGACAGTGTTCAAAGCCTGCTCCTGTGGACAACTGCTTTACCTTTGAGTGTGAGCTCTATATATTCTCCTGCTACAAATAACACGGGTTTTCACCCTCCTATTTTTTGCTGTAAAGGGACTGTCATCATATCCAATGCGAGTGCCGTTTTCTTTGGTGTTGCTGATCAAAAAAAGGCTGTAAGGAGCAGAGGTTGAGTCTTCTTGTGCCCAGATAATATTACATTTCAGTACTTAAATTCACTTGTTGTTGGATTTTTTTTTTAATTAGAGAGATACTGAATATTATGCTGCCTACAGCAACCTTCACCGATCTTTGGTATTGACCTTTGGCATTAGGAGAACTTGCATGCTTGTGCCTAAGGAGAGTGAAAAGGAGTACAGGAAACAATAGGGATAAGCAGAAAAAAAAATCAATCTTCATGGATCTATATTTTCTGAAGCAAGGGCCAGGGAGTGTTAACTAGGGTCCTGAAAGGGCCTACAAACATACTTATATTCCCCAATACCCACCATACCTGGCCTCAAATGTTCTCTCTTTGTGGGTACCTTGAGTTTGTGTTGCAGTATTATTGTAATCTCAAAATTAAGAAATGAATGACATTTTGTAGTCTTCCTATTACTGTCCCCAAAAAATACCTTACAGATTACCAGACCAATGACCTGGTTTTATACAGCAAGCACCTTTATTTCTGTAGCAGTTTACTTTCAGTTTCCTATGCTGGGCTGCACTACTTTATATAAGGGTTGTGTTTTGCCTGCAGGGGATGCACAGGTGTTCCATGCATCCCTGTGCAGGCAGTCCCATTCAAGTCATTTGGGATACAGCCATACCTCCTAACTTTTTGAGATGGGCATGAGGGACACTTATCAGCAAAAGTATGCAGGCATAGGACACACCTCTTGCCATGCCCCCTTAAAGGAGAATTGTACAAAAAAAACAAGATTGGTTAAACCCACAAACAGAGGCGTAACTAGAACCTTCAGGGCCCCGGTGCAAGAAATTATGAAGGGCCCGCCCTGGCCAGGACCCTTCCCTCTTCTCGCTGATCCTGGAGCCCTTTACTCCCATTGTGGGTCCCTTTATTACGGCCCTGCAGTGCGACCCTTTCACAAGTTCTGCAGCAGGCCCCCTTTCTGACATCTTCGGGGTGGTGAAATGCCAGGGCCTTTGCAATCCTGATAGTTCCCTCACTGGTGTCACTAGTTTTTAATTTTTATTTTCATTTTATTATTTTTTTACCATTTCATTTTCTTTTACAGTTTTATTTTCAAAATTTTTTTACAATTTATTTTAGGAGCTCTGTTGGGGGGCTTTGATGAGATATCAGGAGTCTAAACAAACCACAGTCCACAATTTCCATCTGTGTAGCCCAGTGCTTCTCAATTATTTTCTGTCATGCCCCCCCTGGGAAGAAGAAAACATTTTGCGCCCCCCGCACGACTGTAAATAGTATAATTTGTCTATAAAATTGTTAAGTGCACCTCTGCATAACACTGTATCCTTATTAACGCATAAGAGAATAAAAAAAGAAAGAACGGGGGCTGAGAGACAGGGGGGGAAGAGGGGGGCGGTG
>BLSH010207307.1:634143-686294 GCA_018402905.1 Glandirana rugosa
CGTACAGTCCCCCAGTGGAAGGGAATTTCGCCTTCAAGGTGAAAACTCACCTTGAGGCGAAATTGATAGATCGTGAAAGAGTGAGTCAAAGTCTTCCGACCGACAAACAAGAAACCTTCCTATGTAACTTCAACAACTTCCGCTTTAAGGGAAGGTGACCCCCTGACATGCCACAATTGGCCATTTTTTTTGGGGGGGGGACCGTGTTATCACAGGGTCCCAGCTACACTTCCTCTCCGGGCTCCACAGCACAGGAAAGAAGTTCACTTTTCCCCCCTCCCTCTCTGCGATCTTTTGGGACACGTCACAGGTCCCAGAAGATACACCAGCCATTCACATACGGCTCTCGCATGCGCAGTACATGCCTGGCTTTGAGTCAAAAGCCGGGCGCCCACACTTGTGATGTCGGCGCCGCAAGGAGTAGGGGGAGAAGAGCGAAGCGTCGGGCGGCCGCATCGCTGGAGCTTGGGACAGATGAGTGTCCGATTATCAAAAGTCAGCAGCTACACTTTTTGTAACTAATGACTTTTAATAGGATGGAACTCCACTTTAAGTCACACAGCCAACTCTTGTCCAGAGAGGTGGAGGGGAGCTAGGGCTGACAGACAGATGAAGATTCTCATGTAGTGAGAAGGAGTAAGCCACACATACCCTCCAGGGAGCCACCGGGAACACCCACCCACCCACTGCTGGAACCAAGAGAAAGCCCAGGTGACAGATGGATGAGGGGAAGCTGAAAACAACCCACTCCACTTGTCCTGCATAGCATGAACCACGGGGGCAGAGGCAGAAACTGTCACTGGAGCCCGGTGAGGTAACAGAATTCCCTACACACACTCTTTACTCTGTATATACATGTCCGGAACCTCACTTCTCCCCGCCCCACCAGTACAGAGCACCGGCAGCAACACCGACCATGTGTTTGTCTCCCACATTGCCCTGCTCCGCTCTGATCTCCCACCCTGGCTATGGCACTCACAGATCTCCACTGCGCCAACTGTGACTGTGTCCTTATCTGCCTGCAGCACAGGCTAAATCGGTAGCCGCTTTGGGCCCCACAACAATGATTGGGCCCTGGGCAGCTGCCCCTTTTGCTTGACGGTCCTGTATGTTATCAACCTTGTTTAAGAGGAAGTAAACCTCCCTGCATTATTTGTACCTATAGGCAAACCTGTAATAAGGCTTCTTAGTAGGTAGGGAGTGCGTCACGCAGCTCTGGCCAATCACAGAGCCGAACTATGCGGCCCCGGAAGGAAGAGGGGTGAAAATGGACGTGGCCTGGAGCAGGGACAGTGCGGGCTTCCAATGCAGGTAAGTGTCACATAATAGGCTAGTATGCGATGCATACTAGCCTATTATGCTAGTACATTGCAGGCTAATGAAGAGGAGGTAAAACCCATCAGGGTTTACTTCCTCTTTAAGGCACCACTGCATGTAACTACTATGCTCTGCAATCACATGCAGTGAAATTTGGTAATGTCACTACTGTGCTGCCCACTGTTCTTTTTGTTGGAAGCCCTGACATGAGGAGGCAAAGCCCTTCCTTTTCCAAGATTGCTGCCTTGACACCAGAGACACAATGCAGAACAAGACATGGTAAGTCGGTAATGGGAAAAGGCCAGGGAGACCACATGAAATGTTGATGACCAGTCCCTTTTTGGGTACATTTTCCAGAGTTATAGCAATGTATACTGGGCTCCACTGCCTCTCCTGCAGGCCTAGGAAAGCCATGGCAGGTGTTGGCAGCAGAGAGGAGGGAGATCAGCAAACATCAGCTTGATGATTGGCCATCTGGTGAAAACAATGGAAGTGATTGGTTCTCTTTAATGAGACATCAGTGATCTATTAACTTACTGGTTCACAGTGGCCAGGGGGATGACAGTGCTGAACCCGGAAGTGACTAAATTATTCTCGCTTCTGGGTTTAGTGCTGTCATTCGCACCGCTGCTGTGACCACTAAGAAGCCAATAGATCCCTGATGTCTAGTTAAAGAGAACTTATCAGTTCCATTGTGCTATCACAAGGGACTTGTCAGCCCCCATTGTGATAGCAAAAACATTAAAGAAGAACTATAGGCAAAACTTTTTTTTTCATTTTGGATAGAGCAAGGGAAGGTTATAACCCCTGTCATTTTTTTTTTTTTTTTTGCTATCTGTGTCCCATTGCTGAGATTTCCATTTGCTTCCTGTCTCATAAACAAAGAGAAAGTGAGAGGAAATCCCTGCAAATTAGGGGAATTCCTTGGGGACCCCCAGATCACCAGAACTAGTGTCCCCTTTGGAAGATTTCCTCTCAATTACTTTCCTGGAGACAACCCAAAATTTGGGATTTTCTTTTACTTTAATGGTAAAAAGGACAAATAGAGAGGGGGCACTCTATTCAAAACTAAAAAAAAGTTTTGCCTTTAGTTATACTTTAAGTAGAAATATGCACTGCCATCTTTTTGTTTTAGTTTCATTCGGTTTTGTATTTTTCATATATCGGATCATTTCTAATGATCGGCATTCCTTACTTCAGATCATTCATATTCCTTTTGTTCCATTTGTTTAGATGCAGCATTTGTTACTTCGGATTCGGACCATTCGTTCATTCGGAAATTGGTTGTATTCGTAATCTTTGTTAGTTTGGATTTTTTCGTTATTTTGGAGTCAGCGTGCGGTGCTGGGATTCATTTAGTAGGCCTCAGACAGCTACTAGCACATATATTTAAAGAACAAAAATGCATCCATTATTTCTTTATATTCAGCGATAAGGAATAGTCGGAAAGAACGAAAATACAAAAAACAAAATTATCCGAATGTAACCGTAGGTAGAATCGTTTTTCGTTCTTTCAGATGTTCGTATTTGTGTTCTTTCTGACAATTTGTTTTCGTATGTATTCATCAAAGAGTCTTTTGTTCATTCGGATGTTTCCGAATAAACGAATATGCCGAATTTGTAACTAAATGCACATGTCTACTTTAAGGCTGGGTTCACACCTATGCTCACATCGCATCCAATTCGCAGGGCACTTGAAAACACATTGTTTTCAATGTGTCCAGTTTACATAGGTGTGGTTTATTCGCACGTGTGCGTTTTCTGTGCGATGCGGTGTGATTTCCCAGCACATTATGTTCAATGGGAAGGCATCTGACACAGAGATGTGTTCAGCGTTGAACAGGGATCTTTTCCTCCCTCCCTGGGCAGCTTCTGCACTGTGAGAATGCACAGCAGCCCCCGAACGGCGGCTCCAGCCCTTCTCACAGGGAATCAGGCTGGAATTCGCACCGCTATGGTGTGAATCCAGCCTAAAGGGGTTGTAAACCCTCACGGTATTTCACCTTAATGCATTCTATGCATTAAGGTGAATAACCTTTTCTGTTGCAGCTGCCCCCCAGAGCCCCCCATTTACTTACCTGAGATTGATAGTTTCCACGCCGGGGACGAGCCTAGCAGCTCTAGCCGCGGGCTCTGTTCCTCATTGGATAGATTGATAGCAGGGGAGCCATTGGCTCCTGCTGCTGTCAATCAAGTCCAGTGACGCGTGAGTCGGGGGGGGGGGCGAGTCCTGTTGTCTGTGTCAATGGATGCTGCAGCAGGATACGGGAGCGCGCCCACACGAGTGACCCCAGGGAAAGTGCTTCCCTGACGGGGCACTCGAGAAGCGGAGGAGCCAGGAGCACTGTTGGGGCATCCTAGAAGAGGAGGATTGGGGCCACTCTGTGCAAAACCCTTGCACACAGGAGGTAAGTATGACATGTTTTTTATTTAAAAAAACAAAACAAAAAACAAACCTTTTAGAATCGCTTTAAGTTAAAAAAAAATGTTTACGGAAATAAAATTACACAAAATCAGCAAAAAAACAAACAAACACATTTTTTAAAAGCCCTACCACCCTCATGTACACACACATACCAATGTAAACATACACGTTGGATGCGCCTACGTATGACAATGATGATATTAGGTATTGCCAGTGTATACCCAGCTTAAAGTGGTAGTAAACCCGCTTATCATTTTCAGCAAAGGAAGCTGCCATCTTGGCCTCCATCTGCCATGATGCTGCACATGTGATCAGCTTTGACACCAGCCATTGGGGGTTGACAGTTTGGTTTAGAGCACAACCAATGGGAGTGTTACATTTCCGGCACGTGCCGTAAATGTAACTGGTCTTTAAACTGTTAAATGGATGGGTTTACTACTGCTTTAATGCAATACATAATATCGTATACATAATCTCTGTTGTGGATCAAACAATGTGAGCTTTGATCCTTGCCTTCAGCAGAGACCACAGGACCAATACCTAGGCTTTCGTTTAGTCATGTACAGTAAGTAGCAGTAAACAAATGCAGATTCCCATTTGCTTTAGTGACATAGCCTTTTGCGTTAGAACCTTTGTTTTTGAGCAGTGCTGAATTCAAATTTTATAGGCAGCGTTTGACAACAATACTCGTCTACTCAAGACTTTACAGTTGTCACAATGCTGCTGTGATTGCTAAGAATGTATAATTGATTTATCAAATGTAGGACTGCTACATAAAGACAAAATACGTTCTCTTTTGTAGATCTAGATTGCTAGCTTCCAGCCTTGGGGAGAGGATGTGGGCGAGCGTTATCTTTGACCCTGAATGTTACTTTTCACTTTTGGTTATATTACTGGAGTGGAATCTTGAGCTCTTTATAATATTATTTTGTGTTTCCTTCCCCTTCCTATCCCAAACAATGTGAACATAGTTGTACCTTTATAACTCCAGAACCCTCCTTCTTCCCCCAAAAAGTACAGCCAAGGTGGACTAACTAACATTGTCATGATATGCAAATTTTCAGGTTTTGTCAAATATCAGCAGTTAAGCCCCATGTCCCTCTATAAGCCTGCATTCGCACATGCGAAACGCGTGAACGTGTGCACAATAGCATGATTTCGCCTGTGTACACTAAACTCACAAAAAAGGGTCACGCTTGCAGTAGCATTCTTTGTTAATAGCACCCAAGTAGGCAAGATGCACGTTTTTGCGTGAGCAAAATATGCAGCAAAGTGTGCAGTTAAAAAATGTGCGAAGCTTCCCCACACACTCGGCACTCTGCTTCCGAGGGTGCGGTGAGCAGGGCACCTTCTTCCATATCTGGTGGAACTGCCCAGTAGCCCACAACTTCTGGACAAAAATCTTTGATTTGCTAAGCAAAACACTCGAGAAGCCTATCTCAAAGGATCCCGCGATTGCTTTATTGAATCTGAAACCTGACGGCCTAACCCGCCTCCAGTTTCAGCTACTTATGCATCTCACCACAGCCGCCAAACAAATCTGCAACTTTGTTGCTCCCTGAAACACTGGGAAGGATGAACAGGGTACTGGTCCACTCTAAAATGTTGGCCATCGAAACCAACAAAATACATAGATTTGAAACCAAATGCGCCCATGGATCAAGCACCCCCTGCCCCCTGACTTTGACGACACCCTACTCCTGCCATGCTGACGAGCCAATCGCCTAGCTCCACTATGGCTCGCCGTCTTCATGCCTCCGGTCCACCCACCTCTGCTCCCCCTGCTACTACTCTCACTATACCCTCCCTCTATGTTTTCCTTTACTCCTCTCCTTCCTCCTTCTCTCAGGAAACCCAACTTATTATGTACAATCAAGTATTGATACCTTGACATGTTAAAACCACTCTCCTCATTCCTCTGCATCCCTTTTTGTACATCCCCGGATGTTCTCCAATGTTAAAAGCCTTCCGAGCAGACAGAGACCGGATCCTAAATCCGACACAACCTCAAGTACCAACAAGGTCCCCAATTATCGCCGTGTCGGTTTCGCATCCTAGAAGACCATAACCTTTCATCATCCTCTGGTCCAGCCCGAGTGTGCTCATAACCAGGCGCGTCAACACCCTGGACACAGCTAGCCCCCATTGGGGTGTCCAGGTTCACAATCCTTCTAAACCCGCCTGTCCACTCTCGGCTCTGACAGTTACACCGACCCATTTGGTCCCTGTCTGCCCGGAAAGGTTCACGCCAATTCATGTATTTCACTGTCATGGGTACTAATCTTGCCTAGCAAATCCTTATACTCCTTTATTCATATACGAAGTTGAACCTAATATTTCCTGTACCTTCTTCAAAACTTCAATAAAAACCTTAAACAACAAAAAAAATGTGCGCAGCTAAAAAATATACAGTACTTGAGCTTATTTGCTATGTTTTCATCTGTAGGAAAGCCCAATGAGATGAATGGACTGACTTATGCATGAAGCGTGACTGTGTATCTGCGAGATTCTCTACAGTAGTGTGAATGTGGGCCGACTACTCACCCTGGCTGCTGATGTCATCAGTGAGCAATGGTACATCATACCTCCCAAGTTTTTGAGATGGATGCAAGGGACACCTATTAGCAAAAGTATGTAGACATAGGACACACCCCCTGCCACACCCCCTTAAAGGAGAATTATACAAAAAAATGATTAGTTAAACCCATTTTTAACACTACTATTCCTTTATAAAGTAGCAGCAAAACAAATGCAGCAATGTAGAAATTGGATGAAAGGTTCAGCACTGGGAAACACTTTTTGAAAGATAAAAAGTGCATTTTATCTTCAACTATATAGATCAGACCAAAATGAGGGACACATGAAGAGGAAAGAGGGACAGAGGGACTTTGTTTTAAATCAGGGACAGTCCCTCCAAATCAGGGGCGGTTGGGAGCTATGGTATATGACTGGCACAGAAAAGGCAAAGGTGTCTGACATAAAGGCTGTAATTTAAAGTTGTAATCCAGGAATTATCTATATTACATTGCATTGGTCCAGCTTGGCACAATTTAAGTTTGCACTACTACAGTAATAGCTGTGATCTTCCTGCCCAGGATCTATGCAATCGGCTTCTCCTCTACATACAGAACAGGGGAAGCCATCCGTAGAGTGCTTTCCCAGAAGCTCATCAAGCATGAGAGTAGAATATTTTTCAAGAACCTTCATTTTAAAAATGTTTGTTCGATTTTATAGTTGATCGTTAGGTCAAATTGATGTTCATTTTTGACAGCAGTGACTAGAAAATTTGAAGGAACAGGACAGAATTTTTTTCTCAAGTGAACTGATTTCTACAATGTTTGAGAAATTACATTCATTCCAAAATCGAATGTTAAAAGCAAAATAGATTTTGAAGGACCTTCAAACGACCTTTGTCAAGTTATCAAATGTACTGAAAATGTCCATAGGAATATTTGTACAAACATTCATTATGCTGCAGTGTTATATCTAGGGATCTAGGGGTATTGGTTTTTATTTTATGTAAAAAAAAAAGAAAAAAACTTTAATAAAGATTTTAACCACTTCCACACCACGCGCAGTATATTTACTGAGGCTGTGTGGAGCTGTCTCGCGAATCGGCGTAAATAGACAGCGATTTACGGACAGGCAACTAGGGGGCGCGAGCGCGCTCGTGCCCACCGCACTCTGGAGGAGTGTGCCCACGGCTCGGGCGGACCCATGTCACAGGGAAAGAACGGGGAACCACTGAAGTAAACACACCGGTTCCCCGTTCTGACAGGTGGCATGCAAGAGATCTACTGATCCCTGTCATTGGGATCAGTTAGATCTCTTATGCCTCTGGCAGCCCAGCCCCCTCACAGTTGAACACTCCTAGGGAACACAGTTAACCCCTAGATCTCCCCCTCGGGTTAACCCCTTCACTGCCAATGACATTTATACAGTAATCGGTGGATATTTAAATTTATGTATAAATGTCATTGGTCCCAAAAAAAGTGTAGAAAATGTCCAACATGTCCACCCCAATATCGCAGTCCTGATAAAAAATTGCAGATCGCCGCCATTACTAAAAAAAAAAAAATGTAATAACGCCAGAAATTAATTCTCATGGTTTGTAAACGTGGCAACTTTTGCGCAAACCAATCAATAAACGCCAATTGCAATTTTTTTTACCAAAAATATGAGGAAGAATATAAATTGACCAAAACCGATGAATAAATTTGTTTTTTTATTTTTTTTTGGATTTGTATTATAGCAAAAGGCAAGAAATATTATTTTTCTTGCAAAAGTGCCGCTCTTTTTTTGTTTATAGCGGTGATCAGGAATGACGCAGAGGTGACCAAATACCACCAAAAGAAAGCTCTATTTGTGCGGAAAAAAGGACGCAGATTTAATTTGGGTACAACGTCGCACGACCGTGCAATTGTCAGCTAAAAGGACGCAGTGCCGAATCACAAAAAGTGCTCTGGTCCTACAGTGAGAAATTCTTCCGGGGCTGAAGTGGTTAAAAAAAGTAAAGTGTACCATGGTACATTAGCACAAATATGTATGTATATCTACTGTCCAGTGAAACAATCCATTCCAGATCTGGGTCTACTTGCATTGGCTCTCTCATATCTGAAAATAACCAAAAAGAGAAAACTACTATAGTCTATTTGAAAGAATTGTTTTCAAATGGCGCCATCTAGTAACAAACAAAGAAAATTACATTTATAAATACAAAGTGCAATGAATAAACATGTTTATTATTTTATCATTTTCTTTAGTTTAACAGATAGATATGGAATAATTTGCACACGTAAATCATTTGACAAGTATGCTTAACTCCTTCACGCCTAAAGGTAAAACAAATCTTAATGCCTAAGCACAATTTTCCAACTTTGACATGTTAGTAAAATAATACATATTATCACAACTAATTTGAGCATACAGGTGAATTATACCTTGTTTTTTTAGGACAAATTGGGCTTCCATTTGGTAGTAAATGGTAATGGATACCCCCTAATTTTTTTTTTATTATCAAATTAAAACTGGCCCAATTTTTTTTTTTTTTTAAATTTAACTGTACAGGGTGGGCCATTTATATGGATACACCTTAATAAAATGGGAATGGTTGGTGATATTAACTTCCTGTTTGTGGCACATTAGTATATGTGAGGGGGGAAACTTTTCAAGATGGGTGGTGACCATGGCGGCCATTTTGAAGTCGGCCATTTTGAATCCAACTTTTGTTTTTTCAATAGTCATGTGACACATCAAACTTATTGGGAATTTCACAAGAAAAACAACGGTGTGCTTGGTTTTAACGTAACGTTATTCTTTCATGAGTTATTTACAAGTTTATGACCACTTATAAAATGTGTTCAATGTGCTGCTCATTGTGTTTGATTGTCAATGCAACCCTCTTCTCCCACTCTTCACACACTGATAGCAACACCGCAGGAGAAATGCTAGCACAGGCTTCCAGTATCCGTAGTTTCAGGTGCTGCACATCTCGTATCTTCACAGCATAGACAATTGCCTTCAGATGACCCCAAAGATAAAAGTCTAAAGGGGTCAGATCGGGAGACCTTGGGGGCCATTCAACTGGCCCACAATGACCAATCCACTTTCCAGGAAACTGTTCATCTAGGAATGCTCGGTCCTGACACCCATAATGTGGTGGTGCACCATCTTGCTGGAAATATGATGTCAGTGATAGGGAATTGCTGGCCATCAAGTCGGCTTTGGAGGAATGGCGGTACCTCCTGGAAGGAGCAGCTCACCCGGTATTGGTTTTTACTGACCATAAAAACCATAAAAAAAAACATATGTTGTGAAGATACGAGATGTGCAGCACCTGAAACTACGGATACTGGAAGCCTGTGCTAGCATTTCTCCTGCGGTGTTGCTATCAGTGTGTGAAGAGTGGGAGAAGAGGGTTGCATTGACAATCCAACACAATGGGCAGCACATTGAACACATTTTATAAGTGGTCAGAAACTTGTAAATAACTCATGAAAGAATAAAGTTACATTAAAACCAAGCACACCATTGTTTTTCTTGTGAAATTCCCAATAAGTATGATGTGTCACATGGCCCTCTTCCTATTGAAAAAACAAAAGTTGGATTCAAAATGGCCGCCATGGTCACCACCCATCTTGAAAAGTTTCCCCCTCACATATACTAATGTGCCACAAACAGGAAGTTAATATCACCAACCATTCCCATTTTATTAAGGTGTATCTATATAAATGGCCCACCCTGTATATTTATTGTTACTACCAAAACCTACCACCAAAGAACAACCCAAAAAAATGGTTCTGCTCCTGACGATCACAGCGATGCCACATTGTGTAGGTTATTTGTTCCTGTAGTACAGCCCAGAAGCAATAGTGCGCATTTTCTTTTTTTTTTTTTTGTCCTACCTAACAAACACTGGCACTAACTGACGCTGATACTAATTAAAAAACAAAATCCTGCCCAAAATATACAGGCACTAATCTAGATCTAACCTCGATCTAGGTATTTTCTCTTTACTTTTGTATTTATTTATTTGTTTTATTATTTTTTTACACACACTTTTTTTTCCTCTCTGCAAGGAAAGAGAAAGATACAATGTATCTTTCCTCTTCCTTCACAGAGAGAGAAACACAGGGGACGGGCTTCGCAGTGACTGCTAACTGTGGTGGCCAATCAGAGGCTACCACAGCGAGCAGGTGACCCGAAATCAGGAGTTCCCTTCCCAGCACTAAGAAAGTTCTGCATATATACGGCCCCATGGAAAAAAGCCCAGGGCAGTGGGACTGCATATATGTGTTACTTAGGCGGGAAGGGGTTAAACCACATCCTATAACTTCCTTATAATTATTATTATAGATTATAGTCAGATGTAATGGTGACCTGTATTAGTTTTGTGGGGCCTGGTCATGAAGTCCTGTACCCCTCATTGACATACCATAGAATGGTCACATGACTTAAAGAGTAACTCCACTTTTGTTAAAAAAACAAAACAATCCCCTCTGGGCGATCAATGAACATTACAAGGAATTTAACAATCTGTGTTGCAGATTCCGGCCTGTTTCTGCTCTGAAGAAAAAGCGGTCTGTTCCACTCTGTGTCTTTGGATACTGATTCTGAATGTGAGTGACTAATTCATTTTATTTCATTGGGGTGGTTGGATTTGATGCAAGCATGTATGACCATCTTGCTGTTTGACTTATAGCTATGATTTTTAACAATAAAACAGTATCTCATTTTCTTGATATTTTGGACTAATAGATACATTTTCCTAACAGCATGACATTTGTGCTCATTTACCACCCATTTGGCCTTTTACATTGAAGTGTATTTGTTGGCACTTACACATTGGATTCATATACAGTATATTAGCCTTTTCACCTATTTTTTTTATTAAAGGTTTTGTGTTTACACCCCTGGGGGGTGTTTACTGTCACATTTTGAACATTTATTGATTTATGTTGATAAGATTATATATTATTCTATGCTATAGTACATAGTAGGGGTTACATTACACTTGGACTCATTACCCTAGCTTTTAGATTATTATATTTTTTGTGTCTACATATACTTAGTATTCATCATTTGTGGTTTTGGAATAGTTTTGCCCATACTTGATTTCTCCCCAGGGGGTTTGGCACCCCTGTTGGGTGTTTATTGGTCACGCATTTTTTTTATTTTTAGCTCTATTGAGGAGCACAGCATCATAAAATTGTATCTCGTTGCTGCATTCTACCTCATTCACACGAGTTTACCTATCACCACACCTGCGTGGGGCCGTCTTTTCTCACATGGGATGGACAGCCGCGTGCAAATCTCTTTCATGTCTATAGGAATGCAGTTTTTAGGGTTAGGTCTTTAAAATGTATAACACTTTTGCCTCATACACAGTATCACAGACCCCTCATATAGCACTGTTATCAATGTTTCCCGAACCTATTTCTAGAGTCAAGAAAGGAATTTTGCATTTTTTCCTGGTGGCTGCTAGGGCAGATAAATCTAGACATTGGAGATCTCAAATAGCACCCTCTATGGCAGAATGGATGTCTGAACTGAATAGTCTTTTGAGAATGAAAGAATTATCAGCACTACTGTATGATCAACTTCCTCAAATTAAGAAAATCTGGCCTCCCTGGATACATTTTATGGAAAGCGTAACATTTTTTTTTCACCCTTATGACCTAGAAACGTGTCTAAGTATAGTCATTTTTAATTTTTTTTACAGTAATGAACAGCCACGCAGGTGCATGACCTGGAATGCACAATGTCTGCATTCGGGGATACACACCCATGCGGCTGTCAAATTGGGACCAAGAGCTGTGTCCACGCAGCCACTGCATCCCTGTAGACAGGGCCATCTTTATTATTGATTGGACCCTGGGCAAACATTTTCTTGGACCCTCCCAAATCCACTTAAAGCAGAGTTCCATCCAAAAGTGGAACTTCCGCTTTAAGGGAAGGTGACCCCCCAACATGCGACAATTGGCATGTCTTTTTTTTGGGGGGGGTGACCAGGTCCATTTCCTCCCCTTGAGCCGCGGCTCTGGAAAGGAAGTCCACCTTCCCCCCTCCCTCTCGGCGATCTTCTGGGACACATCACAGGTCCCAGAAGATACGCCGGCCAGTCACAAGGCGCAGTGCGACTCATGCATGCGCAGTGAGCGCCCAGCTTTGAAGCCAAAGCTGGGTGCCCACAATTGTGATGCCGGCGCCGCCGAGGGGAGGGGGAGACGAGCGAGCCCTCGGGCGTCCGCATCGCTGGAACGAAGGACAGGTGAGTGGCAGATTGTTAAAAGTCAGCAGCTACCCTTTTGGTAGCTGCTGACTTTTAACAGGGTGGAACTCAGCTTTAACAACTATTTGCGGACAGTGCAGGCTCAAGGGGCAGCTGCTTTGGGCCCCACAACAATGACTGGGCCCGGGGCAGCTGCCCCTTTTGCTATGTGTTAAAGGCAGCCCTGCCTGTAGATATGAATGGGACTGCCTGTGTGTGGCTACGCAGAACACCACTGCATCCAATGCAGGCAAAGATGGCCCTTGGCATAGGTGTATGGGGTAGGTATGCTCGTGTGAATGAGGCCTTGCCATAGGTGTGTGCAGCCTATTGCATTAGGATGTGTACCCCAAAGCTCACACACATACAGCATATGCGTGTGTGTGCATGTGTATATAGTGACAGGGTTGGTAGGGCAGAGATTGGTGTCAGTAGGTTTTATTTTTATTATTTTATTTTTTATAATTTTTTTTTTTACAAATTTTATTTATTTTATTATTATTTTTTTTACAATTTTTTTTAGCAGCCCCGTTAGAGGGCTTTGGTGAAATATCAGGGGTCTAAACGGGGAATCTGTCCCACACGGGGTAATTAGGGTGTACCTGGGCACACCTGGCACATCCTGTGCACACGCCTATGGGCCTTACACAACTTGTAACAGCATGTCAGAAAACCTTCCAGAACTCAAGTTCAAATCTATATACAGTATTCAAGGGGTTCAATCACGGCACATGAACACTGCACAATGGGGCAGTCTTTAATAAATAATAAGCGATAATGGTAATGTTTCTACAGAATGGGGATGTAATTGTTAATCTTTGTTCTGTGCCTCTGAGAAATGCACTCAGCAATCCAGACAACATTCCGACATTCCTGTTCCTTTAGCTTCACATAAGCGTAGAAGACACCAAAGTGGAACTGATTGTTGAACGCCAGCACATTCATTTTGACCTTCAAAACAAAAAAACAAACATTTATACGGGCTGTTAATTATGTACAAGAACTTTAAAATGTTCCTTTAAAACAATCCTAAACCGTACACTGAAACAATGAAATACTACAACCCATGGTTTCTCTGTCAAGTGGTGCTTTACACTATCAAGTTTGCATGTTTACTTCATGACTGAGGCTATGTTCACACTGATCCGACACGGAAGCGCACAACTTCCGATCCGACTTTGCCCTGTGACTTCAAGTCCGACTTCCACATGACTTCAATGAATGGCATTCAGTTTTGATCCGACTTTGGGATGAATGGGATCCAATTTTGATCCGACTTTGAGATGAGACTTTCCTTTGAACAATCAAAACAATTCCTTTGGCTCTGGTATGGATGAAACATCATGCCAAATTTATAAAAAAAAAAAAATGGCGTGGAGTCTCACCCCCAAATCCATACCAGGCTCTTTGGGTCTACTATGGATCTTGAGGTGGAACCCCACGCCGAAATTTGAAAAAAAAAAGGTTGTGGGGTCCCCCCTAGGACCTAGACTCGTTGGTCTGCTATAAATTTTGACGGTAAACTCCACACCAAAAAAAAAAAAACCTTGTGGAGCCCCCCCAAAATCCATGCCAGACCCCAATCCGAGCATGCAGCCTGGCAGGTCAGGAAAGGGGAGGGGATGAGTGAGTGCCCCCCTCCTGAACCATACCAGGCCAAATGCCCTCAACATGGACACAGGGGTAGGCACTTTGGGGCAGGAGGGGCTCTGCCAAAGCACCTTGTCCTCATGTTGATGGGGACAAGGGCCACTTCCCGACAACCCTGGGCTGTGGTTGTCAGGGTCTGCGGGCAGGGGGCTTATCGGAATCTGGAAGCCCCCTTTAACAATGGGGCCCCCAGAGGCTGGGTACCCATTCACCAAAAAAGTGTCAAAAAGTAATAACCACAAGAACAGGCCCCACCCAATACAGAGTGTTTGCAGAAAGCAGGGCCGGCTCTACCAGTAGGCGAAGTAGGCGGCCGCCTAGGGCGCACTGCCACCTAGGAGCGCCTGGCCACTGTTGATCTGTCACTGCCTGCTCTGCATTGATTCATGTAAAAACTGACAGGGTCTGACTGAGATAATGAGATTGTGTTATCACATGCCATTTGCAAATGTATATAGAAATAGTGACTGATCTGCCAATACCCCCCTCCGCCCCCACCCCCATGAGGCTGTATTTGATGGGCACAGGTGAAGCTGTATTTGATGGGCACAAGTGAAGCTGTATTTGATGGGCACAGGTGAAGCTGTATTTGATGGGCGCTGATCAGGCTGGGCAGGGCAGAAGGGGTGCAGTCAGGGGTGAACTCAAGGGGGGGGGGGGTGGCAAAATGAGGTTTCGCCTAGGGTGCCAAAAATCTTTGCACCAGCCCTGGCAGAAAGGTCAGACAAGGGGGGGAAGGGGACTCTTGAACCATACCAGGCCACATGCCCTCAGCATATGGGGGGGTGGGGGGTGCTTTGGGGCATGAGGGCTGTTTTTTTTCTTTTTTTTCTTGGGGTTTACCTTTGAAATCCATACCAGACCAGGGGTCCATGCTGTTTTTTTTACATTTTGGTGTGGGGTTCCCCTTCAAGATCCATACCAGACTCAATGGGCCTGGTGTGGATTTGGGGGGGGGGGAGGGAGCACACAATTTTTGTTAGGGGATTTTACATTGCTAACATTTTTGTTTTGTTTTGATTATTTAATCCAGTTATTTAGTTTAGTTGATTAATTCAATTCATATTAGGAATTCATTTTATGTTTTTTTTTTAAATCACCGATTTTTTTTCGATACGAAACGTTCTAATCAATACATTTTGAATCGGTCGAATCGAAAACTTTTTTTTTTTCGATTTGAATGCGGCAAAGTGAACAAACAAAGGAAACATCTTCATCAAATGATTACAATGACTCTTTAAATCATCTTTCGAAATGGTACTCCAATAACACACACAGGGGTTAATTTACTACAGCTGGAGAGTGCAAAATCTGGTGCAGCCGTGCATGGTAGCCAATCAGCATCTAACTTCAGCTTGTTCAATAAAACTCTGACAGAGAAACCTGGAAGTTGTTTTTTTATGCAGAGCTGCACCAGATTTTGCACTCTCCAGCTTTAGTAAATCAACCCCACAGTCTTGATTTGAGCAATATGTGTACAGTTAGAATTAGACTGGAGCTTGATGTAAAATTAAATTCAAAATCCAGTACAAATTTCCAAAATTCGGACGAATTTTGTTTTGTTATTCGGAGCATTCAGTAAACTTTGTTTATATTGTAATTCGGGTATTCTGATTTATCCAAATCTCTGAATAATGAAAAATTAGTCTGAATATTAATTCGGAACGAAGCAAACCGACTAATAACATTGCATACAATTGATCTCAGAGCACAAGTTGCATGCCACAAGTTGGATCAGTTAAGATGATGATCTGACTTGGATGTGACTTCCATTCAAATCAATGGGCTGAAATTGTGCCCAAGATGGATCAAAGTAGTGCAAAGTCGGAACCGACACAAGTCGGACCAGTTAAGACGGCTCTCATAGGGAACCATTGATTTTGACATGTCATGCGACTTGTGCTTTCGAAGACGGATCGCATGTCGGACCAGTGTAAACAGGCCCTAATCAATGAAAAGTGAGTAGTGTGGGGTAACCTAAATCATCCATTCAGATCCACCTTTCTTTAATTTAGAGCATTTGATGCAATTAAGGCTCCTTTCACACCGGAGCCGCCTGAGCGTTAGCGGTAAAAAACACCACTAATTTGCGGCACTTTACCGCTCGTTATATCGGCGATATTGTGCCACTATTTGGCGGCAGCGGTGCACTTTTAACCCCCTACAAGGGGTTAAACAGGGGTTAAAAGTGCCGGTTTGCGGCGCTCCCGAAGCAGTGTTCAGGCGCTTTGGGAGCGCTGCCCCATTGTTTTCAATGGCCGGGGGTGGTATAGGAGTGGTGAATACACCGCTCCCACACCGCTGTAAAGATGCGGCTTGCAGGACTTTTTTTTACTGTTCCGCAAGCGCACCGCCCCAGTGTGAAAACACTCTGGCTTTTACACTGGGGTGTATTGGGGGGCGTTGTTCAGGCACTTTTTAGGTGCTATTTTTTTGCGCAAAAGCGCCTGAAAAACGCCTTGGTGTGAAAGGAGTCTAAAGGTGCATGTTAATTGGCTACTACTGATCATTTCAAGTTGGGCATTGCCTTATTGAAACTGAACACCAGCACAGCTAAATACACAGATGAGATACATATATACAGTACAGCATTTCGTTTACCTGACAGAACATTTACATTTCTGTCCATCCAGTCCTGTGATTTACACAGCTCTGCCACACAACATAGCCCCGCTGCTGTCAATAAACACAGGTCTTGTCCCTCCCCCAGCATGTGACTGGATGTGAAATGAGAAGCAGCAGACATATGAGTGCATCTCTCTGTCACCCTGCTCTACCTCTATCTGTATGTTCCATAATAGCATATACTGTATGTATGGGTGACTGGTTCTTTGTGTTGTTTCTTCCTCTCTGTCTGAGGTCTACTGTACAAGGGATTGCTACATTCCAAGTCAAAGGACACTGCTTCAATAAAAATACATTTAATATTAATGTTATTATTGTATTCATAAATACAGAACTAAATTATTTTGTGCTTTTTATATCTGCCTGTGCTTCAGCTTTAAATAAAGGCAACGGTCTTTGGAAAATAAAGAAATGAATTGCAGCAAATTCCTGTCTTTGCACATCATGTGACTGAAATCCGCTGCAATTTACAGCAATTTGAAACCTTTGAAGGAAACGACACTTTCCAGGGAGTAGATCAGGAATCAGGAAATCAGGAATCAGGAAATACCCGTACTTATTACACTGGGCCGTGTTATTAGTAAAATATTTCAGAGATGTGTTTTTTTCCTTCAGTGCCGGTTCACACTAGTGCGATGATAGACATCACATGCGATTTCAGCCATACAGATAGTATGGCTGAAATCGCATCACATTTGGACTAAACTTGCACAGGACCCTGTTTTGCATCAAACCAGAATCATATTGCATGGGTGTTCACACCTATGCGATCCGATTCATGTCCGAACTGTCAGTTCGCACTGCGATATACGAGCTGAAATGGGGGTGTCGTTAACCTTGTATTGGCATTCCCCTCAGTTTGCATATGGCAGTGTGAACTGCCATGCGATTCAGGTGCGATGCGGGAACCCGCACTGGATTCGCCGGGTTCTCGCATCCCACTAGTGTGAACCGGGCCTTAAAGAGGAAGTAAACCCTGATTATATTCCCCTGCAATGTAAAAGCATAATGGGCTACTATGCATCGCATATTAGCCCATTATGTGCCACTTACCTGCATTGGAAGCCCGCAATGTCCCTGCTTCAGGCCACTTCCTTCTACAGCCCCTCTTCCTTCCGGGACCGCTCTGTGACTTGCCGGAGTGGCGTGACGTCACTCCCGCGCATGCGCGCGGGAGCCACCAGTCACAATCTCAGCGAAGGAACGGCAGGAAGGCTGTTTCTTCACTGTGCAGGTGCCCAATGACGTGGGCACATCACAGTACACTGTATATCTCCTGAACCATGCAGGTTTAGGAGATATACAGGGAACCTACAGGTAAGCCTTATTATAGATTTACCTGTAGGTAAAAGTGGTTGTCATGGCTTGACAACCACTTTATTGTTGATCTTAAAGCAGCGGTAAGAAAACAACAAAACAGCACAAAATTTAATACAGTTCTGCAATAATTACAATTGTTAAATGTCCTTTTAAATATAATTTAGGTATAGGAATTTATTTTATATTGGCTTACTATAATTCCCTGCATGGCAGCACACAGACTAAGATAGGGAGGGCCAACAGCAAAGGCCAGTATTCCTCTATTTTTATGGCACAGTGCTATTTGCCGGACATACGGTACATGATTCATTGTTTTTTTTTTTTTGTTTTTTTTTATTCAACCATCAATCATGTAAAAAGATCCAATTCCCCCATCCACACACTCAATGTGGATGGGGAAATATTTCCCACTCAACTACTGTATTCTGACAGTGGGGAAAGTACCTCAGAATACAATGATCAGTGTTGCCGTCAATACTGTAGCTGCCAGCACTTGGCACTCACTTGGCAAAACCCCAGCAGGCTTGTTGTACACAAGTCAATCAATAGGTCGACTTGTGTGCAACCAGCCTGACCATACATGGATTGAAATTTAGCTGGTCCCTACTGGACCAGCTGAATTTCAATCCATGTATGGCTGGCTTTATTTAGGAAAAATGGGTGAAAGGCTGGTGCCATGGAAGTTGGCTAAAACATTGTTTTATTAATGCAGGTAAACAACAGTCAAAAAACAATGATTATAGAAGGAGACAGCACCTGACCTCATTAGTATACTGTTGCTCCTTCTTCATCCAATCAGCAGCCTAAAGGCCTGTACATGCAATCAGAAAATCGTCCGAAAAATACCGCTTTCAAAGCAATCGTACAATAATCTGATCATTAGTACACAGCTTTCGAGAGCCGATCACGGCAGTTCATCCGATGAGACAAGCACGAAAATTTTTCTCGTATAACACCAGATTGTACAATTTTCATTTAATCAATGCAGTTGTCATTCGAAAATGCAATACAAATACACTACGACACATTATATCACTTCCGAATTTTTATTCTGCGAATGAGAATTTTCGTAACTTTAGTAAACTCTTAATTTTTGATATGAGACTAGCATACAAAAAAATGGACGACTATTAGTCTGATAATCACATTGTGTGTACTAGGCCTTAGTTTAGGCAGGTGACACCATTATAGTTTTAAGTAGAGAAAGTGGTGTCACCCTCCTGGCTATTCAGTAGGGCAGGAGTATGTGAATAGCAAAGTAGCTAAATAAAATCACAAATACTTCGGGAGGTAAAACAATCCGAATAAACGTATTTCAACATTGTATTTAGCTGTTTATCTTTTACCCACATTGTTTATGAAAAAGGACTTTCCCGTCATATATATCTCACTTTTATTATAAGCCAAGAATATGGTGCCAGGAAAGTCCATTTTTCAGATAATGTGGGTCAATGCTTTATATTTGCTTTATGGTACACTGGGCAACAGAAAAAAATCACTTCTAAGTATTACTGTTTATTATTTAGTACTTTCTGGTCAAATATGAACATTGAACACTTAAAATCACTATGCAGTAACCACCTACATCATGCTTTCTCAACCTTTTAACCCTAGAGGAACCCCAAAAATAATTTTCATGTCTCGAGGAACCCTTACTAAAACCAACTCATCAGAGCTCAATAGGAACAATGCCCCTTATATTGCTGGTCAAAAGGAAGAATGTCCCCCTTAAAGTGGTGCTCAGAATGCCACCCTTAAAGACAGCTTAAAAAAATTTGGTGCCATGCTGCTGTTTTTGCTAAGTGGTGCCAAACCTTGAACTCTGTAGGCATCATCAAATAGGTGGTTCACCAGCCACAGCTCAAGGAACCCCTAGCAACCTCTGGAAGAACCCCAGGGTTCCACGGAACCCTGGTTGAGAATGGCTGATCTACATGCTCACTGGTTTTTATTTTTATCCTATAAGTCATCCTTTCAGCTGGCTGCCCTGCTTAATAAAGAGGAACGTTACTTTCCACAACTTTTTTCCTCCTCTATCTCCCTTTACCCGTATGATGGGTTGGAATATAAAAATATACTCACCTGCCCACCAGATCCAGCGTTGCCCTGAGATGATCCGCTGCTCAGCTGTCTGTGCCTGTGTCCCAAGCCGCTATCACAGTCCTCTTCAGCCAGCTGCCTCTTCCGGGTTCAGGTAGCTTGTCCCCCGATGACGTGGAAGCTCCACCCCTGGCTGCAGCCTCCTGGGATGTGTGATGAGGGTCTCCAAGGGGACTGCTAGGGCATCTCATTCTGGCCTAGGCCAGAGTGGTGACTGGGGGCAGGCCCACCAGAAAAAAATAAAATAAAACTAAAAACAAAAACAGAAAAGCCAAACAAAAAAATCCTAACACTGTTGCGGATGGGGAGGCATAGTGCCAAATCAATTTGTGCAGTTCTGCATTAAACATTTTTGCTATACTTATCTTCCTAATGCCCCTTTCGCTGAACTTGGTGCAGTCTCACCCCCACATACACTACAGCTTGGGGCACAGCAGAGTCTGAAAACCCACCCAAAGTCTGAATAGCCTATTGGAAATTAACTGTATGGACCCCCCATATTTATGGGGACTGGATGGAGCTTGATGCTCCACTCTATAATTACATTTTTGGCTAGATTTCTGCTCCCAGTCTACAACACTGCTACAATAGCAGTCAGCAAAACTTTAAGTAGTGCTAAAAACTCTGCTTACTTTCTTTTCCAAGCTTTCAAACATACCCTGGTACATTTCAGTCCTTCAGTGTGCTGCACAACTTACCGTACATACTTTCTATTATCATCACTGATGACTCCATGCTGGAGAGAGCTTCTTCCCCAAGCTTTCAGTGCATGTGCCTTGTGCATTTTGCATTTATTGTTCAGAAATAAAAACACAAGTGCAGGGAGGGTAGTGGCTTGTTGCTGGAGCTATCCTATGAGCATAATGAGATGAGTGCCGAGCTGGGAATTCGCACACAAAGGTGGCTCCATAAGAGCTGAAGCCACCAAAGCCACCCAGAAATGGCAAGCTGAGGAGGGGGCCTTTTTCAGAGGAGGTGTTAATAGTACAACAGACATGAAAATGTGTTATGTGCTATGGTCTGCAGCACTATAAGCATTTTTTATGAGGGTTTGGTAACACTTTAAAGGAGAGAGGATGCTCCAGCCAATACCAATTTGACTAAGGTGAAATTCTAACATGGACTGTTACCTTCTGATCCAGCATGCAGAGAAGAAAAGAGCCATGATACACCACATAGCTTTCTACCCTAAGCACACAACACAGCTTTTGCTTTACTATTGTACTGTAGATACAGCAAAGGGGATAGCACTCAGCTAGGGATAGGTGTCAAAAGGGTTGTCTTGTTGGGAAACCCTTGCGTCATGGTATGGTTAGTTGAGTAGTATGTACACTTCAACCAGACGAGATATTATACATCTCAAAAAATGGGTATTTAGTACAGCAACACAAATTCAGTAATTTCTCAATTAGTTGGATAATCTCTTACTTCATGTTCAAAAAACCTGTCTTCCAATGTCTTCTCTCCAGTTCCATTTCCAACCCCTTCAAACATAGCTCTATACTCCTGAAAGAGAAACCAGTGTTCTGTTATACATCAGGTCGAAGAACATTTTACTAACTGATATTGGAAGAAGACTGCTCAAGAAGAAGACATTCCCATAAACACACTCCTAAACCTTGTAAACATCCTACTCAGAAGAGTTGAAACTGTTATAGCTGCAAAGGGTGGGCCAACTCAATATTGAACCCTATGGACTAAGACTGGGATGCCATTTAAGTTCATGTGTGAGTAAAGGCAGGCGCCCCAATACTTTTGATAATATAGTGTATTTTGACATGTTACAAATGATACAACTGAATTCCTTAAAATAAGTTGGCAAAAAGACAACACTGGATGTCTACAGCTTACAATTGGAGCATATAAGACTCTCATTTGTTGCTAGCCATTCCTTCTGGCATCAAGCACTGTGCGCACTGCAAATACTCATCTAGATCAGTGGTTTTAACCCTGTGCTCAAGAACCCCCAACCAGGGATGTCTTAATGCATGGGCACCCCTGGGCAGTGCCCAGGGGCCCCGGGTGCATGGGGACCCCATGATATTCTTGCATTGCATCATACTTGCCAATGGTCATGGATTTGCCATGTCCCGGGCAGCATCCCGGAATCTGGGCTGCGTGTACAGCTGCAGCCTGTCACTGGGCAAAATCTTCAATCAGAATGGAATGACATATCTCCCCGCTCTTTCCTCCTGCAGTTTATGTCACTCTTCTGGCACTATTTGGGGGTTAAGGAAGGAGGAAGATCTCTGACAGTAGCTTCCCTGTGCTGCTCTGCTTGAGCAGACTGTATCTCTATTATACATTACTGACCCCTATACTGTGCCCCCCCCGTACTGCTGTACTGTATCATTGTACCTCCTCATACTGTGCCCTCCAGCCTCCCATTACTGTACACTCCTGCACCCCCCTGACTGTGCCTTCCTGGCCCCCCTTTTTGTGTTCTCCTGCCCCCGTACTGTGCCCTCTTAATCCCCTGTACTGTGCCCTCCTGCCCTCCCTTACTGTGCCCTCTTAATCCCCTATACTGTGCCCTCCTGACCCCATGTACTGTGCCTTCCTGACTCCTCTATACTGTGTTCTCCTGCCCCCCGCCCGGGCTGTGCCTTTTAGCCTACCCCCCATACTGTGCCCTTTGTGTTGATTAGACTTTGATTTCTTATTGCATGTTTTCTTATTGTTTAAAATTGATTCTACTGAAAGTACTAATAAATCTATGTCTAATTATATCAACTATTTATACTTAAGAGTAGGTGCATATATTGGAGCAGGCTGGTAGGGGCCCAAGTGCATTACTTTGCCCAAGGGCCCATGCTACTAAGACGGTCCTGCCCCCAACAGGCCATGTTTGCAGGTTTTCCTTTATCTTACACAGGTGCTTTAAATCAGAGTCAATGGCTTGGTATTTTGGACAGCTATTTTATCTAAGAGAAATTCCCAAAACATGGCCTGTTGGGGGTACTTGAGGACAGTGTTGAGAACCACTGATCTAGATCATGGCTTCTTGTTTAAGGTAATCACTGGAGATCTTATATCCCTGACTCTATTTCAATCCCTTGAGCACACACCCTCATCGACTCATGGGGGGTTCTCTATTATTAAGTATATTTGTCCCTGTTCTTATTTATTCATTTTTACACTGTAGCTCTGCCTCATTCTAACTTTTCTTTCACTGTTTCTCTAGCTTTTCTTTGGTTGTGGGTTCCATCCACTCTCATTCACAATTATGTAAAGTGTAGTTGTATATATTTCACTCAATCATTTTTTAAATCATAATATTGGAGCCCACACACATCACCTCTGGACATTCTTTTCCTGTGGAGGTTCAATCTATGCTCCTGTTCCACTCCTTGGGTCCCAGTACTTCAGCTCCTGTGACAGACGCCGCGAGCGGCACTTTTGTTGCAATTTCACCACTACACATCCAGCTCATATGTAAGTACCCAAGGGGGAGGAGCTATTTCCTCCCTTTGGTTACTACTGTTCTTCTTTTTTGTCAGCAGGCACCCTTGCTAGATTATTTTATACAATAATATTTTCTATTATTTTTTTTTATATTTGTGTTTTTGCACAGATATTTAATGCATTTGCCCCTGAAGAATGGAATAAACCCATGAAACGCGTAGGGCTTATTTGATGCATTGCATCTTCATTAGATGGTTCAACTAGTTTTATACATACAGATTTTATTTTTATATTCTGTTTCTGAGGTTGTCCAAGTCATCTAGGATGGCTGATACATATTTATCCTACAATGTATTATCTTGATGCTGTTGTCAGTTTTCATAGATCTATATACAATGTATCAATTTGTTGTTGTTGCCAGTTCTATATACAATGTTTGCTACATTTTGTCAATATGGACACAAATCCATGCATGGATTTTTCTAACATGTTATGAATCATTACCAAGACATAAACATTGTGTTTTTACACTGACTGCTTTTCTGTTGCTGCACATTTAAAGTGGTTGTCAACTCTGTACAACCACTTTAAACTACAGGTAAGCCTGTAATAAGGCTTACCTGTAGGTCCCGGGAATACCTCCTAAACTTGCACAGTTTAGGGGATATTCCCTGTATCTGCATGTGCCAACGTCGTCGGCACATGCGCACTGAAGAATTGGCCCCCAGGGTGGCCCAGGATGCAGTTTCTTCAGTAAATGTGCTGTAACTGGTGGCTCCCCTGCACATGCGAGGGAGTGACATCAGCGCGGCTCCGGCTAATCACAGCGCTGGAGCCTGCTCTGTGATTGGCCAGAGCCTGGAAGAAGCATGTCGCCGGTCACAGCGGTGTGCCAAGACCGCTGCAACAGCTTTGTTCCAAAGTAAGTATTTCATAATGAGCTAGTATGCGATGCATACTAGCTCATTATGCCTTTGTTTTGCAGGTTGTTTTGACAACCACTTTAAAGTCCCATTTATTTCTTCTTTGTTTCTACAACTTACAATTCTAGTAAATAGGCACATTTATGGCCACCTGTAAATAGTCAGCTTGCCCCATTATTAGGCTACATACACTACATGACTGTTCAGACAGATCAGATCTTTTTATTTTTTATGTTTTTCTTATAGTAGTTTTTAAAGCAGAACTTACACCAGAAAAGGGAAGCTCCACTGATCCTCCTCCTCTGCCTGTATTGACAGCTTTTTATTTCTGAGAGCAGATACATATTTGTGACAGGTACCTGCTCCCTCTGCCAATCTGTTTCCCTCCCCCTCCGCATCCTTCTGGGACACGGAAGAATGCAGGACCATTGAGAAGGTGCAGCATGTCTGGCAATTGCACAGTGGGACGCTGGCTGTGAAACACCAGGAAGTCACAGCTGGCTTCCCACAAGCAAGATGGCTGCACCAGAGAACCAAAGATGGCTGCACCAGAGAACCAAAGACCAGCGAACAACCCGGGTGATTAAAGTGCTGGATCCCTGGACTGGTAGGCACTGTATTTGTTTTTGTAGCTGCTGACTTTTATTTATTTTTTTTAATTGACCAAAGCTCTTATTTAAAGTGGTTGTCACCCTTGACAGCCACTTTAACCTACAGGTAAGACTCTAATAAGGCTTCCCTGTATGTTCTCTGCATATCTCCCAAACCTGCATGGTTTAGGAGATATACACTGTACTCACATGTGCCCACGTCATCGGGCACATGCGCAGTGAAGAAACAGCCCGGTGCCGGTTCTTCACTAAGATCATGCCGCGGTTGGTGGCTCCCGTGCGCATGCGTGGGAGTGACATCATGCTACTCTGGCCAGTCACAGTCCACGGCCCCAGGGGCAGAAGATGGACGCAGCCCCTAGCAGGGACATTGCGGGCTTCCAATGCAGGTAAGTGCCACATAATGGGCTAATATGCGATGCATACTAGCCCATTATGCTTTTACATTGCAGGGAAATAAAGAGGAAGTAAAACCCATCAGGGTTTACTTCCTCTTTAACCACTTCCCACCCGCCATATGCAGAATGATGGCCGGAAAGTGGTTCAGTTATCCCGACTGGGCATCATATGTCCCCACGGGGGCGCGCAGTGCAGTGATCAGTGGTGTGGTGTGTCAGTCTGACACACCACATCTACTTTCTTGGTTAAGAGCCTCTGATGTAGGCTCTTTAACACGTGATCAGCTGTGTCCAATCACAGCTGATCACAGTGTAAATAGGAAGAGACGTTTATCAGCCTTTCCTCTAATCGCACTGACAGACGCAAGTAGAGGAGAGCCGGCCGGCTACTCTCCTGATGGGGGGGGGGGGGGTCTGCGCTGATTGATTATCAGTGCAGCCCCCCTGAAGATGCCCACCCAGGTCCACCAGGGATGCCCACCCAGGACCACCAGGTATTCCAATCAATGCCCAATAGGGATGGCACTCAGTGCCTATCCGTGATGCCTGCCAGTGCCTCCTGATCAGTGCTGTCTAACATTGCCATCTATCAGTGCCACCTATCAGTGCCCATCAGTGCCACCTATCAGTGCACAGTACCACTTATCAGTGCCCATCAGTGCTGCATATCAGTGCCACCTATCAGTGCCCGTCAGTGCTGCTTATCAGTGCCGCCTATCTGTGCCCATCAGTGCTGCCTCATCAGTGCCTGTCAGTGCAGCCTCATCAGTGCCCATCAGTGAAGGAGAAAACTTACTTATTTACAAAGTTTTATAACAGAAACAAAGAAAACTTTTTTTAAAATTTTTTTGTATTTTTTTTATTTGTAGCGCAAAAAATAAAAACCCCAGAGGTGATCAAATACCACCAAAAGAAAGCACTATTTGTGGATAAAAAAATGATAAAAATGTTGTCTGGGTACAGTGTCGCATGACCGCGCAATTGTCATTCAAAATGTGACAGCTCTGAAAGCTGAAAATTGGTCTGGGCAGGAAGGGGGAAAAGTGCCCGGTTTTGAAGTGGTTAAGCACCGGTCACTGAAATGTATGCTATAAAAACTGTGGGTGTGGTGTAAGTATTGGCACTACCTCAATGTGTAAAGTAAATGTGTTATTTACTGCTATTTCACACACTACGAGGCCAGACAAAGTTAAAATTTGAATTTCTGATAGATACCGAAGAGTTACACTACCTGACTCTTTCCAAAATCTCTTGTACTGTACTGAAATCCTAAATGTGCACATCCGTTATGCCCAATAAAATGGGTTTGTGCTCTGCTAGAATAAAAAAAATAACAGCAGGCAGGCCTTTACCCTAAAAAAAATGTTGATACATTTTGCAATGGATCAAATGTTAGCAAAACCTGCTACCATCAAGGCAACAATATACATTGCAGATGGTAGTTGGATGTTAGCGTGTGTTCAAACCACTAAACAATCTTGTAATCTTATACACACACTATTCAACTTTTGTTGTTCGATTTCCTTTTGATTTACCTTCAACGATGTAGTGTAAGGGGCCTGCCTGATTGCATATGTATTGAAAGTGTTTAGGTCTGACCTTATATTATATGGTTTTGGTAAATCTAAAGGAAAAAATCTAAAGACAATTGTATAGTGTGTATCCAGCTTTAGACATGCATTCTGTATTCTGTATGCTATTCATGTAGGATAAAGAATGGATTTCAGTAAAGCTGAAAGAGACTTGGCCAAACAATTCCTGGACTAAAAACAGAACCTTGTTCACAGTCTTGCTAAACTTTGATCCCTTTGAGTATAAGCCAAGCAATGAAATAGGTGGCATTTTCAGGTGCTTCAGGATTTCTACTTATTGCTATAACAGTATGATAAGATACATACATTAGTGAAGGTGTATGGACTTACAGCATAATAGTCAGCAGTGCTTTTCACTTGCTCATAGTCATCAGCGCTGGCGAGCAGCCCCAGCCCCTCTGGGTACAGCTTTCCACATGTTGGGTACAAGGTCTTTCTGTCTTCCTTGTTAAGCTCAGTGCCAAAAGAGTTTATAGTGATAATAAATGCCCGTCTGTCTGCTTCAAACTAGAATAGGAAACAAATGAAATATATATTTATAAAGAAAAAAGATTTACCATGGCCAAAATACATCTGTCAGAACCCAAATGGTACAAACATGCCCTGGGGTTACAATGCAGACACCAAACTTACATTATTTGTAGCTCTACTTAAACTGAAAACTTTGCCCGATAAGAGCCGGTTCACACAGGGATGACTAGTCGCGTTCCATGCATTGCAATGGAACCGTTCTAATAGGAGCGACTCAAGTTGCTCTGACATGGAAAAAAAGTTCCTGTACTACTTTGGGGGCGACTTCAGGGGACTTGTTATTACAGAAGCCATTTGCGAGCCACGCTGAAGTCGCGCTGTGCGGGGCAGCTCAGAGCCGCCCCTGAAGTTGGATCGCCCCTATGTGAACCGGCTCTAAGAATGCCCATCTTAAACATTGTGAATCAGCACATTTTCAACCAATGCACAAACTCCAACAAAAGGCTTAGACAGTTATTACAATTGAATGTTACGCTGTCTTGAATTCTGCTTTTTTTTTTTTTAAGCATTTTTGAGATATAGAGAACTATAGTGACTGTCAATATGAAGTAAGAATTCAATACCAACTGGTACACTGGTATAGAAGAAATCACATAGCTCAGTACATTTCTCATAGTGTTTAGTGTAGACTGACGACATCTAGTGGCCAGAAGCTTCAGTTACTTTTGCCATTTCATAAGTCATGCACTTGTGTCGTCATGCACTTTTGGAAAAATATTTATTGGCAGTTAAATTTTGAAACTCACGTGCCAGTGATTATAAGATACCATTATGAGAAAGACTGCTTGTTTTGTATTCTAAGAATGTCTTTGTGGCCTCAAATATTTCATACAACAAGGTTGGCCATTTGTTCAGGCTGTGCATCTGTACAAGAGTCCTCTAGAATTTTGGGGCCCATTTATACTAGATTAGGATCAGTTGGGCATAACTCCCAACTGTCCTTGATTTGGAAGGACTGTCCCTGATTCGGAACAAAGTCCCTCTGCCCCTCATTCCTCCTCGTTTGTCCCTCATTTTGGTCTGATCTATATAGTTGTATATAAAATGCACCATTTATCTAAATTGCTGCATTTTAAATCCCAAAAGCCAATATAAAGGGTTAATAGTGGATTTAATTAATCATTTTTTTTGTTTAATTCTCCTTTAACCACTTCAGCCCCGGAAGGATTTCACACTTTAGGACCAGAGCACTTTTTGCGATTCGGCACTGCGTCGCTTTAACTGACAATTGCACGGTCGTGCGACGTTGTACCCAAACAAAATTTGTGTCCTTTTTTTCCCACAAATAGAGCTTTCTTTTGGCGGTATTTGATCACCTCTGCGTCATTTCAGATCATCGCTATAAACAAAAAAAGAGCGTCAATTTTGCAAAAAAAAAAAAAAACAATATTTCTTACTTTTTGCTAAAATACAAATCCAAAAAAAAAAATATAAAAAAACATTTTTTTCTTCGGTTTTGGCCGATTTATATTCTTCCTCATATTTTTGGATAAAAAAAAATCACAATCGGCGTTTATTGATTGGTCTGCGCAAATGTTGCTGCGTTTACGGATGATGAGAATTAATTACTGGGGTTTTTATTTATTTATTTTTTTTACTAGTAATGGCAGTGATCTGCGATTTTTAGTGGTACTGCGATATTGGGGCGGACATGTCGGACCATTTTGACACTTTTTTGGGACCATTGGCATTTATACAGCGATCAGTGCTATAAAAATGCACTGATTACTGTGTAAATGGCATTGGCAGTGAAGGGGTTAACCTGCAGGGGGAGATCTAGGGGTTAACTGTGTTCCCTAGGCGTGTTCTAACTGTATGGGGGTTGGGCTGCTATGGGCATAAGAGACCTAACTGATCCCAGTGACAGGGATCGGTAGATCTCTTATGTCCCCACTGTCAGAATGGGGAACCACCGTGTTTACATTAGCGGTTCCCCGTTCTTTGGCCCTGGCAGCTCATCGCGGCTCGCCGGCGGACAATGGGTCCACCCGAGCTGCGGGCACACTCCTCCAGAGTGCGGCGGGCACGAGCGCGCACCTCCTGGTGGCCACTTAGCAAATCCCCGTTTATTTACGGCGATTCGCGGTACATGTCCACACTTCCGCAGTAAATATACTGCGCGCGGTGTGGAAGTGGTTAAGAGGGCGTCGCAGGGGTGTGTGTCCTATGCCTACGTACTTTTGCTAATGGGTGTCCCTCATTCCCATTCCCAAAAGTTGGGAGGTATGCAGTTGGGTGCTGGGACTCCTTCCATTGTCTCATAGACCTGGATGCTGCTTGCCTCTAGGACAAGTGGTATGCAGGAATTATTCATAGGGATGCCCCAACTTTACTTTTGGTTTGTACTATTCTGGTTGTCTGGCTATCTCAGGCATTGATGCTTTCTGAATCCTGAATGACCTGTAACAGGCAGTCAGAACTGACTTGCGTACTTGTTTGTATTTGTGAGTATTGGAGGCCCTGGATCATAGCCAGGCAACAACCATTTTCCAAAGACAAGCTCAGTAGTGAAAGCCTTCAAATTTGTCTAAGCATTGTTTTTTTCTGGAAACATATTCATGCACTTAAAGTGATACTGAACACACGCTGTTTAAGTTACTTTATCCCTTCTATTTCTATATGTGGATGATGGCGTTGTGATTATTTTAATAAAAAAAACCCATCTAAGTACCTTTTCACCTAATCAATATACAGCTGTCACATGACCCAGCTCTTTCCCAGCCAGTCTGCAGGGAAACATAAGCAGAAGGAGCTTCTAGTCATCTGCTGCTAATCACATGTTCAAAATAAAAACCAAAAACCAAAAAAAAAAAAACAGCCTTTGAAATATTGAGTAAAAATAAATAAATATCAATAAACTGTTTTAAATTGTCATACAAATATATATTTGAAATCAAATCTTTGTTACTTTATGGAAATAACATGACGTGGGTGGATTTCTGCCAGTCACATACAGTAGGCTCTAGGAATAAAAGTACCATTTCAGTGTTTGCAGATGACACCAAGCTATGCAGTGGACATTAAAGCCAATCTCAATGCACTGTTTAATTGGGCAACTATGTGGCAAATGAGGTTTAATGTTGATAAATGTAAAGTTATGTACTTGGGGCTAAAAATATGCATGCATCGTACATACTAGGGGGAGTACAACTGTGGGAATCCATGATGGAGAAGGATCTGGGTGTTCTGGTAGATCATAAGCTTAAAATGATTGTAAAGGTTAGTTTTTTAAAAAAATAATAAACAATAACAAACTTACCTGCTCTGTGCAAGGGTTTTACACAGAGCATCCCCAATCTGCCTTTTCTGGGGTCCCCCGACGGAGCTCCTGGCTCCTCCTCTTCAACGAGTGCCCCCACGGAGAGCCACTTTGCGGGCACGCTCCTGAGTCCTGCTCCTGTATCCATTGACAGAGACAGCAGGACTCGGCCCGTGTCACTGAATTTGATTGACAGTAACGGGAGCCAATGGCTGCTGCTTCTATCAATCTATCCAATGAGAACTCGAGACAGCAGCTGGAGCTGCTGTGCTTGTCCCCGTTGCTGGAATGATCAGGCTCAGGTAAGAAAAATGGGGGCTCTAGGGGGCAGCTGCAGCACAGGAGGTTTTTTACAATTTAATGCACAGAATGCATTAAGGTGAAAAACCATGAGGGTTTACAGTTTCTTTAATAATAGAATGCCAGGCTGCAGTTTCCATAGTGAGCAAAGTCATTTCTTGTATAATGAGAGGAATGGACCCCAGAGATAGAGACATCATTTTGCCCCTCTATAAATCATTAGTAAGACCTCATCTGGAATATGCAGTTCAGTTTTGGGCACCAGTTCTCAAAAAGGATATCGGAGAACTGGAGAAAGTGCAGAAAAGGGCAACCAAACTAATAAGAGGCATGGAGGAGCTCAGCTATGAGGAAAGATTAGAGGAACTGAATTTATTCTCTTTTGAGAAGAGAAGATGAAGGGGGGATATGATCAACATGTACAAATACATAAGTGGTCCATATAGTAAACTTGGTGTTATTCGCTTTAAGGTCATCACAGATGATAAGGGGGCACTCTTTACGTCTAGAGGAAAAGAAACAAATACAGAAAGATTTCTTCACAGTAAGAGCTGTGAAAATGTGGAATAGACTCCCTCCAGAGGTGGTTTTGGCCAGCTCAGTAGATTGCTTTAAAAAGGCCTGGATTCTTTCCTAAATGTACATAATATAACTAGACACTAACATTTATAGGTAACGTTGATCCAAGGAATATCTGCTTGCTTCTCGGGGGATCAGGAAGGAATTTTTTCCCCTGCTATAGCAAATCAGATCATGCTTTGCTGGGGTTTTTGCCTTCCTCTGGATCGATTGTGGGTATAGGATTGTGTATATGGGATGGTATGATTTTTTTCTCATTTATTGGCTGAACTAGATGGACTATGTGTCTTTTTTCAATCTAAGTATGTAACTATGCGTCACACCCCTCCAGTCTGTTTCTTAGATTAAGAGGGAGGTGAAGCCACCATCAATCTATATGTAATATCCTGCCCTCATTGTGTTTAGCTAGTTAGTGGGCATGGAGGAGGAGGGAAGGAGTGGGCTGTCATTTACCACTGTGTATACACCCATATGTGTGACTCTATGGTCATATGGGCTGCTCAGATGTGACAGGGAAGAAATGCTCAGTATAGAAACTCACTGACAAATGAGCATGCACAGAGTTGCTACCACAGCTGCAAAATCCCCAGCTGAATTGGGGTGGAGATAGAGAGCAGTAGGATCAAACAGTTTTTTTGCAGAATACAGAAAACAAATCTCATAGTGACTGAGTGAGTATGAACAGCATGTAATACACTATTTAATGATAGTCTTTTACAGCGTGGGTTTATAGACACTTTAAGGCTGCATTCACACCTGGGCGTTGCGTTTTCAGGCAGAAATACACGCGTTTTTACCGCGATTTTTGCCGCGTTTTTTACCGTGATTTTGTACAGGTCTAAAAGTCACCAATGTAAAAAAATAGAAAAACGCCCAAATCAAGCTACAACAATACTTCCAGAACTAGTTTGAGCTTCAGGCGTTTTCAGGCTTTTGGCTTCAGGCGTTTTTGAGTGGAGATGTGAACCATCTCCATAGAGAATCATTGATTTTTTCCCCTCCAGCGTTTTGTAGCTTCAGGCTTCAAGCTACAAAACGCTCAGGTGTGAATGGGGCCTAAATGAATTATATAGTTGTTTCAAAGTTAGCTAAAATATTACAGATCAAGTAGATTTAAAAAAAAAAAGTTATCAATGTTTGTTATTTTTAAAGCATTGTTTGAATGTATAATGTGGATTTATATGTATATAGACATGGAAAAATACATACTTGCTCATTATATCCACAAGCTCTGCTTCCTGCTTTACAATGCTACAGGTACAGTTTACTGCTCCTTCTCACAATGCAAGTCTGGACAACTCATTGAAAACAATTCACTCCATATGTGGCCAGGGCTGGTGCAAGGATTTTTGACACCCTAGGCGAAACATTATTTTGCCGCCCCCAGGGCTCCACCCCTGACTCCACCCCCTTTTCCCAGCCCAGCCTGATCAGCGCCAATCAAATGCAGCCTGATCGGTGTCAATCAAATGCATCCTCACCAGCGCCCATCAAATACAGCTTCACCAGCGCCAATCAATACAGCCTCACCTGTGCCCATCAAATACAGCCTCACGAGGGGTGGGGGCGGAGGGGGGTATTTGGCAGATCAGTTACTATTTCTATATGCATTTGCAAATGGCATGTGATAATACAATCTCATTATCTCAGTCAGACAGTGTCAGTGTTTACATGAATCAATGCAGAGCAGCCAGTGACAGATCAACAGTGGCCAGGCGCCCTAGGCGGCCGCCTACTCCGCCTAGTGGAAGAGCCGGCCCTGTATGTGGCTGATATTTCAATAGATAGAGTGATTGCACAGAACCACTGAAAACTCCTTCTAGTGACCAATCCACACAAATGTCTATATCTGATGCCATATAAATACATGAATGAGCAAGTATGTAAACTCTGGAAGTTATTTGCACTGCACTGAATAATTTTAACTGATGAGCAAGTGAAATCTAAATTATAGGCCAACTCCATCTAAAACTGACATTTTAGTTTTGCATGTGCTGATACACAGGATAATTTACTAAAAGAGAAATTTTCCCTCTTGGTCCATTCAAACACCACAACAGGTGCAAAAGAAACATCTCCCGCACAAGACTAGATGTTTGAAGCAGATTATTATTTTATACATCATCCTTATTGCCTCATATGGTAGCTTCTTATACTTCTGAGGAACTCCAATGACAAGGTATAAATGCCAGAATCCATTGTTAATATCCAAACATTATGAACATAACAAAGCCAAATGTTGGCATCACAACTTCTCATGATTCTGGTTACTGTTATATTGGTTTTAAATGAGCAACTGGTAAAATGACTGGTCTTAAAATGGGGGAATAGATCATTTGCAAAGCAGGGCCAGATACCATGAGTATATTTTGTATTTGGAACATGCTGTCTGATTGCACACAGACCAGTATAGAGGCAGTTCCCTTGGCATTATAAGTCTGAAGTTCTTTTCCTTGGGTCATATCTGCTCTGCGGTGACATTTTAGAGAGGAACAAAGATTAAAATCAGTTCATTAATTGATTCTTGTACAGAATAATAAAAGAAATCCCATACTGCCACCATCACTCACACACTTGGCATGTGGGTCCTCCATTTACATAGCTACATATTTAGGTTGAAAAAAGACAAACAGTCCATCTAGTTCAACCAATATGAAAAAAAAAAATGAATAGAAAACCTAAATAAACAGAACCATATGACCCCCAGTTGATCCAGAGGAAGGAAAAAAATCCTATAAATTATGGTCCAATTTACTCCTTCCGAACCCCCCAGAAGTAAGTCAGATATTCTCTGGATCAACAGTCCCTGGTGATATTACATATAAATGTTAATATCCAGTTATATTTTGTTCATTTAGGAATGTATTCTTGTTATTTAGGGGGTCTATTCCACTCTTACTGTAAAGAAGTCTTTTCATATGTGGAGGTCAAATTTATTTTCTTCTAGACGTAAAGAGGACCCCATTGTCCTCTGTAATGACCTGAAAGTTAATAACTCCACAACAAGTTCAATATATGGACCACTTATATATTTGTACATGTTGATCATATCCCCCCTTAATCTCCTCTTCTCAAGAGAGAATAAATTCAGTTTAGCCAACCCTTCCTCATAGCTGAGCTCCTCCATGCCTCGCATCCGTTTAAATGCTGTTCTCTGTACTTTCTCTAGCTCTTCTAAATCCTTTTTGTAAACTGCAAAACTAAACTGCATATTCCAGCATGCGCGGGAGTGATGTCACGCGGCTCCGGCCAGTCACAGAGCCGGAGATAGCGCCCCCGGAAGGAAGAGGGGCTGAAGACTGACTGCACATGGTACAGCGCTGGACATCGCAGGCTTTGTTTGCAGGTAAGTCACACATAATGGGCTACTATGTGATGCATAGTAGCCCATTATGCTTCTACTTTGCAGGGGAGTATAAAGGAAGTAAACCCAAACAGGGTTTACTTCATCTTTAAAGATGTGCAATAGATACAGTAAGAAGGCAACTTTGCACAACATACAATCAGTATTTCAGTATTAAGCAGTATAAGTGCAACCAATACTCTGAGATACATTGTGGAAGAGTGAGGCATATATATGTGGCAACAAGAAAGAAATAATGCTTATACAGAAATGCCATGACCAGTTTGTGCTAGAGGCAGTCTTGTTTGGAGGAAAAAATACTCCAACTTCCTGACAGATCTGCCAAGTCACAGTGGGAAGTCTAAAACGAGGTATGCTACCAGATGCTGTGCACACCACTTTTTTAATAAATTCACATAGATAGCAGAGATGAACAAAGTGGAGAGAGAGAGTGATACGGAGAAAGAGAGAGAGAGGGAGGGAGGGGTAGTGTTGCATAAGGGGTGTCACCCCCATGGGGCCAGGGTAATCAGAACCAGTCAGACAGTAAAAATCACCGGTAATAATCATAATTATGCGTATTGGAGAAATTAATCGGCGAAGCAGAAAAGATCCCAATAAAACCATCTGGTCTTATGTTCCTCCAACTTGTCTCGCAGAGCAGAGGTCAGGTCTTCCATTTTATCTATATGCTTCACCCATTGCAAACCACTGCGTCACCGTTGGCGCAGACTGTTGCTTCCATAGAGATGGGATGCAAGCTTGTGCAGCATTAAGAAGATGTTTGAGAAGGGATTTATGATAACGTTTCCTTGATAAAGGGGTGAAGTTAAGTAGGACCGCGGCCAGGTCATCCTGTAGGGAAATGTCTGTAAATTTATGTATGAGTTTAAGAACTCCCAAGAAGTTTTGAGCACAGGGCATTTCCATAAGATATGCAAGAGAGTTCCCAGGTGTAGGCCACAATGCCAACAGCAATCAGTTTGATTGGGGAATATCTTTGCCAAGACTGATGGGGTTCTATACCAGCACGTAATTATTTTATATGTGGTTTCTTGATATTTGCTACGTAGAGAAGACTTCTGTGCAAAGAAAAGTATTCGTTCTTTTTGGGATTCAGAAAATGTAACTCTCAAGTCCCTCTCCCATTTTCCCAGAAACGGGGGGATCCTCAGCAGCATGAAGTTCCAACAAGAATTTGTAGAATGTAGAAAGGGATCTCCGAATTGGAGTCTATACGTTTTAACCACCTCAGCTCCAGAAGGTTTTATCCCCTTCATGGTCATTTTTTGCTATTTAGCACTGCACTACTTTAACTGGTAATTGCGCAGTCATGCAACGCTGTACACAAACAAATTCATAGTATTTTTTCCACAGAAATAGAGCTTTCTTTTGGTGGTATTTGATCACCACTTGGTTTTTAAATATTTTTTATTACATAAACTAAAAAATAAACAATATTTTTACTTTCTGCTATAAAACATATCCAATAATTAAAAAAAAAAAAAAATCTAACTTCTTCATACATTTTGCCCAAAATGTATTTGGCTACATGTTTTTAGTTGAAAAAAAATCCCAGTAAGCGTATATTTGATTGACTGATTTGGGTGAAACTTATCGCATCTACAACCTATGGTATTTATACTGGAATTTTTTTTTTATACCAATAATGGCGGTGATCACTGACTGATAATGGGACTGCGATAGTGCGGATGGCAATCTGACACTAACTGATACTGAGTGGGAACTGACTAACTGCCACTGACATCACCAGTGACACTAATACAGTGATCAGTGATAATACTGTACACTGTCACTGTTTTAATGACACTGGCTGGGAAGGGGTTAACAGTTATCAAGGGGTTAAATGTGTGCCTAACAAGTGTTCATTTGTGTAATGTTTGCTGCTTTTTCTAAAGATCTCATTGTTTCTTCTCCCTCTTCTTTGCAGGGAGACGAAACACAGAGATTGTTCGCTCTGTACAGAGCCCTGTGTTAATTGTGCATGCATGCACCCTAAACCCGGAAATTGGCAGCGACGTACCAGTACGTTGATTTGCCTGTATGGGCCGTTCGCCTACCACAATACCCAGATCCTTCCCTACCATTGACACCCCTAGTTCTAATATAAATCTTTCTTTAACTTTTTTAGTGATCCAGCATACCCATATTATATGTGATGTTCCAAAAGGAATATATGGGGGTTGTCAGTCCTTCTCTCATTGCTGTCCCTAGAACCATTGTACCCAGGCATAAATACTAAATCAGGACCAGTGGGGGTCTAAAAGTGTCTTAAGTATTCCTCATTTGTATACATTATTGTGCTTGATCAGCCACTTGGTATTATCATAATAGTTCATTTACTAATTAAGATGCAAGACACACTGATGTTGCAATGCGTAAGGTCACCTCCTCCAGTCCACTGTAGCATTTTCTGAGCCCCGTTCCCCAGTCTTCTGTTCCTTCATATGAAGGTCATAATTACACCACAGAGTCTGATTTGGAAATATCCTGGGCTACTATCCAGATCATCTTTGACATAATCTAATGTTATGATACTGACCCACCTAAAGAATCAACCAGTAAGCTTAGAGCTCTATCTGGCATCCATGATATCCTTGGCACACATGAATAATGAACCTTTTTATACAGACATCACTTTTTTCATTCCTAACTAGGTTGCCTGTTGATAAATATGAAATGTAAATCTTGAATACTAACAGCGTGATACGCAAACCGAGCTCCCACTGTTCACCATTCTGCAGCCCACAGAAGAAGATGGATACCACTTGAGCTACTGGACTCCTCTAGGTGGCTCCTGCTATGTCTGCATCAGTTCTCCTGCTGGATTTACCCACAAGCATCCATAAAAACCAAGCCAAACATTGTATGTGTAACATTGTGATTCTACCCCATACTTGGTTTTATTTTTGTTGTCTTATATATAGTTTAACCGATTTCACGAAAATTGTACAACAAATAGTAGGCCATAGCATCAAGCAAAGTATTGAGCTTGCACACTCAATTTATTTGGGTACATGCATTGTCTGACAGTTCAAAAACAAATTGCCTTGAACTCTTTTAAGAAGTAACTTGACGACAGAAAAGGTTAAGTAGGAACAAAAAAATAAAAGAGGGGGGTAGGTAAAAGCAGCAGGAATTTAAAAACAATGTAAATCCCGGCATGCATATAAGCCTTAGGAAAATGTGTGTGATTATAGACATTGCAGGTGGCTGGGAGAGAGTATGGTCAAAGTCTCCACCACTATGCTCAACCATCAATGATAACAGAAGCATAAAGTTACACAGAAATGATACATAATCATCTATTCTAAACAATAAATCAATTACAATTAGCCCACAGACAGATAACTTTCTGCAGATTTGAATGGCAACCAAAATGCCCAAGACTGATAGCATTTAGAATGTACATCTCATGTACTATGTCTTCAATAAGGCAGCATTGGTCTACTGTTGGTCTACCATTCCCATAGAGACAGTGCATACAATAACTGCTCTTATGATACTGCTGTAGGTACTGATGCACAAATGCCATATGGTACATAAAGACCGTACAAAATGCCAACCTTATTCAGAGGTATAGTTTTAAGTTTTGCTGTATGTCATACACATATGTTTGTACCTCGAGAATAGGACACATAATTTCTTCGGTCGTCCCTCCGAGACGTTTGCAGAACTTGTAAAATGCTTCCAGATAAGACTGGCAAAGAAAACATATTCATTAGGTTCTGTATAGAACATACACCTAAGGCTACCTTGTTTTGAGCAGTTATTACTGTTATTTACTAAAAAAAAAAAAAAAAAATTATATATATATATATATATAAAATGTTACCAAAAGTATTGGGACACCTGCCTTTACGTGCACATTAATTTTAATGGCATCCCAGTCTTAGTCCGTAGGGTTCAATATTGATTTGGCCCACCCTTTGCAGCTATAACAGCTTCAAATCTTCTGGGAAGGCTGTCCACAAGGTTTAGGAGTGTGTCTATGGGAATGTTTGACCATTCTCCCAGAAGTGCATTTGTGAGGTCAAGCACTGATCTTGGACGAGAAGGCCTGGCTAACAGTCTCCGCTCCAATTCATCCCAAAAGTGTTCGGGTGGAGGTCCGGACTCTGTGCAGTCAAGTACAGTGCGGGGACAAGCTCATCTAGTGCCCAGGGCAAAGATGCCAAATTGCGTCCCCCCTTCTTCATTATGTGCAAGCTTATGAGGGGGAGGGGCGAAAGAGCACAGCCTGGCTCTATCCTCCTCTATCTGCCACGATCAGTGCTAAGCTGACAGAAGTAGTGATGCCGCTTGTCACTACTCCTGTCAGCCTTACAGTAGAAGGAACTTGCAGCACCCCCATCCCTACAGTACATGCTGCGCTCAAAGCAGCCGTCCCTTCTGCTCCCCCCTTGTCCCAGCCCTGGTCAAGTACCTCAACCCCAAAATCGCTCATCCATGTCTTTATAGACCTTGTTTGTGCACTCCCTGCAAGCTAAACAAAGAAAATCTGACCAATTCCTCTATTCACGCTATACAGCATGGACAGACTAATCACCCACTGCAACTATTGTATTTTCACAGCTGGCTCCACCGAATGTTGAAATATCATCAGGAAACAGACAAAATTCTCTCCATGTATGGCCAGCTTTAGTTTTTTGGTTTATTTAAAAAAGCATACATACAAAATGGTTATGGGTTTGATTTACTAAAGGCAAATTGTGAACTGTCTATTTGCTTTTAGTAAATCAACTCCTATATGTGAGCCTGGACCCTATTATTTACTGCATATCAGCTTTCCTGTTATTTGTATGTTATTATACATAGTCTTCTATTGCTAAATGTGGCAGAACATACCTTGTAAAGCTTGTTGCGCATAATTTCAATGTTCATCTCATCCATGTCATTTTCCGACAAGCAGTCTTGGAAAAATTCAGCTACAATTACAACACAACATAGTATTAAGTATAAAATTCAAAAATATTTACTATAGCTTTTTGGTTGTAAGGATCACCAAGGTGCATAGGAGCACCAAACATGGCTTAGGTATAACTTGTGTTACTCTGTGCAGGTGGGTTTGCATTTAGCTCTTTGAATACTGAAGGTAATCAGGGCTGGCCCAAGACATTGTGTTGCCTGGGTTCAAGAATGAAATGCTGCCCCCCCCCCCAAAAAGAAAAAAAATCACGCCCACCAAAAGACCCCCACATCCATTATTTTATATCATGATAATAAAAACTAAAATTAAATGCATCAGGAAGTCAGATTTACATGCAACATCACCTTGTCTATATGCAAAATTATATGACATACCATTATGTTCAATTCCAAGGGGCGGGGGCTAGAGCAGTATAGGGGCACGCTAGGGTAGTATATAGACAGGCTAGGGTAGTACAGGGATAGGCTAGGGTAGAATATAGACAGGCTAGGGTAGTATAGGGGCAGGCTAGGGTAGTGTATAGACAGGCTAGGGTAGTATATAGACAGGCTGGGGTAGTATATAGACAGGCTGGGGTAGTATATAGACAGGCTATGGTAGTATATACACAGGCTAGGGTTGTATATAGACAGGCTAGGGTAGTATGTAGACAGGCTAGGGTAGTATATGAACAGGCTAGGGTAGTATATAGACAGGCTAGGGTAGTAAATGGACAGGCTAGGATAGTATATAGGCAGGCTAGGGCAGTATTGGTGCAGGCTAGGGTAGTATAGTGGTGGGCTAGGGTAGTATTAAGACAGGCTAGGGTAGCATATAGACAGGCTAGGGTAGTAAATGGACAGGCTAGGGTAGTATATAGGGAGGCTAGGGCAGTATAGGTGCAGGCAAGGGTAGTATATAGACAGGCTAGGGCAATATAGGGGCAGGCAGAGTGGCTAGGGAGCAGTTGTCATCATGACACACAAAACTGCTGGAAAAAAAAATCTTGGCCGTCAATTTGTTGCGTAAATAGAAGAAAAGAAGAGGTGGCTGTTGTTCAATTTGCTGCCCCTCTCAAAGTGCTGCCTGGGTCCAATGGACCCACTGGGACCCATGGTAGGGCCAGCCCTGAAGGTAATCATACACACATGGCTGAGTACAGTATTAAAATGCACAAACAAATGACCCCTGCCCTCACCTATAACTGGCCTATGCAGCAAGGAGCACAGGGAAGAGTAATGCATTCAAGACAAAACCAAATAAGTTCCCGGCTCAACTTGCCAACCAGCCTGCAAGGAACCAAATTATCCTGTCTAACAGTATGCATTAAAAACAGGGGTTTAGTTTGCACACATTTGCAAATACATGCATAAGCTACGGAGCCCCTTCATGGCACCCCGGTATTTTCTGTAGTCCTAACTCTAAATTGTGAGAGCCTCCACAGTGGATTATAATGCATGTGCTTCCAGTGTGGACACACTGCACAAGGGTATTCCTGTGTCTAGTTGAGTATGTATGACAACCTAATAATACTTGTGTACCAGAGTTTTAGGAAAAAAATTAAATGTATTTAATTGAGAGGGTCAATCTAATTTTTCTGATATCATAACGAATGGGAAAATTTGAACTGCTTGGTCAGTATAATGCTCATTGGGTGCCTCAAAAAAGGTTATTGAGCTGAATAGTTGAATATGCATGAGGAATCAACAATGTCTGCTTTTCTCCAAGCTGAAATAAATATTGGATTCAATGGATTCAGTATCACCACTGCAGACTTTATTCTTCCTATGCCTCCTTTAGGTAGGTCCTACTTCTCAAGAATGGGCCATCACTGCATATTTAGAAAGTAAATACACATAATACCCCCAGATCCCTGCCCTCTACGGTATATTTTAACTTTCACAGGAGAAGATAAAAAGATGAAGTGCTTTTTTTTATTCCAGCACCCCAGCAAGGATTCATAATAGCCCAATATATCAAGCTTGAAGAAGCAAAAATGAACATTTTTATCTTTAGAGAATGAGCCACAATCAAAGCTTACTGGAAGCAACACAAAACATAAATAATCAGCTGACCCTGGGTGGGCCAGGAAGTAGAAACCCAAGAGTGGATGTAACAATTACTTATCCTTTAAACTCAAGGCCCCTTGTGTGTTTCAGCTAGTGTTAATGCTTGGGCTCACAGCTACCATAGGTTTGAGAATTCCAAACCTTTGGCTGAAAAGTTCTAGGTTCACCACCAGAAATAGGAAACTTTAAGGCAGTACAAAGCCCCTGGTCAGCTAAGTCACAACAGCCAATAGTTTAAAGCAGGGGTCTCCAAACTACGGCCCTTAGCTAGCCTTTATCTGGCCCTTGGGGCACTATTTCTTCTAATCATATTAAGCCCTATTCCTTTCACTGGCACCAACAATGGGGCCTTATTTCTTTCATGGATATCAATGATGGGGTACTATTCATCCCACTTATACCAATGATGGGGCACTACTCCTCCTACTACTGACCACCAACTCTGAGGCGGCCATGTTTATTCTCACTAATCCTGGGTCTGGGACATCTTCTACCCTCACTGGCCACAATCCGGCCCCCACAAAGTCTGGAGGATAGTAAACTGGCCCTGTTTGGAAAGTTTGCAGACCCCTGGTTTAAAAAAATCAATAACCCAGCCATAAAAAATCTGGAATACCAGACTTGGATTTGCCACCTAATGGCTATGAAAGGATAGCTATTCAAAATCTAATTGCATTGCTTTATATTTACCTGACTAAAAAAGAGATGTAACACATGGTATTTATGATTTCAGAACAAGAAACATGAATACAAAAATATATGGAGAAATACTGTTACCCTTTTATTTATTTTACGTGCTCATCTTTTAAAACAAAATTGAAGGACCTTTTATGATTTTACACTTTCTTACCCAGAGGAGTGTCCACTATTATAGCATTGAAGAGATCTACAGGAGTTTGAGCAATGCTGACTGCTTCCATCTGCTCAAAGCTGCCCAGGGGATGGCACTTGGGAACTAGCTCAGAAATGGGTCTTTGGTGTAAGGTGCCTGTGATCAGCAAGATGATATTATCAATCATGTAGCTGTACCTGTAAGAGTAAAAGGGAAGAGATTCATACAGTGAAGGCAGCAATATTCACTCTACACTAGAATTGAGTTGTTACCATTCTAGTGGAAATTGTCGTATCCCTTATTCTAGCTAGGGAATACAGTATATATATATATATTGTTGGTATATAGTTCTCTTCCTCTGGTATCCACCCCTCTTGTCTTATCTTTCTGAAACCCTTCTCCCCCTTCCTATTCTTTTTCCCTCTCTGTTTCTCCCCCTGCCTTCCTTCTTCTTCAGCCCTTCCCCTCCCCCACCCCTTTTTTTCCTGCCCCCCCCCCACTTTACCTGTTCCCCCTCCCTTCCTTCTTCTTCCTCCCTTCCCCTTTTTACCTGTTCCCCTCCCCTTCCCCCCCCCCCCCTTTTTTTTCTTTCTCTTTCTCCCCCCCCCCTTTTATGTTTTGTTTCCCCCCTCCCCTTTTTCTTTCTCCCTCGTTTTCTCTTTTTCTCCTCTCTCATTGAGTCATGGTCTAATATGCATGAGAGCAGTACATTTGAACAGTATATATGCTTTTTCTCTCATTTATCTATGTTTACACAGTTATCTTGCACAATATTGAATGTAATTTTGCATAAATGATTAAAATTATTTTCTCTACTTTTAGTCACACATAATATTTGCTTGTATGGTTTTGAAGAAGCGGAAGTCCACGAAACACGTCACCGGATCAAGCATACCAAAGAAATATATATAATCATGTGACTGTAAAGTTTGTATTATGCACAAACGTGTGGTTTTATTCTATCCAGCATTTTATCTATGTATTAATTCAATAAAAATATATTTTTATTATGTTTTTTGGCACTCTATGTTCTAGAAGGCATATGTAAACTCCTGCACTGCATATTTGCAGTGTTTCTCTCCCCTTTTTTCAAAAATGTGATGATGCCAATGAGAACATTTTCTGCACTAGTGCATGCATCCTCAGCCCACATCACCTTACCTAATATATATATATATTGATATATATATATTGACCTTAATTTATCAGAATGGCTTGTAAAATATGATTTAATGTAAAGCTATTAGTATGGCAGATGAATTTCATAAAATGTTTGTATTTTTCACAATACAATGACAAGCCATTCTGGAAGATTGGGTCAGTCATATTACAGCTATTATTTGATATTACAAAATCCTAAATGAAAGCTTCATTAAGCCCAAAAGCAAACATTTACAGTATTATATTACATCTTACCAATTCTTAGTGGTGGTTGCATTAGTCTTCTTTTTAGGCTTTCTTTCCTTTATTTTCACTTGGTGATCTGGACAGTAAGGCCAGCCATACATGGTTTGAATCTTGGCCGGTTCCTGCTAAACCTTTAATGGGCAGGCCGAATGTACCAATCAATCAACTTGGGTACAACCAGCCTGCCAGATTCTCTTGCGCTTATCACTAGCAGCTGCTACAGCCACTAACAATAATCACTGTTTTCTCCCATCCACCCCCTAGCAATTGACAAAAAGACAATTGCCGATCCCCCTGTCAACGCTGTCTGTGTTGATGGGGGAATTGTGTTTGCAGGAAAGAAATGTTCACCGTGTATGGCCTGCCTAAGTCTGTTGTTTTATTCTGCAGACCAAGCTGTCCTGCAGATGTAGCAGTTACAGGGTTGAGACAAACCATTTACCACTGCCAGGAGTGCTTACAATGATCAGCTTTTATTTATTTACTGTATTCTACAACAGAAGTGCTGCTGTCTGCTGGTTGTTCAAAAACATCTCTAACAAATTAAAGTGACGCAAAGGCTCACTATTTTTTTTTTAAATAACAAATATGTCATACTTACCTGATTTGAGCAATAGTTTTGCACAGAGCAGCCCTGATCTTCTTCTTACCGGGTCCCCTGCCAACGCTTCTAGCTCCTCCACCCCTGCCGAGTGCCCCCATAGCAAGTTGCTTGCTATGGGGGTACTCGAGTGGGCTCGCTCCCGAGTAGGCTATGTGCGTCCATAGACACACAGAGCATGGATCTGCCCTACACCAACTCCCTCAGCACTGGCTGTGATTGACAGCAGTGGGAGCCAAAGGCCAGTAAGAAGGGAGAGAGCAGAAACAGCTTCTCCTCTCAGTACCGGATCGAGATTGGGCTCAAGTAAGTTTGGGGGGCTGCACGCAGAAGGTTTTTTACCTTAATGCATAGAATATATAAAGGTAAAAAAACCTTCAACCTTTTAAACCTTTCATAATATTCTGGTCTTTTTATCACCAACCCATTCACATGATCATTACTTTGAAAAGGCCACCGTCGAAGGCAGTGCTTTAAAACAAGAACTAACAAAGGCCACTGTTGATGGCAGTGCTTTATAAAAGGAGCCTCCAATAGATGATAAGCTACCAATCAATAACCAACAGAGAAAGGGAAGGTGACTGCATGTTCCTAGAGATACTGCACAGATGAAATCTTATGGAGTCCTTTGAAGCTTCCTGCTCATTCACAAACTGAAGCATAGTAAACTCAGTTTACTACGCTTCTATGATAAATAGATACAGGCGTGGTTGGTACCAATCGCTCACTGTGTGCATTCAGGAAAGGAAGGGGCCAGTAAATTGCATCTCCCTGTGTGCCTGCAGCAGCTGCCAGAAGGAGAGGAGGTAAGCCAGCAGTGCTGTGGGGGAAAGGGGTACACAGGGGGGCCCAGACAGCAGATGGAATGGGCGAATGTACCAGCCAGAAGGACGGAAAGGAAGAAAAGCTGGCAGTGCTGCAGAGGGAGACAGAACAGGAATGATGTCTGCAATAAGACAGTACAGCCGACCCTCCTTCTCAACCGGTGCACAAGGGCTGGTTGTGCTGCCTTCGCAGCGGCCCTGGCTTTGCCTATTCTTGCCCACTTCCCCAAGCAAAAAAGAGTTTATACCTGTCAGAGTCTATAGGTGCCTAGGTTTTATGTGAAAGTGGGTCTCACTTACATTTATTTATAGTGTGAAGTAAGGAGTGGTGAACCTATTTTTGCACCAAACATCTAATTATGTACAGGCTATTCTAAAAATATAACTTCTTCTTTGCACAATTGAATGGTAAGTAAAAAAAAAAGTAAAAAGTTTAGTTCACTTTACACTTTAGTAACCTGGGCTCACATTCTCTTGACCTAACCTCACTGCATCGCACTTCTTAAGTAAACCAATGAACCTGCACTTTTCCCTACTGTAGTAATAATGTTAAACTTGTTCCTTCAGTTCTTACGTAATGAAGTCCAGGAAAGTGGACAGTGGCTCGAAGGAGTGGTTCCTGAAGTAGTGGAACTCTGCCATTAGCTTCTCTTTCAGCTTTCCATCAATGATGGGCACTGTGAGTTGACCCGTCTCGTTGGCCAGGAAACTTCCATAGTCTGTGGACTGCAAATGTAATTTCAAGTCTAAAAATAGAAGACATATAGATTATTAGATCAAAGAAAAAATTGATTGTAGGGTTAGAATCGGTTCTAACATCAGTAAAGGGTTTGTCCACACTTGTGCGAAGATTGCCATATTTTGTCAGCTGTGAGTTCCACAGTTAGAATACAATGATGGAGGGGGCAGCTTTAGAATGAAGGCTTTATAATGCTGTAGTAGTGAGTAAGGTTCCCAATGGGATTATGCGGTGATTACTGCAGTGCTGTCATCCCGACATGTTTCGCCGTACAAAGGCTTCCTCAGGATAACAGCACTACAGTCTCAACCACTTGTGTGTCTGCTTGCTAACCCTTTGAAACACATCCGTACCACTGTTTTTATATATAAGTCTGTCTTTTACTTTTAAATTGTATAAAATAAAGCTTTGATGTTTTATGAACTTTGGAATTAAGATTCTCTCCTCCTGCACCGCATAATCCCATTGGGAACCTTACTCGCTACTATGGTATTACTTACTATGGGATGAGGTGTAATCAATGATAAACTATTTTAGGGAACTAAGAAGTTTACAAATCAAGGCTTTATAATGGTGGCCACACAAAATAATAACACTTTGGGCCCAGTTTGCACGTTTTCACTTAGGGGTGTACTCACTTTTGTTTCTGACGGTTTGGACATTGGTGGCTGTGTTTTGGGTTGTTTTGGGGGGATGGCGGGTTTACACTGTTGTGCGGGCTGTGCACTCACTGCTTTGCATTGTGGCGCGGTGTTGTTTCTTCAGTGTTGTCACATGAAGACATATAATAGAATATTTGCAGGAATGTGAGGGGTGTACTCACTTTTGTGAGATACTGTATATGCGTGTGTATAGTGGCGAGGTGATCGATGAATGATACGTGTCACCTCGCATGCATTCGTTCACAATGAACTATGGTGGAATCCGGTCTGGGCTTTGCCAGTCACTTTGGTAGGGCTGATCCCGGGCCGGATTTTGTGGTCCACTGGTGTCCACTAACAGGTGGCATAAATTACCAAGAAGAGAGCAAAGAGTTGCTCTGACCTGAGACTCGGAAGCCATTCAGCCCGAGAGAGCTGACACTTTGAAAGCTTACTGGACTAAGTCTATGCACTATTTATGTTTTGTGGGTGTTTGGGAGAAGCCCTACACAGCTCAGATAGGAATTCGGAATGTTTCGTTAGAGTCTGGATGGCAAGGATTTGTTTTCTGTTTTGTTTATTTTGAATGCAACCTTTTTACAATAAACTTGGCTGCAAGCCAGATTATTAAGAAAAGAATGAAGGCTTTAAAGAGTAACTCCACTAAAATAGCAAATAAAGGAAAAATAATATAGCATATACAATTGCAACACAAGTCATTTTGTAATTGAATTTTTAAAAAATTACCTTTCCTTTTCAATCTGCAGCTCTGTAATTTTTTGTAAAATGCAATGCAATTTGGCTACCTGGAGGTGTTCTGTACACATAATGTGCAGACAGCGTCCCCCAGAAACAAAATTTCCTGCTTGTGTGATTGGCTCACTGATTTTCCCAGAAGTCTACACTAACGCTGGCCATACACTATACAAAAAAATTGGCCGAATTTCAGTAATTTTAGACAGTTAACTGGTTGTGAGTTTTTTGAGCAAAAAAAACGAAGGACAAGTTTGGAATTTTTTTGCCGTACGAACGTAAAATCGTCAACTTAATGTGGTCTCAGCCGGGAAAAAATCGTCGTGTGTGTGTAATGCGCATGACATAAAGAAGTACCCTGAAGTTCAGTTCCTTTGTATGAATGGTCAATCCTAAAATGAACGACTATCCACAAACATGAGCAAGCACAGCATCAGACAGATAACCAAACAAAAAGAACACCAAATACTGCAATAATAAAACATTATTGCAAAGAAAAGTCCAGCAACATAGCAACATTCTATATATTAGAAACTTATACATTTTGAAATTCATTTACATAATGATATTTTTTTAGAAAAATATTAATACAAAATACCAACATACATACAGTTAGGTTCATATATATTTGGACATAGGCACAATTTTAGATTTTTCAGGTATTTACCAAAACATATTCAAGATATATATAATGGATAAGGGCTGAAAGTGCACACTCTCGTGTTTAATTTGAGGGTATGTATATCCAAATCGGAGGAAGGGTTTAGGAATTACAGCTCTTAAGAATAGCCACCCCCCTTTTTCAAGGGACCAAAAGTAATTGGACAACTGAATCAAAAGCTGTTTAATGTCCAGGTGTGGGCTACTCCTTCATTATTTCTTCATCAATGAAGCGGGTAAAAGGTCTGGAGTTGATTCTACATGGGGTATTTGCATTTGGAATCTATTGCTGTGAATCTACGTCATGCATTCAAAGGAGCTGTCCATACAAGTGAAACAGGCCATTGTAAGGCTACAAAAATCAGAGATAGCAGCAACATTAGGAATGGCAAAATCAACAGTTTGGTATATTCTGAGGAAAGAAGAAGGCACTGGTGAGCTCAGAAACATAAACATAAAAAGACCTGGATGTCCACGGAAGACAACAGTGATGGATGATCGCCGGGTCCTCTCTATGGTAAAGAAAAACCCATAACATGCGGACAAGTGAAGGACACTCTACAGGAGGTGGGCATATCATTGTCAAAGTCTACAATCAAGAGAAGACTTGATGAGAGCAAATACAGAGGGTTCACCACAAGGTGCAAACCATTCATAAGCCTGCAGAATAGAAAAGCCAGATTAGACTTTGCCAAAAAAAAATCTAAAAAAGCCAGACCAGTTCTGGAAAAGCATTCTTTGGACGGATGAAACTAAGATTAATCTGTACCAGAATGATGGGAAGAAAAACATGTGGAGAAGGCTTGGAACAGCTCATGATCCAAAGCACACAACGTCATCTGTAAAACATGGTGGAGCTTGCAGTGTGATGGCATGGGCATGCATGGCTTCCAGTGGCACTGGGTCATTGGTGTTTATTGATGATGTGACAGAAGCAGCAGTGTTTAGAGATATACTGTCAGCCAAGAGTCAGCCAAATGCCGCAAAGTTGATTGGACAACGCTTCACAGTATAGATGGAAAAGTGATCCAAAACACAGTATAAAAGCAACCCAGGAGCTTTTGAAAGAAAAGAAGTGGAATATGCTGTAATGGCCGAGTCACCTGATCTCAACCCAATTTAACATGTATTTCACTTGCTGAAGGCAAAACTAAAGGCAGAAAGTCCCACACACAAAGAACAACTGAAGACAGTTAAAGCCTGGCAAAGCATCAGAAAGGAGGAAACCCGGTCTTTGGTAATGTCCATTGGTTCCAGACTTCAAGCAGTCATTGCCAGTAAAGCCACTTTCACGCTGGGATGGGCTGCTAGTTTTAGTGGTGCTTTACAGATGATATACCGGTGCTTTGGCGGCGATATTAAGGCAGCAGCAGGGCGCGTTTAACCTCCCGAAAAGGGGTTAAAAGCACCTGCGTGTGGCGCTTCCGATGCAGTGTTCAGCAACACCGCTGTCCTACAAGCGCACCGGCCTAGTGTGAAAGCAGTCGGGCTTTCACACTGGGTTGGATTGGTGGGAGTTTAAAGCTGAAAGTCTGCACTTGTTTTGTTTTAATTTTATTCTGGTGGCATACAGAGCAAAAAGAATGAAAATTTTACCTGTGTCAAAATAAACAGTATCACACTAAAGAGAATACACCCCTCACATTTTTGTAAATATTTTATTATATCTTTTCATGTGACAACCCTGAAGAAATGACACTTTACTACAATGTAAAGTAGTGAGTGTACAGCTTGTATAACTGTGTAAATTTGCTGTCCCCTTAAAATTACTCAACACACAGCCATAAATGTGTAAACCACTGGCAACAAAAGTGTGTACACCCCTAAGTGAAAATGCCCAAATTGGGCCCAATTAGCCATTTTCCCTCCCCGTTGTCATATGACTCGTTAGTTTTACAAGGTCTCAGGTGTGAATGGGGAGCAGGTGTGTTAAATTTGGTGTTATCAAACATATTGGAAAAAAAAAATTTGGTGTTATCGCTCTCATTCTCTCATACTGGGCACTGGAAGTTCAACATGGCACCTCAGGGCAATGAACTCTCTGAGGATCTAAAAAAAAGAATTGTTGCTCTACATAAAGATGGCCTAGGCTATAAGAAGATTGCCAAGACCCTGAAACTGGGCTGCAGCACGGTGGTCAAGACCATACAGTGGTTTAACAGGACAGGTTCCACTCAGAACAGGCCTTGCCATGGTCGACCAAAGAAGTTGAGTGCAGGTGCTCAGCGTCATATCCAGAGGTTGTCTTTGGCAAATAGATATATGAGTGCTGCCAGCATTGCTGCAGAGGTTGAAGGGGTGGGGGGTAGCCTGTCAGTGCTCAGACCATACGCCGCACACTGCATCAAATTGGTCTGCATGGCTGTTGTACCAGAAGGAAGCCTCTTCTAAAGATGATGCACAAGAGAGCCCGCAAACAGTTTGCTGAAGACAAGCAGACTAAGGACATGGATTACTGGAACCATGTCCTGTGGTCTGATGAGACCAAGACAAACTGATTTGGTTCAGATGGTGTCAAGCGTATGTGACGGCAACCAGGTGAGGAGTACAAAGACAAGTGTGTCTTGCCTACAGTCAAGCATGGTGGTGCGAGTGTCATGGTCTGGGGCTGCATGAGTGCTGCCAGCACTGGGGAGCTACAGTTCATTGAGGGAACCATGAATTCCAACATGTACTGTAACATAATGAAGCAGAGCATGATCCCCTCCCTTCGGAGACTGGGCCGCAGGGCAGTATTCCAACATGATAACGACCCCAAACACACCTCCAAGACGACCACTGCCTTGCTAAAGAAGCTGAGGGTAAAGGTGATGGACTGGCCAAGCATGTCTTCAGACCTAAACCCTATTGAGCATCTGTGGGGCTTTCTTAAACGGAAGGTGGAGGAGCACAAGGTCTCTAACATCCACCAGCTAAGTGATGTCGTCATGGAGGAGTGGAAGAGGACTCCAGTGGCAACCTGTGAAGCTCTGGTAAACTCCATGCCCAAGAGGGTTAACGCAGTGGTGGGAAATAATGGTGGCCACACAAAATATTAACACTTTAGGCCCAATTAGGACATTTTCACTTCGGATGTGTACTCACTTTTGTTGCCAACGGTTTAGACATTAATGTTGAGTTATTTTGAGGGGACAGCAAATTTACACTGTTATACAAGCTGTACACTCACTACTTTACATTGTAGTAAAGTGTCATTTCTTCAGTGTTGTCACATGAAAAGATATAATAAAATATTTACAAAAATGTGAGGGGTGTACTCTCTTTTGTGTGATACTGTATATTTGGACACAGGTACAATTTTCATTCTTTTAGCTCTGTATGCCACCAGAATAAAATTAAAACAAAACAAGTGCAGACTTTCAGCTTTAAACTCCCACCAATCCACCCCAGTGTGAAAGCCCGAGTGCTCTCACACTAGGCCGGTGCGCTGTTATACAAGCTGTACACTCACTACTTTACATTGTAGCAAAGTGTAATTTCTTCAGTGTTGTCACCAGCTCCTCCATAGAGAACTAGTGCGCCACGCCCCCCCCCCCCCCCCCCCCAA
>BLSH010207307.1:694901-710186 GCA_018402905.1 Glandirana rugosa
GGGGGGGGGGGGGGGGGGGGGTCATTTCAGGATGGAAAATGAGGAAAGGGACCAGTAAATATGTCATGCACTATATTGCCAAAAGTATTGGGACACCTGTCTTTACACGCCCATGAACTTTAATGGCATCCCACTCTTAGTCTGTAGGGTTGGCCCACCCTTTACAGATATAACAACTTCAACTCTTCTTGGAAAGCTGTCCACAAGGTTTAGGAGTGTCTATGGGAATGTTTGACCATTCTTCCAGAAGTGCATTTGTGAGGTCAGGCACTGATGTTGGATGAGAAGGCCTGGCTCACAGTCTCCACTCTAATTCATCCCAAAGGGGTTCTATCAGGTTGAGGTCAGGACTCTGTGCAGGCCAGTCAAGTTCCTCCATTCCATACACACTCATTCATATCTTTATGGTCCTTGCTTTGTGCAATGGTGCGCAGTCATGTTGGAACAGGAAGGGGCCCTCCCCAAACTTTTCCCACAAAGTTGGGAGCATAAAATTGTCCAAAATGTCTTGGAATGCTTACCTGTAGGTAAAATGAATATCTCCTAAACTTGCACGGTTTAGGAGATATTCACCTTGCATGCAGCCGCTGACGTCAGCGGCGCATGCGCAGTAAAGTCCCAGCAATGGCCCGGCGTATCGCGACCTTGCCGGAAAGGAGGGCTCCCACGCACATGCCACTCACATCACTGGAACTGCGAACCCGGAAGGAACCCCCGAGGTAAGATGTCAGCTCCCTCTGCGGGGACAGAGCCGCCCAGTCGGATCTTCATTTTGAGGTAAGTATTCCATAATGAGCTAGTATGCGGTGGAACTGTTGACACTTTCAGTATTTCCGAATGCTTCCAAGCGTCTCCGAGCCTCATCAGCGCCCCCGCACCTCTGGCCATATGCGGTATTGCATCGCAAACCGAGTCAGGATTTAAAAAAAAAAACTGCTTGTATTGCGAAACGCTCGTTAACCGCGTTATTCACAATCCAAGGTTGTACTGTACTTGAGACTGGTACTAGTGACTTTGCTTAGTCTGAGATGACTCCAGTGAGCTTCAGGTAGTCTTCTCATCCCCAGTAATCATACTGTACATTGCGACTTTGAAGCAACTCCCAAGGTGAGAATCTGCATCAAGGGCTGGTTTGTGTCAGACATTTGTGAACACAGCCAAGAAATACAGCAGGATTTACATGATTGTGTCATCAGCGAGCTAGATAATAATTGTTACACATTACTTAATACACATGCACCTAACATGAAAAACATCTTTGATTCTTCTTAACCACACTGGACACTTTAAGTGAACCTGTACTTTGAACATATTAGGCAAAGTAACAGAATCACTTTAAGGGCCACATGTTGCCCAATGCTGTCCTAAAGTAAGAATAAAGTATTTTAGATCATGTTCCATGGTTTCAGTTTCTGCTAATGTGCTGCATGCACACTGCTGCGTTGCACATCAGTGGTAAATAAGGCTAGTGACAAAAGCAGGTGTTTCGTTGGCGTTTTCGAAGCCCCCGGACTACAAACAAGATAGGGTCTGTAGGTTTGTTCTTAAATTGAATTTGTTTGTAAGTCGGAACAGGTACATTATTTAAGTGTAGCTCCAGCCAAAAGAATAATTTTTATGTTTTTTTGGATAGCATAGGGAAGGGGTAACACCCCTGTAATGTTTGTTTTGCTGTCTATGTTTCTGTTCAGGAGATTTCACCTCACTTCCTGTCCCAATGATTATTGGATTTTGAAAATTTTGGGTTGTTGTGGAGACAAGGATTGGTGATAAAGCTTCAGTGGGGACCCCTTTTTCCCATAATAACTCTTACAGGAGTGAATTTCCCTTCCTAGGGGGAGATTTCCTCTCACTTCCTGTTGTCTCCCTCCGTTTGTAAGTCGGATGTTTGTAACTAGGTGACTGCCTGTACATGTGGCCAGTGTTGTTCACATGATCATGCTTACATGTCTTTGCGCTGCGTCATGCAAAAATCAATGCGATGTGTCATTTGGCTGGCTTTACTGGACCCATATGCACCGAATGGAAATTTTGGTGCCGAACCCGAAAATGCAGGATGCACTTGGCCGAAAACCAAAACCAAAAATGACAGTTTTTAATATACAGTATCTCACAAAAGTGAGTACACCCCTCACATTTTTGTAAATATTTTATTCTATCTTTTCATGTGACAACACTGAAGAAATGACACTTTGCTACAATGTAAAGTAGTGAGTTTACAGCTTGTATAACAGTGTAAATTTTCTGTCCCCTCAAAATAACTCAACACACAGCCATTAATGTCTAAACCACTGGCAACAAAAGTGAGTACACCCCTAAGTGAAAATGTCCAAATTGGGCCCAGGTGTGTTAAATTTGGTGTTATCGCTCTCACTCTCTCATTCTGGTCACTGGAAGTTCAACATGGCACCTTATGGAAAAGAACTCTCTGAGGATCTGAAACATTTTTTTTTTTGCTCTACATAAGGCCTAGGCTATAAGAAGATTGCCAAGACCCTGAAACTGAGCTTCAGCAGGGTGGCCAAGACCATACAGCGGTTTAACAGGACAGGCTCCACTCAGAACAGGCCTCACCATGGTCAACTAAAGAAGTTGAGTGCACATGCTCAGCGTCATATCCAGAGGTTGTCTTTGGGAAAAAGACGTATGAGTGCTGCCAGCATTGCTGCAGAGGTTGAAGGTGTGGGGGGGTCAGCCTGTCAATGCTCAGACCATATGCCGCACACTCCATCCAATTGGTCTGCATGGCTGTTGTCCCAGAAGGAAGCCTCTTCTAAAGATGATGCACAAGAAAGCCCACAAACAGTTTGCTGAAGACAAGCAGACTAAGAACATGGATTATTGGAACCATGTCCTGTGGTCTGATGAGACCAAGATAACCTTATTTGGTTCAGATGGTGTCAAGCGTGTGTGGCGGCAACCAGGTGAGGAGTACAAAGACAAATGTGTCTTGTCTACAGTCAAGCATGGTGGTGGGAGTGTCATGGTCTGGGGCTGCATGAGTGCTGCTGGCACAGGGGAGCTACAGTTCATTGAGGGAACCATGAATGCCAACATGTACTGTGACATACTGAAGCAGAGCATGATCCCCTCCGTTCGGAGACTGGGCCACAGGGCAGTATTCCAACATGATAACGACCCCACACATTCCTCCAAGACGACCACTGCCTTGCTAAAGAAGCTGAGGGTAAAGGTGATGGACTGGCCAAGCATGTCTCCAGACCTAAACCCTATTGAGCATCTGTGGGGCATTCTCAAATGGAAGGTGGAGGAGCACAAGGTCTCTAACATCCACCAGCTCAGTGATGTCATCATGGAGGAGTGGAAGAGGACCCCAGTGGCAACCTGTGAAGCTCTGGTGAACTCCATGCCCAAGAGGGTTAAGGCAGTGCTGGAAAATAATGGTGGCCACACAGAATATTGACACTTTGGGCTCAATTTGGACATTTTCACTTAGGGGTGTACTCACTTTTGTTGCCAGCGGTTTAGACATAATGTGTTGAGTTATTTTGAGGGGACAGCACATTTACACAGTTATACAAGCTGTACACTCACTACAAAGTGCTATTTCTTCAGTGGTGTCACATGAAAAGATATAATAAAATATTTGCATAAATGTGAGGGGTGTACTCACTTTTGTGAGATATTGTATATTTATATTTTTATACATTATTGTACTATATTTGACTTTTTAATTAATATCATGAATTTAAATGAATATTAATCTATTGTACACCCTTATTGGCACCTTTAGTGGAAGAAAATCTCAAGAAAAATGTATCCCTTTAACCACTTCACCCCCGGAAGGATTTCCCAGTTTAGGACCAGAGCACTTTTTGCGATTCGGCTCTGCGTTGTTATAACTGACAATTACACGGTCGTGTGACATTGTACCCAAACAAAATTTGCGTCCTTTTTTCCCCACAAATAGAGCTTTCTTTGGTGGTATTTGATCACCTCTGCGTCATTTCTGATCACCACTATAAACATAAAAAGAGCGACAATTTTGCAAAAAAAAAAAAAACAATATTTCTTACTTTTTGCTAAAATACAAATAAAAAAAAAATATATAAAAAAAACATTTTTTTTCATCGGTTTTGGCCGATTTATATTCTTCCTCATATTTTCGGTAAAAAAATCGCAATCAGTGTTTATTGATTGGTTTGCATAAAAGTTTATTTACTCATTTTTTTACTAGTAACAATGGCGATCTGTGATTTTTAACGGTACTGCGATCATTTTGACACTTTTTTGGGACCATTGGCATTTATAAAGCGATCAATGCTATGAAAATGCACTGATTACTATGTAAATGCCATTGGCAGTGAAGGGGTTAACCTGGAGGGGGCGCACTAAGGGTTAACTGTGTTCCCTCAGTGTGTTCTAACTGTATGGGGCTGGGCTGGCAGGGGGAGGGAAGTGATCACGGCTTCCATATACAGGAAGCCTGCAATCACATCCCTTCCCCCTCTGTCAGAACGGAGATCCATCCTTACATACACGGACCTCCGTTCTCTCACTGCGGGGGGCCATCGTGGGTAGCTGGCGGAAATCGAATCCGCCCTACCCGCTGCTCCCTGGCCCCCCCGGAACACAGTGAGTGCACGAGCGCGCCTCACGGCCGCGGTCAGGTGACAGCGTTTGGCGATAATGAACCACTTTGCTGCCGTCAAGTCACGGCGGGTGGTCGGCAAGTGGTTAAAGTGCTTGTAAAGACACAAGGTTTTTACCTTCATGCATTCTGTGCATTAAGGTAAAAAACCTTTGGTGTGCAGCAGCCCCCCAGCCACCCTAATACTTACCTGCGAGGTCCACAAGAGCCATCGTGCATTCATGCCCCGGAAAGAAGTTCATTAGAATGAAACCGGTCGGGCGAGGATACGTTCGGTCACTGCAGATTGCTTTTTCATCTATTGCTGTCCTTTTGGAATGCTGTTAAATATTTTTAAATGTTTGATCAATAAAATGCCCGTGTTTATTTACACTATTGGCGATCCTTCTGTGCTTCCTTCCATACTTACCAGTGTGGACCAGCTCCATGGTGGCGAAATGCATCAATAACGCACCCATGTTACGTTTTTGAGGCGGTTTTTGGCATGTGATCCGCACAGGAATCGCACCACATTCCTGTGCACATCACATGTGATTTCTGTGTGGTGCGATTTCAGCCATCCATTTTTATATGTGATGTGATGTGATTCTGGCAATCACACTGTATTTTGCTGTTTGTTTCCGGGTGTCATCAAGATAACATTGACACCAGCAGGAGATCTCATGGACGCAGTGCGACCGCTTACAGTGCGATGCAATGCGGGGAAATGCACTGTGCTTTTGCAGCATCAAATTTGTGAGACTTGACCCATGAAAAACAAACCATAAGCGCAGTATAAGTGTGGTAAAATTGCAGCTAATTTGCGACAAAATTGTGTGCGTGTTTGGCACCATTATCGGTACCACCATTTTCACCGATATGTTGTTTACAGCGTGTTTGAGATGCGTTTAGAAAGTGTTACTAGCCGAAATGATAGTACAAGAATCCATACAATAGAAAACCATCACCGAGGAGTCTGGAAAACATTATTTATTTTAACCACTACAGATCTGCGCTATAACTAGGGTGGCACAGTGGTGTAGTGGATAGGACTTTTGCCTGGCAGCAAAAGGGTTGCTGATTCAAATCCCAACCACGACACTACCTGCCTGGAGTTTGCATGTACTCTCTGTGCTTCCGGGCTTTCCTCCGGGTACTCCGGTTTCCTCCCACACTCCAAAAGACATGATGTAGGTAAATTAGATCCTGTCTAAATTGGCCCTAATATATGTATGAATGTGAATTAGGGACCTTAGATTGTAAGCTCCTTGAGGGTAGGGACTGATGTGAATGTACAATATATATGTAAAGCGCTGCATAAATTGACAGTGCTGTATAAGTACTTGAAATAATAAATAATAATAATAACAACCAAAAGACGGCTACAGCGCGGACCTGAATTGCCGGGTGGATGTCCATAGAGGTCCGTCTCTTTGCGCTGCGCGAGCGTGCCCGTGGGTCGGGTGGACTCGATGTCCGCTGGCGACCCGCGATCGCCTAATACAGAGGCAGAACAGGGAACCACCAATGTAAACACAGCGGTTCCCCATTCTGTCAGGGGACATAACAGAGATCTACTGATTCCTGTTATCGGGATCAGTGAGATCTGTTATGCCCCTTCCAGCCCAGCCCCCACACAGTTAGAACATAGTGAGGGAACCCTTTGATCACCCCCTTAGTGTTAACCCCTTCCCTGCCAGTGACATTTATACAGTAATCAGTGGCTATTTTTAGATCTGATTGTTGTACAAATTTCATTGGTCCCAAAAAAGTGTCAAAAATGTCCAATCTATCTGCCGCAATATTGCATTCCCGATAAAAATCGCAGGTCGCCGCCATTGCCAGTAAAAAAAAAAAAAATAAAAATAAAAATGCCATAAATCATTTCCCATAGCTTGTAGATGCTATAACTTTTGCGCAACCCAATGAATGTACGCCTATTGCGATTTTTTTTTATACCGAAAATATGTAGAAGAATATATCAGGCCTAAACTGATGAATAAAATTGTTTTGTTATTTATTGTTTTTGGATATTTATTTTAGCAAAAAGTAAAAATATTGTTTTTTTTTTTCAAAATTGTCGCTCTTTGTTTGTTTATAGCGCAAAAAATAAAAACCTCAGAGGTGATCAAATGCCACCAAAAGAAAGCTCTACTTGTGGGGAAAAAAAAGAAAAAAAATGCTGTTTGGGTACAACATTTCATGACCGCGCAATTGTTATTCAAAATGTGACAGTGCTGAAAGCTGAAAATTGGTCTGGGCAGGAGGGGGGTTTAACCACTTGCCGACCGCCGACCGCAGTCTGATGGCGACAGAGTGGCTCGTTATCGCAAACCGCTGTCATACGACGCGGCTGCGATAACTAGTGCTGTGAGTGAGCGCGTGCGCCGCCAGGGGTGCGCTCATGTGCTCACTGTGTCCGGGGGGGGGCAGGGAGCGGGTGCGGCGGACTCGATTGCCGCCGGCTACCCGTGATGGCCCCCCCCGCAGTGAGAGAACGGAGGGCCGTGTAAGTAAACACGGATCTCCGTTCTGTTAGAGGGGGAAGGGCTGTGATCACAGGCTTCCTCTATATGGAAGCCATAATCATCCCCTTTCCCCAGCCAGTGCAGCCCACACACAGTTAGAACACGCCCAGGGAACACAGTTGACTCTTAGAGCGCCCCCTGCAGATTAACCCCTTCACTGCCAATGACATTTACACAGTAATCAGTGCATTTTTATAGCACTGATCGCTGTATAAATGCCAATGGTCCCAAAAAAGTGTCAAAATGGTCCGACATGTCCGCTGCAATATCGCAGTACCGCTAAAAATCACAGATCGCCGCCATTGCTAGTAAAAAATAAATAAAAACCCCAGAAATTAATTCTCATGTTCTGTAAACGCAGCAACTTTTGTGCAAACCAATCAATAAACCCGGAATGTGATTTTTTTTACCAAAAATATGAGGATATAAATTGGCCAAAACCGATGGAAAAAAATGTTTTTTTATATATATTTTTTTTGGATTTGTATTTTAGCAAAAAGTAAGAAATTTGTTTTTTTTTTTAAAATTGTCACTCTTCTTTTGTTTATAGCGGTGATCAGAAATGACGCAGAGGTGATCAAATACCACCAAAAGAAACCTCTATATGTGGGAAAAAAAGGACGCAAATTTTGTTTGGGTACAACGTCGCACGACCACGCAATTGTTAGTTATAGCGACGCAGTGCCGAATCGCAAAAAGTGCTCTGGTCCTAAGTGTGAAATCCTTTCGGGGCTGAAGGGGTTAAGTGCCCAGTAAGTAAGTGGGTAAGGCAATGCAAATGGCTCAAAAATACATAAAAAAACACGTCTTAGCGCAAAAAAGTATGTTCATTGGCATTCAGATTTCAAAGCATGTGTAAATGAGGCCTAAGGGTAAATAAATACCGATTATCACACTGATTATTCTGTAATAAGGACATAAAGAAAACATTCCTTACCTTCCAGGGTTTCACACTGCGACAAGTTGATGTAGTCGGCAGCTTTCAGGATTCCGCCTTTAAATCCTCGGACTAATCCCTCCAGGTAGCCGCTGTCCACATTGAAGTAGAACTCGGAGGCTGGCATGTCTGTTGGGGTCCCTGTCCTATTCTGTACTGGAACTTCTTTATGTCACACGCTCTGTCCTCTAACAGGCAATTATTTCCAGCAGGTCACAGGCTGGGGATTTTCTGGAGACCGTCTTCCTCTTTCATTGCTTTATAAACAGATCTCTTTTGTTTATTGTGAATACATCAGCCTGAGAACTGCAGAAAACCTGCTGCGACCGCTGCCAAGGCGTGCTGTATACATCGCTAGTAATATCTCATATACAAGCTTGGTGTTTAACCACTTCAGCCCTGGAAGGTTTTACCCCCCTCCCTGACCAGGCTACTTTTTGCGATACGGCACTGCATCGCTTTAACTGACAATTGCGCGGTCATGCAACGTTGTACCCAATCAAAATTGATGTCCTTTTCCCCCCACAAATAGAGCTTTCTTTTGGTGGTATTTGATTGCCTCTGTGCTTTTTATTTTTTGCGCTATAAACAAAAAAAATAAATGTTTTACTTTCTGCTATAACACATTTCCAAAAAAAAAAATGTAAAAAAAAATAATTTCTTTATCAGTTTAGGCCGAAATGTATTCTGCTACATATTTTTGGTAAAGAAAATCGCAATAAGAGTACATTGATTGGTTTGCGCAAAAGTTATAGCATTTTTCTTTACTAGTAATGGCGGCGATCAGTGATTTTTAGCAGGACTGCGGCATTGTGTCGGACATATCGGACACCTAACTGACATTTTTGACACTTTTTGGGGAACCAGTGACATTATTACAGTAATCAGTGCTAAAAATATGCACTGTTATTGTACTAATGACACTGGCAGGGAAGGGGTTAACATCAGGGGTGATCAAGGGGTTAAATGTGTTCCCTGTTAGTTTTCTAACTGTATGGGGGATGGGCTGCCTGGGGAAACACACAAATCTGTCATCCTGCATAGCAGAAAGACAGGATCTGTGTGATCTCCCCTGTGAAAACAGGGATCTGCCTTGTTTACACAGACAGATCCCCGTTCTGTTACTGCGGAGAATGATTGCGGGTGGCCAGCAGACACCAAGTCCGCCGGACCTGCTGATTGGCTCCCCGGCTGGCCAATGGGAGTGCGCACATGCCCACAAAAGCAAGTTCCTGAGCCGACGTACAGCTACGGCGATTTGCGGGAACGAGCTACCGTGCCGCAGTATAATGACAGCGGCTGGTCGGCAAATGGTTAAAGCAAAACTTTTTTTTTTTTTTTAGTTTGGATAGTGGAGAGGAATTAGAACCCCTGTAAGGTTTTAATTGTTGTCTGTGCCCCCATTAGTGAGAGTCACCCTCTCTGCTTGTCCTGTTTGCCATTATCATTGACAGAAAAAGTAAATCCCATATTTCCAGTGGTCCCAGTACAAGATTTTAGGGGAAATCTTCCAATTGGGAAGTTCTGGTGGCAACCATAGATTTCCTCTCACTTCCTGATTTGGCTATGGGACAGGAAGTGGCAACCACCCCCCAGGAGTTATAACCCCTTCTCTTGTTCTATCCAAACTGAAAAAGTTTTGCCATGAGAAAAAAGTAGAGGATGCCACTGGTGACCTTTTACTTATGAAATGCTATTTGTCTGGCTATCATGCTGATGCTTTAGCTCCAGCACTTTCCAAGTCACCTGGAACAAGAATAGAGATGCGGACCTTCACTTGCATGCTTATTCTGGGTTTGTCACTGTGAAAGAAGGGCAGACAACTAATATTTTCAGAAGGATTTTCAATAATGATACCACATTACTTTCATGACGTGCTCCCCTCCCCAAACCATCCTGCCATTCATTAGACTCACCTGAGTCTGTCATCACATGATCCTCACTGGCAGGGCCAGGACAAGGAGTGGGCAGGCGGGGTGGCTGCCCTGGGCACTGTGGTGTCATGTGAGGTGGGAAGGGTTGCATGGAGAGTGCCTATCTACAAGCTGGCAGGAAAACTGGAAGAGAGGGAATTCTGCTGGAGGAGAATTTTGGTTTGCAAAGGGAATTTATGCTTGGGGGTAAACGTGCAGATTAATGCTCAAATTTTTTTGGAGGGGAGGGAGGGGATCTTTGCTGACACATAGGGGTTAATCTACTAAAGGCAAATAGACTGTGCACTTTGCAAAGTGCAGTTGCACTCTGCAAGCGCAATTGCTCCAAATCTTAGTAAATGAGGTAAAGCTTCACACAACAAAGAATATGATGATGGAAGTCAGCAGAGTTTCTGCTCATTTATTAACCACTTGCTTACTGGGCACTTAAACCCCTCTCCTGCCCAGAACAATTTTTAGCTTTCGCTCTGTCACACTTTGAATGACCATTGAGCGGTCCTGCAACACTGCACCCATAAATAGAGCTTTCTTTTGGTGGTATTTAATCACTGCTAAAAAAAACAAAAAAAGAACGAAAATTTTGAAAAAAAAACCTGTTTCATAGTTTTTTTTATATAAATTTTGAAAACAGGTAATTTTTTTCCTTCACTGATGTGCGCTGATGAGGCTGCACTGATGGGCACTGACAGGCTGCACTGATGGGCACTGATAAGGTGGCACTAATGGGCACTGATAGGTGGCACTGCTGAGGCGGCACTGATGGGTGGCACTGATGGTTAGCACTGATGGGCGGCACTGATGGGTGGCACTGAAGGGCACTGATAAGCAGAACTGAAGGGCACTGATAAGCGGCACTGACAGGTGGTACTGATGGGCACTGATGGGTGGCACTGATGGGTGGCGGCACTGATGGGCACTGGTAGGTGACGCGGTTAGGCAGCACTGATCGGTGGCACTGATGATGCAGCACTGATGGGCATTGATTGGTAGCACTGGTGGGCAAAGGTAGGTGGCACTGGTGGGCAAAGGTAGGTGGCACTGTGGGCACTGGTAGGTGGCACTGTGGGCACTGGTAGATGGCTCTGGTGGGTACTGGCAGGTACAAGCCATCAGCGGCTCTCTGTGCGAGGGACCGATGTCCTTCTGACAGAAGGTGGTGATCGGCTTCTTTTTCCCCCTCGCGCTATTAGCATGAGGGGAAAAAAAATACAGATCACCGATCTTCTGTTTACATCACATGATCAGCTGTCATTAGCTGACAGCTGATCATGTGATAAGGGGGCGGGACCACTCACTTACTCCGATCTGTGATCAGCCGAGTCACATAGACTCGGTGATCACAGAGCGTGCTGCACGCGGCCCGCAGAGTCCGCACAGTGGCTCGTGCACGGGAGGACGTCCATGGACGTCCGCCCGGCAATTCAGGTCCGCACTGTAGCCATCTTTTGGACATCAAGAGGTTAAGCTCTGGAGCAACTGCACTTCCAGAGTGCAACTGCACTTTGCAAAGTGCACAGTCTATTTGCCTTTAGTAAATCAACCCCATAATGTTCAAACGTTTTGTGAAGGGGGGTGCCGTTTGGCATCTTTGCCCCGGGCGCTAGATGACCTTGTCCTGGCACTGCTCACTGGTGCTTCTTCTGGTAGCGAAGACCGGTGATCCTCCTCTCCAGGCTATCTGCGCCTAGGACTGGTCTTTTTACCGCCTCCCTTCAAGCATCATAACACTGCTGGAGTCTTTAGGATCCTGACAATTGACAGCCCAAAAAAGTGTCCATGTCACTAATCAACAAAGTGGGCACCCAAAAGGACCCTCCCAAGCTGCATTCCAGAAGATAGAAGACTCAGGACCTAGCGTGTCACAAGACTTCAGATTAAATAATGTATTATGCTTTTTTGTTTGACTTTTTATATTTACTGTGATTAGCTAGAGATATAGAGCTTGGGCCCAAAAAATCCCCCAGCAGTCGCTAAAAAGGAAAAAAACAGCTCTGGATGCTATACTCACCTTATCTCTGGTGTTGTCCCCTGCAGTCTCACCAATCCAGCAATGCAGTGCCACTCCTCTTCTGGGTTGGATGACACTTTGCATCATTCAGGCCAATTTCTTTAAACCCAGAGTGTCATGGCATGCCCCCCCCCCCTTTCCCTGCCCTGGACTGACAGAAGAATGCTGCAGAGAGCAGTGTCTTGTCTATTGCTAGAGGAAGAAGAGGGCAAGGACAACTCATGCTATCATTGGACATGATTAAAGATACCTGTGTAAAGGGAACTATTTGGTATTTAATGTGAGGGTGCTCTAATGGTACAACTGGTGACAATGGCACCTGAAAGTTGGTGGGATATATTAGGCAGCAAGTGAACATATTTAGGAAGTCCAATCACACGTGCATAGGGAGTGGAGCCGAGCCTGTGTTGTCACCCTGTGGCCATCTTGGAGAGCAGTGTGTGCCAAGCTGGGGAAACACATGGTTGTATTCCAGTATATGCACTGTTGAGCTATATTTTTGTACATGTGTGTAATCTGCTTGGATAGAATAAATCCTTTTACATATGGAGAGCACTAAGGGTCTTCCTTTGTATTTTATGTATGCCCATGCAATTTGATGAATGGTTCTTGTTGGGTGTAAGAGAGCAAGTAGTCCCTGAAGCCAGCAGAGGACCTAGAGTTGGTGATAAGGGTGAGCTGATCCTATCATCAGATTCCAGTTATAGCCCTGGGAGAGGATTAAAGCGTTGTTTGACCTCTTATGAGGTGAAACATTGAGGTGAGCATTCAGTTCAATTATTCTGTGAAAATACGCAGGGCACTTTTAATGAGTTGGACATTATTTCACGTGTGTCACTGTGGTGATTTGATCACACTACTATATATGGACTGAGCACAGTGGACAATATAATTGAGTTGGTTATCAGTTGTGGTACACTATTTATTTGGTATGTTGGTCAGCAAGTGAACATTTTGTCCATGAAGTTGATGTGCTGAAAGCAGAAAAAATGGGCAAGCATAAGGATTTAAGTGACTTTAACAAGGGTCAAGTTGTAATGGCTTGACAACTGGGTCAGAGCAACTCCGAAACTGCAGCTCTTGTGAGATGTTCCGGGTCTACAGTGGTCAGGACCATAGAAAATGGTCCAAAGAAGGAAAACTGGCAAATCAGCAAAAGGATCTTAGGCAGCCAAGGCTCAAGCGAATAGTTTCCGGGACCGGAAGTTGCGTCAGCGGTGGTGACCCGTGACTCAGGAACAGGAACAGGGCTACAGGCTCGGAGCAACACAGCTCCTTCTAGTGGCCACTAGAAGGAGCTGTGTTGCTCCGAGCGCGTAGCCCTGTTCCTGAGTCACGGGTCACCACCGCTGACGCAACTTCCGGTCCTGGAAACAGGAAACTATCCGCTGTCCGAGTCCCAGAGCCCGCCTGACTGCCTCACCGATGGACATGCCTTTTATCCACATTCCTTTGTAAGTGTGCATTTGTCTTATGAACTAAATAAACCTTTTAATACTACACTTAGGTGCGCCTCCCTCCCTTTCCTTGTTAAAGAACAATATCAGCAATAGCTGATTCTAACAAAGTAGCCTTTAGCAAAACTGTGGTTCTTGGACTGTAGCCAATGAACATCCCATAATGCCCTTGGTATGCAGCTCAGGGGATGTCCCAAGCTGTGGACAAACTCATTAGGGGATCCCCTTGGGGCAGTCACTACTTAATTTATTTTTTTCTGTTTTTGTTCTTAATCTTCTACTGGCTGGTGGGGCCCAGGCTGTACGGTGATGCATGTAATTACATCCCATTAAGGTTCTGCATGCAGTGGTTATTGCCCCTTAGTAAAGATCAGTTTACCTTTGCTAGCAGTGGTGCTGTAGCCAAAACATGTGGCCACTCACCTGTCCTGTGCACTTGGCAGGCTCCAGCTTAGATACTTGGTAACCAGGAACTTCTCTGGCTCTATTCTCAGTATAAATCTCTTCCATGAAACTCCCACCTCTAGCCACTGAGGACCCAGCTCAAGGAGAAGGCGCCTCTGCTAGCCACACACACAGCGATTGACATATGTACCGCTCTGGTCATTCCATAGAAAAGAGGAAGTCCAACCTCATGCAGTCCGGGAAATGCTGCTCTCTCCCCTCCTCTTATACACCTCTTCACTGGGGATTGTAGTTCAAGATCTCATAAAATAAAACAATGGCTGGGTAATTATTATTCTACCTTTGGCACATATGGAGCTGCCTAATATGTATTGTTTATGTGCGTCTCCTTGCATGTATGTGGATTTTACATACATGCATATGTGGATTTTTATATATATTTTTTTTAATTAATTATGATTATTTTGATCATCTGATTTCATTTTAAAAACCTTTTACTTTTTGAATTATACTTTATTAATGTCACAGGGTGGGTGCACAGCTATTGACTATTGACCCTGTTGTTATGGCTTCAGCAGTTGCAATGAAATATTAAAGGCTGTAACTGGTAAGTACATGTGCCAAATATGAATTTGTGTCCACATACTCCTCCTTTTCATTAGCAAATCATAGTTTGGTACCAACAAAGTTACAAGGGTGTCAGGCAGGGTTGTTGACTGGCCTATATTTACTAGACTCTTCAGTAAAAAGGGAACTTTTTGCCAATGGTATTAATAGGCAAGCGATCTTAAAGAGGAAATGAAGCTGTAGTTTAAAAAAAAAAACATGCAGAGGGCAAAGGACCCGTCAGCAATATTGCCTTTGATCTCTCTGCAGCTGAACTTTTTCTCATTACTGACTTATAAAAGAGATGTGCACGGATAAGCAACAGATAAGCAACGGAAACATTTGCTTAATTTCATTTTGGATTTGTTCTTTAGCTCAATAATTTTTTCTCCTTCGCCTTTCAGGACAGCACAATGGAGAGAGAGCGTAGCTCCGCCTCATCACAGGAAACACTGCCGTATCACGCCCCTTTAAAAACGTCAGCTTCCACCATGATGCGAGAGAGAGGTAACACGACAGGACTTTCCGCTTCCTCTTTTTTAATAACTCGATTTCTTGTTTAGGTTTTACTTTAATTCGTTTACAAAGGCAACGAATAGACAACGAATAGGCACGTGTAGAGAAAATATTCAGTCATTACTCTTTTTCAAGTCGACGTCTCTCTAGTTTCCGTTATAACGACTGCCCAGGAAACGGGAGACGTACAAAAAAAAAAATTTGATGTCGAAGTAAAGGAGAAATTCTAGCGAACGGATAATTATGGTAACCGTTTTTCAAGGGAAAAATGACTTCTCAGATCATTTATATCCGGTCAGTTGT
>BLSH010207307.1:717667-731557 GCA_018402905.1 Glandirana rugosa
GGTCAGCTTTTAACTGCCTAACATAATAATTGAGGCCACTGTCAGATTTTTCTTGCAATATAAATAAATCAGTGACTTTTGTTACAATATCCACAGATTTGAGGTCCGGGGAAATTTTGCGTGATGGACCCTGTGGACTTCCCCTCCTGGACATGAAGTCATACACATATGAGTGAGACAAATCATTTTGACAAGGTGGCTAGGGTTACTTACAAATATATATATATATACAGTATCTCACAAAAGTGAGTACACCCCGCACCTTTTTGTAAATATTTTATTATATCTTTTCATGTGACAACACTGAAGAAATGACACTTTGCTACAATGTAAAGTAGTGAGTGTACAGCTTGTATAACAGTGTAAATTTGCTGTCCCCTCAAAATAACTCAACACACAGCCATTAATGTCAAAACCACCAAAGTGAGTACACCCCTAAGTGAAAATGTCCAAACTGGGCTCTCCCCGGTGTCATGTGACTCGTCAGTGTTACAAGGTCTCAGGTGTGAATGGGAAGCAGGTGTGTCAAATTTGGTGTTATCGCTCTCATTCTCTCATACTGGTCACTGGAAGTTCAACACGGCACCTCATGGCAAAGAACTCTTTGAGGATCTGAAAAAAAGAGTTGTTGCTCTACATAAAGATGGCCTAGGCAATAGGAAGATTGCCAAGACCCTGAAACTGACCTGCATCATGGTGGCCAAAACCATACAGCGGTTTAACAGGACAGGTTCCACTCAGAACAGGCCTCACCATGAAGTTGAGTGCACATGCTCAGCGTCATATCAAGAGGTTGTCTTTGGGAAATAGATGTATGAGTTCTGCCAGCATTGCTGCAGAGGTTGAAGGGATGGGCTGTCAGCCTGTCAGTGCTCAGACCATACGCCGCACACTGCATCAAATCGGTCTGCATGGCTGTCGTCCCAGAAAGAAGCCTCTTCTAAAGATGATGCACAAGAAAGCCTGCAAACAGTTTGCTGAAGACAAGCAGACTAAGGACATCGATTACTGGAACCATGTCCTGTGGTCTGATGAGACCAAGATGAACTTATTTGGTTGAGATGGTGTCAAGCGTGTGTGGCGGCAACCAGGTGAGGAGTACAAAGACAAGTGTGTCTTGCCTACAGTCAAGCATGGTGTTGGGAGTGTCATGGTCTGGGGCTACATGAGTGCTGCCAGTATTGGGGAGCTACAGTTCATTAAGGGAACCATGATTGCCAACATGTACAGTGACATACTGAAGCAGAGCATGATCCCCTCTCTTCAGAGACTGGGCCGCAGGGCAGTATTCCAACATGATAACGACCAGAAACACTCCCCCAAGACGACCACTGCCTTGCTAAAAAAGCTGAGGGTAAAGGTGATGAACTGGCCAAGCATGTCTCCAGACCTAAACCCTATTGAGCATCTGTGGGGCACCCTCAAACGGAAGGTGGAGGAGCGCAAGGTCTCTAACATCCACCAGCTCTGTGATGTTGTCATAGAGGAGTGGAAGAGGACTCCAGTGGCAACCTGTGAAGCTCAAGAGGGTTATGCCCAAGAGGGTTAAGGCAGTGCTGGAAATTAATGATGGCCACACAAAATACTGACACTTTGGGCCCAATTTGGACATTTTCACTTAGGGGTGTACTCACTTTTTTTTCTTGCCAACGGTTTAGACATTAATGGCTGTGTGTTGAGTTATTTTGAGGGGACAGCAAATTTACACTGTTATACAAGCTGTACACTCACTACTTTACATTGTAGCAAAGTGTCATTTCTTCAGTGTTGTCACATGAAAAGAGATAATAAAATATTTACAAAAATGTGAGGGGTGTACTCACTTTTGTGAGATACTGTATAAATAATATATTTATTTATTTCAGGTACTTATATAGCGCCATCAATTTACGCAGCTCTTTACATATACATTGTGTATTCACATCAGTTCCTACTCTCAAGGAGCTTACAATCTATGGTCCCTAACTCACATTCATACATTCACATACTAGGGGCAAATTTAGACAGGATCTAATCAACCTACCAGCATGTCTTTGGAGTATATATATATGGGATTATTGTTATAGCTACATTATTTATGTATGTAGCCAGGTTCTCCCTCAGGAGTGGCTGGTAGTTGTGGTCCACCTGCCCGCTGCCCTCAATCACACAATTTCCACACACCCGGAATCACTGAACAGGCCGGTACTTTGTTTTGTTGTTTTATTTAGGGGTTAAACTTGGATAGGGATAAGGGATGACTGCAGGATGCCCAGAAATTGAACACGTGACCTTCTATATACTCCTCTGGTATATACACTCCTTCTCCTCCAGCACACTACTTGCTGACCGTTACTCTTCTCCTTTCTCTCTCCAGCACACTACTTGCTTACTGTTACACTGCTTGCTTCACTGGTCTGAAAGGAAATTTATCAGACCTCCATGACACTTCCTCTTCCACCACAGCTTCACATGGTGAGGCCTGCTCTGACTGCTAGCAGGGCCTCCGGACCACCCTTTGTGGGCAAGGGTCACAGGCTCCCATTTGTGAAGCCACGGACCCTCAGTTGTGTAGCTAAGTACATTGGTGCTAGCTGGGCACTGGATGAATTGCAACTCCCAGCCCACCCATCTTCCAGGCCCATCCGGCCTGCCTTGCAGTCTAATGGCTTTCCTTCCCCTTGATAGGCTTCTCTGATCTCTACAGACTGCACATTATACCTCCCCAGCCTGTCTCAGCCTTCTCATCCAACTCCCAGGGGCCTCCACTCACCGACTATTTGGTGGATCCTTTAAAGTCTCTTTCCATGTAGAACTCAGCTGCTCTCCTGCTTCCTTGTGCCCCCCCAGGATCCGACTCCCACTCCTGGCTGCGCCCAAGCCCCAGGCCTCACGGTCACCCCCCCTCAGACTTGGGGCTCCCCTCCCGGGCGAGGCCTGATCCTCATCTCTTCCACCCGAACTCTCCTGACCCCTGCTGGCAGATTGCTGTATTTAAGGAGGCCTGCCCCTTGCCAACCTAGACTGTGGATAGGTCAGGTATCCTTGTCTTACATCAAGAAGTGACACCTCTGCATCCATCCCCCTTTCCAGAACTTTCCCAGCTCAAAGGGGAGAATTCTCCAAGGGGTGTTCCTTCCTTCCATCTCCAGTCCCTCCCTGAGCTACTCCCTAGCCCAGATCAAAACATGCAGGCCTGCTCTCACTGTCAGGCCTGACTAGATTTTTCCTCTCCTACCAAACAGCGACAAAAATAAAGCACCTACACTATGGGGGGGGGGGCTACTTGTATTTTGGATAGCTATTATACTCTATTGTTTACATTTTCCAGAAGAAATAAACGTGTTCATGAAATACAATGAGTCACTACCATGATTCCACCATTAAAGTGTAATTTCACCCAAAAGGGGAAGTTCTACTTATTTGCATCCTTTCCCCCTCCACTGCCGCATTTAGCACTTTTTTTTGGGGGGGGGGGGGGGCAGGTACCTGGTTTTGACAGGTACCCACTCTTACTTCCAGTCAGATGCGCCGCAGCAATCTTAGCCAGAATTTCGGCCCCCCTCCTTCCCCCGCAGCCTTCTGGGACACATCACAGGTCCCAGAAGATTGCAGGATCATTCACAAAGCGCAGTGTGGCTCATGCATGCGCAGTAGGAAACTGGCTGTGAAGCCCCAAGGCTTCACTGCTGGTTTACCTTACTTAAGATGACGGTGCCTGCACCCAAAGCCAACTGAAGAATCAGCTTGGGTGAGGATCCCCGGACAGGTAAGTGCCTGTATATTTAAAATCAGCAGTCAGTATTTGTAGCTGCTGACTTTTTACTTATCAGGGGGAGCCTGGAGCTCCTCTTTAAGTGACGTAACAAATTTTTATACGTTTGATTATATAGATAGATGGTCGGACTGAATGTATTTAATTTGGTCTATGTGGAAGTATTGGGGCCAAGAAATACAGTATATAATAAAGCTTATTCCAGCCTAATTTTTAATGTGGTTTTTAAAGAGGAAGTAAACCCAGATGGGGTTTACTTCCTCTGTATTCCCCTGTAAAGCAGATGCATAATGGGCTACTATGCATCACATAGTAGCCCATTATGTGTCACTTACCTGGAAACAAAGCCTGAGATGTCTAACGATGTCCCCTGTGCAGGCAGCGTCCATCTTCAGCCCCTCTTCCTTCCGGGGCCGCGATCTCCAGCTCTGTGACTGGCTGGAGTCTTCACTGCGCATGTGCCGAAATGACGTCGGCACATCTAGTACACTACATATCTCCTGAACCCTGCAGGTTTGGGAGATATGCAGGGCACCTACAGGTAAGCCTTATTATAGACTTACCTGTAGGCTAAAGTGGTTGTGATAATAAATTATGGACTTTTTCATGCTGATATTTGTGTAAGTTTGTATTATTGTATCTAAAAATGGAACTAAGCCCTCCACTCCTTTACAGCCAAGGAAGCTGCCATCTTAGCCTCTGTTGCCATAGTGGTGCACATGTGATCATTTGATGGCTTCACAGTTCAGTTGAGAGCACAAGCAACTTTGACTTTAAAGTGGAAGTAAATCCATCAATTTAACAGTTAAAAAAACAGTTACATTCCCAACATGCCGGGATTGCTAACTGTCACATTGGTTGTGCTCTCACCCAAACTGTCAAACCATCCAATGACTGGCTGATCACATGTGCAGCACCATGGCAGTTGAAGATTAAACAGAGACCAAGATGGCAGCTTCCATGGCTGAAAAAGATAGGAGGGTTTACTTCCACTTTAAACTGATGAGCTTTGCTTCACTTTAAAAGTCCCAAGGTTCTTTTTTCTTTCTTTCCCCATACTTCCTGTCACAGTAACCACCAATGCTGTAAGCTAAACTTTCTGTTTCTCTTCCCTCCTAGCATTAAATCTTCATATATATAATTTTCTTTAGAGTTAGTCATCAAAATAACCAATTACTAGTTATTGTGCCTTAAATCACCCTTTGTACAGCTATATATATATATATATATATTAATATCAAATTAAACATGCAGTGGAAACAAAGTTTCTGGAAGATTTCTCATTGTATTTGATATCCGGCTTCCTTCCTCTGAATAGGTTCATTTATCTACAATATAGTCTTCATAAGATTATCTTTTGCTAAAGTAAGTGAACATTTCACAATCAACATTATCCAATAATAGAATGAGGAATAGAACAAGGAAATGTTTATTTTCGACCATTTATAAATAGGCTGCCTTGTCAATGGCAACTTAGTCATTTCAATTTGCATAAACCTGATTATGCATTCAGAAGCAATTAGCAGTGCACTGGAAAAGGTAAGTAATTAGCACTGTGATACAAATACACAACTTGATTCTAGGGCCTAATTATCACTTGTGTCAAAGCTTATGTGGCATTCATCTTATTAAATCATCAATCATGAATCGACACTTAAGATTGTAGTAGTTAATGGCTCTGAACTCTAGGCAGATATGAGAAAACATCAATAAATGCAGTTGTGTATTGGTTAAGATATCAGAAAATCTAGTGAAAGTATCTGAATATGACTTGCTATCTGTGTCCTATAATCCCTTGTACAGCAGCTCTCAGACTGGGAGAGGAGGAGACAGCACTAGGAGTTGGTACATGTAGCCCGATCATTGCAGTAAATATATTGCTTCTCGGCCTTTTGGCTAAGATCAAGTGTAGTATCTGTTCTTATCAGTGATCCAGTGGAGGCGCTGTGCTACTATCCTGACCTGACCAAGGTCGGGGTGGCAGCTATGCAAATCCGCTGGAGTGATGAAGGTTAGTACTGGCTGGAACAGAAACCGGGGTGCCCACAGTCAGTTGGGGCACGGGAGTAAAAAGCTGGAAGAGCCCATTACCTCCTGATTTGAGCGGTCTACCTTGTCTGGCCATGGGCTGGGAAGGCATAGGGTCCACTGTACCTTTGCCCCCTGTGAGTGGTTGCCCTAGGATTGCTCTTAGTAACACTTGGGTGTGGGACCCTACTCTGTCAAGCGAGCACATGGTCACAGCACCAAATATGCTATCCCTATGCACTGCGCCTCATTGGCTGGGCCTTTTGGCTAAAGTCCGGGGTCATTTTTTCTACCAGGCCGCAGGGCCCAGCCAATTTTTTATTTTTTATTTATTTTTCTCCCACTGTTTGTCACTCTTTCACTTTTGTGTGTGTTTTTTCTCACAGGATGAAGGGTGTGAGTCCTCAGGCTTACCCTGACTTTTAGGTGGAGGATGTACGGCCTTCTGGTTCCTTTCTCCCCTGCCTCTGGGGGAGTCCCGCTTTGGGAGAGCTCCCCTGACCTAGTACTTGGGGATGGCTTTGGCTATCCCAGAGGAAAGGGGTCTGCCAGGCATTCTGACTAGGCAAACCACGTAATGCCTATATCCCCGTCAAGAGCCTTGCGCCTCGGGGGTCAGGGTACAAGTCATACTCCTTCAGGGGGTGGACAAAAGCACACCCTTAAGTGCACTTTTTTGTGTGTGTTTCACATGCACATTGTTTGTACACTTACAGGTTTTTTCATTATAGGCTTTGCACCACCACGGACCTAAAAGAAAAATACATCCAGCAGCAGTCATAATCCAGACCATGAAATGATAATAACAATTCTTCTCTAAGTAAACATTATAACATTTTTATATTTTAATATAGAGTGTCTGAAAGGATACATTTTTGTTCTTTGCGGTTTTCTCCCAGCTTCAGGTTTATCATAAAACCGTCATTAAAGTGTTTGTAAAACCTTAGGCTGAACCTTAGGACGGTTCGAATCTCAGCCGGTTCAGCAGGAACCAGCCAAGATTCAAATTGCTAATGGGCAGGCTCAATGTACCATGTTGATTGACCAATCAACTTGGGTACAAGCAGCCTGCCGGATTAGCTTCTGATTATCATGAGCGGCTGCTATAGCCGCTAGTGATAATCAGTGTCTTCTCCTGGAGGGGACGGCTTCCCCCCGCCCATAGATGACAATAGCCTGGTAGGAGGGATTCCCCTGTCAGTATTGTCTATGTTGATGGGGGAATTGTGTGAATTTGTTTACTGCAACCCATGTCTGCAGGAAAGAAATTTTCACCGTCTATGGCCAGCCAGCCATATATTCAGTGAAGTGACTAGCCTCAGGGGATACACAGAGATGAATCAAATCCTCCTACACAAGTTGTACCTGTTCAAAGTCTAGAATTTATAAAGCTTGTCTGAGTTGTCAGAAAAAAGGGGGCTAAAAATTATTTTCTGCAGAGCTCAGTGAGGAGAACACTGAGAGCTGTTTGGAGGGAATGGACACATCCCACTTCACACAGCACACAGGAACAGAGCTGAGGCTGTCAATCAGCTGGAGATCCCTCACCTGTCACCATTTTTCTCTTGGTGTCAGGAAAACTTGTCAGAAGTGATTCATGCTGATAGAAGAGGAATGAAGCAGCAGACAGAAATGACACTTAGTGCTCTTAATTGAGACAAGTACACACTATAGAGGGATATGCTTTGTTCATATTTCATATCTATGGTTTACAACCACTATTCTGACTCCTAACTGTTGTAATGGCGACTTATCCCTTGTTGAGACCTCTATGCCTGGCCTGTATAACAGATATGATCACCGCAGACAGTTCTTATCAGATAGTGACTCACCAATTACCGATTTCTTCCATGAGCGTTTATTCATTGGAATAGCAGGTACAGCATACAACAAATGTGACAGATGGTCGAAAGATGGTAACTGCAGGTCAAAACATAGTAATGTGTCCTAGGATGCGAGTGGATTGAGTGAGGCCTTCTAGCATGTAGCCATATTCTTTACCTCATGAGAGAGAGGACACAGGAAGAGGAAATAGAATAGCAGAGTGCACCAGGAACCGGAAGTTACAGAGTAGAGTGAACTAGGAAGAGGAAATAGCTCACAGAGGATGGGAGGTACACACTAAGAAAATACAATAGAAAGGTGTAATATCCAAAAGAACCACAAGATGGCATTGTAATAACCAACTATAAAAACATTACTATAGCTGCATATTTATGTTACATGGAAATCATGTAACAGAACAACCACTTTTAGTTGACCGTAAATAAAAGGACGGTCCGATGTGTTGACATGTTCTGTACTTATTATTATTATTATACTTTACTTCTAATCAATGAATGATTACTCTTTTTATTGAAACTTGCAAAAAGGTGCACACTCATATCAGGACTGGAAAGAGGCCCCAAAGACAGATACCACCTGCATGACATCTAAAGCAGCCCAGTCCTTGCTGAACTGGACATATTTCAACCCATGTATGGCCGGCTTTAGAAGAAAAAATAGTGATCATCTAAAAGTATCCAACATGGACAACCCTGTTTACTGAGACTGATCAGCCAAGCGTGTCTGCATGACATGATTTGTACAAAATCCTCCAGTGACCATTAGATATTTGTACTTTTAGAGCAGGGATGTCAGACTGAGAGTACACAGTGAAACAAACTGAATAAAATCAATATACAGGGTGGTGGTGGGGGGCGCTTCTCTAGATTCTGACTACTTCAGTCTTAGTAAATTGCCCTTTGGGGTTGATTTACTAAAACTGGAGAGTGCAAAATCTGGTGCAGCTATGCATAGAAACCGTATAAGCTTCCAGTTTTTTTTTTTATGGCAAAGATTAAAGTGAATCACCATGTAATACAACCCATTCAGTTTAAAATAGAAATGAAAGGAAAAAAATGTTTGTATAGATATAATAAACAATATAAATACCTTTTTTAAATCTTTTTTATAAGTGATCACATTACCTCTATTCTCAGCTATATAAGGGGGGTGGAGAAGCAACAGCACACTGAGCTTCCCAGTTAATGGCTGTGCAGTGGAGGCGTGTCAGGACAAGTCTGATCATTGGAGGAGAGCAGGCTAAGTTCCCAGTACAGCTAGAGAACTGACCACAATGTGCTCTCCTGCTTAGTATGGTCAGTTTTCAAATGGAAAGCAAGGGGACTAGCAGGAACACCAGGGATTTCACATAAAGAAGCAATACAAAGTGAACAGCATATTTTCTCATACAAGTACATACAAGACAGAAGCCACGTATCAGAAATATGGGTTTGGGTTGCAAACAGCTTCAACAATCTTGAAATTTGCAAATTTTGCAGCGCATTCAAATGAAGTCCAATGGGGGTGAATCCTATTATTCAATTCTGGCTATTTGTAGGGCTAATAAGCAAGCTATTGCCAAACAAAGTATGAGAAGCCAGACACCATCCAATGGAGGACATGCACCAATGCAAAAAAAAAAGAGAAGCATATTTCCTTATATATAATTTTCAGTGCCCCCAAAGAGCTCGAACAAACACTGACTATATAGTTGCTGTGACCCAAACAATTCATAGAAAGGGGTATGGACTATCTCTTTCTTCAGATTATTGGCACTTGTGATCAGCGCAAAGGCAACTTAGTGCATTAAAGGTTGTTGCATTTTGTTGAGAGTGAACTTGCAAAGAACCTGCAAAGTTTTCAATTAAAAGTTTTCTGTTCGTTAACCTTGCAAATCCCCGAAATTGACCCATAAAAATGAACCAGAACCTAATCCTTAAAATGGAGTTACACCCTCTTTTTAAACTTTGCACCTCCACATTCATGATCCCTTTAAAATATATCCTTGAACCTTTTTTTTTCCCTGCATTGTAAGTACCTTATTTTTTAAGCCGAAAATGCCACTGAAGAAGGGAGCGCACTCACTGGGGAGAGTAGAGTGAGTTCTTCCACTAAGAAAATTCATTAGAAAACCTACATTTATTAAAAAATCCATTATGTATAGGATTAGTTGAGATCATCACGGGGATGTTTAAAAAAAACAAAAGAAAACAAGCTCGAACTCCACTTTAACAAAACCAATCTTTGAATTTTTTACACTTGTAGCCATGGCCCCAACCCCTAGAGGCCTAACGGTGACCTCTAGAGTCAGGCAGAGCTTACACCTTCTTCACAGTGTGGGTTACTAGGCATAGTGGGTGTAGAGCAAATAGAGCAAGTCGGGCGCCAGACACTTTGAGAATGCAAAAATAGATTTATTGTCTCTTAACGAACTGGGGAGAGAAGGTTAGGGCCAGGACACCCTTAGGCGGGTACAAAAACACTTGGCAGACTCTGAGACAAACATATGAATAGGGGGACAGCTAAACAGTTCAAGGGCCTTTAAGCTGAATTGCAGCAAACTGCATTTGTAGACCGCTGTCTCCTATAGTAACTGAACTTGCAACTTTGACTTCAATGCGGTTCACAACTCACTGTATCCTATTGTAGATTCTCTCTCTGAGCTTTCAGTCTCTCACTAGACTTTTCAGATCCCAGCCACCGCTGGATCCCTTGAGCTCCCCCACAACTAAACCCACTGTGGCTCCCAAATGTCACCCACACTGTCCCGCTGGGTCCCTGACTTGGCTCTTCAGCTAACCTGCTGAATCTTCTGCATGTGTCACCCACACTGTCCAGCTGGGTCCTTTGCTTGACACTGCTGAAGCTTTCCCAACTTCTTCACCATCCATGGCTAGTGAACAAGACTGCTCTGGTACTTCTTCAGTCTTCACAAACCTGGCCTCTGACAACAGGAGTAATTGTCCCTGCGCTGGCGACTGAGTCCCCTTTATCTCTGACTTCTGGTGACAGGAGTGGTTGTCTCTTCTGGCCACTACTTTCCTTCACCTAGGGCAACAACTCGATTTTCCATCCGGCAGAATCCCTGCAACTTGGTTGGGCTCCAGGCCTGACGCCCCAACTCCGCACTGCTTGCTTCCAACCTAGATAGGCCTCGGACTGCCTAGCAACCAGGTACTCCCAGATAGGCCTCAGGCTTCTGGCCTAGCAGCCGGGAGCTTTTCAGCACACATCCACCCAGGCAACCATCCAGGGTGCCGTAGCCCTATTCATTTTAACTGCCTGCCAAACGTGACAGGGGTTAAAACAGGCGACATAATGCCTCCTCACCTCCTGGGAAATGCCTATTGAAGAACAATCCATCCATTCTTTAGAGGGCTGATAAACCTTTAGGAACTTTGAACAAAAGGCAAGGGCAAACACCCTGCTGTTGTACATATACAGTAGCCAATCGGAGATAAGCAATTTACAGATCTGTAATGCTTTAAACTAAACTGATTGGCTGCTTTTGATCACCGCTATTCAAACTGTTTTCTTAACTAAGCCAGGCAAAGTTGATCTAGATATAGTCAATTCTCTCTTACTTGCCACATACAGACATGCTAATAAAGTGTTTTGTACAGTTTGTTTTTCCACTTCTTCAGGATTAATGAGATATCACAATGTGTATTTGTGTGACTTCCTCTTATTTGTTCCCCACAGTGTCTGTACAGCTGTCCAGGTTTCATACAGTTCTCATCTAATCTCCTCCTTGCTGTGAATTGTCCTATTTTGTGTGTGGGGCGACCAATACTCAAACAGTCTACAGTAATCAGAGATTGTCTCAGCTGAAAGAGAAGCAGTTATATACATGTCACTGTAGACATAGACATTTCCTAGTGCTGTATGCCTTGACAAAGCCTTATTTCTGAGATTATATGCTTTTCAGTCCTGAAGCAGAGGGATGTAAAATACAACAAAGACTAGGCTTCATGCATTTTGCCTCTGGTATTGAAGCCTAAGCCAAGACGGACAGGAAAAGCTGAGTATTTTAGCTAGGGACTCCGGAAAATAAATACTGAGCACTTCTTGATGATTCTCTTAAATACTGAAAGTTTTGATAGTTTAGCAGATTTGTACAAAAATGTGTTTTTTAAAGTATAAGGAAGAGGTACCTACTCATTTGATTCACATATTTTACTCATTATTAGCTAGACATTAATAAATATGTTTGATGGGAACACAACATTTCAATGCAGCTGCTCTGGTCAGTCCATGTCACGTACTCTGTGGATTACTAAGCAAATGTCCAGCCTTTTAACTGTCTTATCCTGATTTGTTTCTAATCTATGCATATTAACTGTTCTGAATTCCAATCTATTATTAGACCTTAATCATTATTGATAGAGTCAATTTATAGAACACCAGTATCTTCCATAGGTCTGTACAGAATAATGCTTGGCATAGAGGGACAGTTTTGCAGACATTACAACATGCATATTTATACGGCAGTAAGCTGAGTTATTTTTTTGTATGTACATGACCATGCATATGTGTGCGGGTGTAGGCAGGCACAGTCCATTTTCTCCCCTGCAGGTGGCGGAGGTCAAGAGAAGCAATGTTTCTCTATGATATCCTCAGGTACTCGGAGAGTGATCTGATGGGATGCACATGCCCCGGTTGACCCTGGGGGGCCATTTTAGGTCAGGCAGAGTCTATTTAAGACTCTTGCTCATGGGCTTGGGGCACTTTATGTGAGTGGACAGGTTAGGACAGATTCCCCATCTGGCAGAGACCGTGGTCGTGGTAGGGTAAGGTTGAGTAGTGCAGTAGGGAGAGAGAAGGACCTAGGTCTCCTCTGCAGAACTGTAAGTGGCATTGGATGGGTGAGTTCCCCACCAGGCCTGTTGTACTGTTACTTATTGTTCAATACAACATTTTATGCAAATCGCGACTGTGTGTTTACTGCCTGCCACACCATGCTACACCTACCTAACACATGCCAAGAATGCTGCATAGCTGCATTTATAGACCACCTAATGTAGATTGATTTAGGTGGTCTTCAAAGCAGAAAGGAACCATAGATGCATTCTGACCATTTCTTGGTATATTCATAAATTTGGGACCACATGAATGTGCCGATGATTGTAAACAAGGCAGTCTATGTTCAACAGATGGTAAATTCAGAGGGAGAGTAAATTAACTTCAATATATGTACTGTATACTTATGCAAGTGCCCAACAATTAAAATATATTAAAATAGCAAACTAAATCTGAAATACAATATCTCACAAAAATGAGTACACCCCTCACATTTTTGTAAATATTTTATTATATCTTTTCATGTGACACCACTGAAGAAATGACACTTTGCTACAATGTAAAGTAGTGAGTGTACAGCTTGTATAACAGTGTAAATTTGCTGTCCCCTCAAAATAACTCAACACACAGCCATTAATGTCTAAACCACTGGCAACAAAAGTGAGTACACCCCTAAGTGAAAATGTCCAAACTGGGCCCAAAGTGTCAATATTTTGTGTGGCCACCATTATTCTCCAGCACTGCCTTAACCCTCTTGGGCATGGAGTTCACCAGAGTTTCACAGGTTGCCATTGGAGTCCTCTTCCACTCCTCCATGATGACATCACAAAGCTGGTGGATGTTAGAGACCTTGCGCTCCTCCACCTTCAATTTCCCAAAGACAAACTCTGGATATAAATGATTGGGTGAAAAAGTGGGTTGGCGCTGCCCCAGCAGGAAAATGTGCTAGAAAATAAACGTGAATGTGCTGAAAAGATATCGGTGAGTAGCGAATATTGCCCTCTAGTGGTTAATAAACATAAAATCCTGGATGTGCTGAAAGATATCGGTGAGTGGCAAATATTGCCCTCTAGTGGTTAATAAACATAAACGGAAACTGTGACTGCGTGAATGCTCTAATAAGAGCGATGTGTGTGAGCTGTGTAACCAAAAAACGTTGAGTGTGCGTGAGTAGGGTCAGTGGTGGCCCGAAGGGACCCCCCTCCGTTCGTGACACAAAACCCCACTCACCACCTAAGAACCAATGTAAAAACAAGAGATTTTACCAGCCACTGTTTTTCAGGTCCACTCCGGAAAAATTCTTTGCTTACACTCAGCTCCTGCCGCCTTTATCCTGCCAGCGCTGCGGTACCAAGGTGGCCGTCTTGTGAAGCGAACCTTCGGCTTCCAGGCCGTCGGAGAAGCAAAGGGAGGAGGCGAGAATAATCTCGTAAGTGCGTCAGTGTCAAAGGCAAATACAAATAATTGGTGATCTCCCGTTATAA
>BLSH010207307.1:737019-771969 GCA_018402905.1 Glandirana rugosa
TTATAAATGTCACATCGTAAAGATAAGGATAAGTGATGGAAACGTACGAAGAATATTCGTTCGAGTAAGTTAGTGTATAGAAAAAAATTACTGTTTATGTAGAGAAGTAGAGAAACACTGGTTACCTACAAGTCTCAACAGTAGTTGTAAATTCTACACACTGAGAGACTAACAACATCCCCAACAGTGTTTCAACCTCTTTGAGTTCAATTTCGTTTCAAGGTGTGTGAAAAATTTCAAACGGGGGGGAAGTACTAGTGTACACTGGAAAAGCAAAAGATTTCGACAAATGGAATAGATCGTTCGTGTTTCAAAGAGAAGGCGAAATGGATCGACACCGCTCCATGCAGTAAAGGCGGACGGGTAACCGAGGACCCTATACTCATAACATTCATTCGGATCAACATCAAAGCATCATCATCAAAGGTTTGACTTTTCTTTTGATGTTGAATGAAACTTTGTGCTTGCTAGATAAGGTAAACAGCTTTAGAAAACGAAAAGGTCACATGTGATCATGAAGGGGGGGCAAACTTTAAAAAGTGTGTGGAACTTTGCTTTAACTTGGGTTTCTCCAACTTTGTGACAACCCCTACAACAATCAGAAAGTCACACATCTTAAATTTTGGTTGATGACAACTCTGAACATCCATTGGTCACAAAGAGATGAAGAGATGTATTTTTGTCATTAAAAAAAGATTTGTGGTTGAATGAGCTTGCTTATAAGAAGCATGCAAAGGTAGTGAATAGGAATAGAAATGCTACACTGTAAATATTCATATATCTAGTAGGTGATATATCTGACCACACCTGGGCCTTGCTTGTCCTTCACATCCTTTGAATGGTTATGTGGAGAGTTTAGAGGACCTGCAGAGAAAAATGTATGCAGAATTAAAGTTCATGCCCCATTGACACCTATCAAGGACCATGATATAAAATAGGAGGTAATTACGATGACTCTTAGTTGATACTTGTTGTTGAAATGTTTGTGTAAATTCCTCCTGGTGCTGTAAATATTCTTTATGCTGATGCTACAAATTGTCATATTTTGCATAGGATTTGGTACAAAAGGGGGATTTTTTAACCTAGAATGTCAGTCACACACCATTTTGCAAGTGCTTTTGTAAGTATTCAGGGAACGCCAATAAAGAAATCTTCTAAAGAAAGGTCCTCAGTTAGTACATGGACACTGGGTCAGTTAGTACATTCTCATGGCAGTCTCCCAATTGATTCTACAGAGTCATATTTTGAACTGTGCAAGTGGCAGACCTCTAATCAGGCTGTATAATTACTGTTAATGTTAATTACAGTATTAAATGGTATGTGTATACAAGCAAACAATAACTTTGCTGACCGGGGATAGGACCTGAAAATGTAAACTTGCCAATGTTTTTAGCCAGTGCTGATTTTTGGTTTACAGGGAAAGCTGTGAAAGAAACATGCCTCAAATGCCTCTAATAGTCTAACACATGCTAAGCAAGCATTGTAATAAGTGCATCTGTTGGCATTTGTTGCTAAGCATTAATGGCTGGTTAATGGTTCAAGGAACATTGCACGCAGTGTCTATTTTAACACAGTGATATGCTATTCAAACATTTCACCTAGATCCTTGTTAGTAGCAGGCCATTGACCAATGCTGATCATATGTACTCTGCAATGTCTGACAGAGTGCTAAATGCTTGATTTGAATACCTTTGCATATGCAGCCTAAACACTGCAACATCTCCGAAGGCAACAATCTAGATGTGCCAAAAATAGAGATGACAAGAATGAGAAAATTACAGATTTCACCTCTGGTGAAATTTTTCCAGAGTGGAAACTTTCAGTTTCGTTCACTGAGCTAATTAGTCGAAAATGTCTTAAAAATAAAATCTACTTTTTTTTTATTCAGTGGGTGTGAATTTTTGGGGTCTGTTTACTGTAGTTTAGTGTATTTCCTTTAGTGCTCTTTGTATTTGTGGTTTTTTTTTTCTTTTTACTGTACATGTTAGCACTTGTGTACTGATGTTTTATATTATTTTAAGTTTTATGCTGTTTTCTTTTACATGTGTAAGTAATAAGGCTAATGAGGGGCCAGTTTTTGGCACAAGAATAATTTCAGGATAGTTAAAAAGAACTTCTGTAACTCTCAGGAGCCAGATAAAGCCAATTGCACCCTTAAATTGATTGTAAAGGTTTAAATTTAACCACTTAAGGACCGGAAGGATTTCCAGCTTTAGGACCGGAGCCCTTTTTGTGATTCGGCGCTGCGTCGCTTTAATTGACAATTGCGCGGTCGTGCGACGTTGTACCCAAACAAAATTTGCGTCCTTTTTTTCCCACAAACAGAGCTTTCTTTTGGTGGTATTTGATCCCCTCTGCGTCATTTCTGATCGCCGCTATAAACAAAAGAAGAGCGACAATTTTGCAAAAAAAAAACAAATTTCTTACTTTTTGCTAAAATACAAATCCAAAAAAAAATATAAAAAAACATTTTTTTTCACCGTTTTTGGCCGATTTATATTCTTCATCATATTTGCGATAAAAAAATCGCAATCGGCGTTTATTGATTGGTTTGCGCAAAAGTGGTCGCGTTTACGGATGATGAGAATTCATTTTTGGGGTTTTTATTTTTTTTAAATTTTTTATTAGTAATGGCGGCAATCTGCGATTTTTTGCGGTACTGCGATATTGCGGCGGACATGTCGGAACATTTTGACACTTTCTTGGGACCATTGGCATTTATACAGCGATCAGTGCTATAAAAATGCACTGATTACTGTGGAAATGCCATTGGCAGTGAAGGGGTTAACCTGCAGGGGGCGCTCTAAGGGTTAACTATGTTCCCTGGGCGTGTTCTAACTGTATGGGGGCTTGCCTAGCTGGGGAAGGGAAGTGGTCACAGCCTTCACGTACAGGAAGGCTGTGATCACAGCCCTTCCCCCTCACACAGAGCGGAGGTCCGTGTTTACTTACACGGACCTCCGCTCCTTCACTCCGGGGGGGGGGGCATCGCGTGTGGCCGGCGGCAATCGAAGCCGCCGCACCCGCTCCCTGGCCCTCCCCGGACACAGTGAGTGCGCGGGCGCGCCTCCGGCGGCGCGCGCGTGCTCACTGTGCGCGGTCTGGCGGCCGCCGTCGTATGTCGGCGTTTCGCCTTACAGAGCCACTTTGCCGCCGTCAGATGCTGATCGGCGGTCGGCAAGTGGTTAATAAAAATATAAATAAATAAATAAACATTATGCCACCCTTAGTCACAATGAGAAGGTTGAGGTTCTTGTTTCACTGATGTTTAATGTACATAACAACTTCTTACACCGACATTTACATCAACAGCGTAGAACTGAATAAAAAGAACAAATATGAGGGACAAATCATCAGACATACAGCGAATTACACCTAAAACAAACATAACTTGAAACTCATAACTAGACAGAAATAACTCTACATGCCACTTTTGCCTACTTGTAAGCTAAGAGTGGAGGTTGTAGCTTGAAGATTCTTAGTAGATGGCTTACTTTAGGCTACGTTCACACTGAGGTGTTTTACAGGCGCTATTTAGCTAAAAATAAGCTCCGCAAAAATCCCCCCCCCCCCCAATGTGAAAGCCCTGAGTGCTTTCACACTGGGGCGGTGAGATTGCGGATTGCGGGACGTTACAAAAAGTCCTGCAAGCAGCATCTTTGGGGCGGTGAGGTGAGCGGTGTATATACCGCTCCTCTACCGCCCCTGCCATTGAAATTAATGGCAAGTGCTTCCGTAGTGGCTGCACACCGTCTTGGAAGCACGGAGCGCCGGCACTTTTAACCCCGTTTTAACCCCTTGCCGGTAAAACTCCACTAAAACTAGCAGGGTTTTACCACGGCTACAGTGTGAAAGTAGCCTTAGACACAAAAAACACTCTAAATCAGACCGAAATTAATGTACATACCACTTTTGCCTGTTGTCTGTAAGCTAAGGGTGGGGGTTGTAACTTGAAGATACTTAGTAGACGGCTTACTTTAAGCACAAAAGACTCTGAGCCCTCATACACATGGGCGGTTCTTGATGCCACGTTTTTTGGCGTTTTTTGCAGCTCTCCATGTTATTCAATGACCCCTTATAAAAGCCGACCTTTTTGAACTGTAGAGGGCATCGGCGTTAGTGAGCTGTAAATAGAATGCGGGACCAGCGCGTTCCGACCCTGTAGCGTTTTTGACGATAAGCCGGCAAAACGCTCACTATCGCCGTACCGACGTTAACCGGCGTTTTTGACGCCAGCGTTTTCAGGTTAAAAAATAGCAGAGGACTGTTTTTTTAAAAAAACGCCTATTGACGCTGATGCTCAGTAACGCTGATTTTTCCCTGACGTCGGGCCCGACGTTTTGATTATTTTTTTTGCATACACCCGTGTGTATGAGGCCTAAACCTTGAGACAACAGCACTGAAACAAAAACAGGAAATGAGGCTGTAACAATGCATGATGGTAGAAAAAAATTAACAAGTAAGCACACATGCACCACCTAGAGGCAATTAACAATATAATCAGAGAAACTTTGTGCTTGCTATTACACTCCCACCATCACACAACGTGTGATTTTTAATGGAACCAAAGTTATCACAAATAACTCAATATGAATCTGTACCACTTTGAGTTCCGGGTCTCCAGCATCAATCTCTCCCACCTTCGTGTCTTGTTCTTCTTCAGAGAATTCTCTTTGCCATAGGAACCTTGGCCCAGTGAACCAGTTCGACTCTACAAGTTGCTCCGCAGTGAGCACACGAGAGGCGTGGTCAGCTGGGTTGTATTCTGAAGCAACATATCTCCATTGACTAAGCTTAGCCCTTATTAAGACTCTGAAATTGAACTTGTCTGCAGTTATGCACCACTGGACCCCCAGCGCCCTTTCCATTTTAGGTTCATCTGGGGTCAAATCAAAGTCAGTTGCACCTTCAGCACATTCTTCCTTTGGGATTGTGCCCATCATGTTCTTGCTGTTGGTGACGAATTTGTGCAATGACGTTTCCCGGTACTGCAGAGATCTCTGGCTTTATTCACGAGCTGGATAGCATCTGCCTCTGTGTCTACACTTGCTAGACCATCAGCAACATAAAAATTGAATTGTATAAACTTCACTGTAGCTTGATTATACTTGCCTTCACCTTGTGCAGCAAGGTACTTAAGCCCAAAGTTGGCAAGGTACTTAAGCCCAAGGTTTGCACATCCAGGTGAGGAAGCAGCTCTAAACAGATGAACTTTCATGCGATACACTTATAATGGGGATTCTGTGTTGCTTTCTTCCCACCACGGTAATCAAAGGTAGTCTCTATCCCTTGGAGCAACATGAAACTGATGGAACATATGCCCCACATCACACATGATGGCCACTTTGCCTTTCCGAATATGACATAAGACTCCAACAAGGGTATTTGTGAGGTCAGGTCCAGTCAGTAGATGTTCATTTAGGGAGGTATTCTGAAATCTAGCAGAGCAATCAAAGACGACACGGATCTTGCCTGGTTTCTGGGGGTGGTAAACCCCATGATGGTTCTTTGCTTATCTCTATCTCTGGAACCTTTTCAGCATCACCTTTTACTATTACATCCTTCATGAAAGCCATGTAGTCCATGTAGTAGTGCTCATCTTTCTTTAGATGTTTCTCTAGACATTTGAGTCTATGTTCTGCACAAGCTTTGTTCTTTTGCAATTCTGGTATCTTTAAAGGGCAATGGCATTTCATAGTGTCCATCTTGCCTTTGCTTAATTCCTTGTTTTAATGTTGCCAGAAACTGTAAGTCCCTTTGTGACACAAAGGGGTTGATTTAATAAAGGCAAATCCACTTTGCTCCACAAGTACACTTCTAGTGCTCCACAAGTGCACTGCTAGTGCTCCACAAGTGCATTTAGAAATGCAGTCGCTGTAGATCTGGGAGGAAGATCTTAAATCAGGGGAAGTTCTGCTGATTTTATCATTCAATCATGTACAAGCAAAAATGCTGTTTTTTATTTTCCTTGCATGTCCGCCTCGGATCTACAGCGACTGCACTTCCAAGTGCACTTGTGGAGCACTAGCAGTGCACTTATGGAGCACTAGCAGTGCACTTGTGGAGCAAAGTAGATTTGCCTTTAGTAAATCCATGCCAAAGACTTCTTCCCTAATCCTTTCACTAAAATCTGACTCAAAAACCTTCAGTATATCTGCTAGAGTGATAATTTCCTTCACTTTGTTCCCACACACAAAGTGGAATTTAGATTTCAATTTTAGAGATGGTTTGACAGCAGGTAAAACTTTCTTCATGGTAATCCTATGACTCACACCAATTTCATCTTCATAGCCATTGTCAGAGTTATGGTATCCGATGATGCTCCAACCCAACACAGATTTCTGTACGACCTCTCACACTCAAGCCCTCCTGTACAAGTGGCTCATACCAGGTCAAATTCAGATTGAATCCTGTGAGTGAATGCATGAATACATAGGTGGTGAGCACTACCCATTCTGCAGTGTTTGGTGTGTCAACAGTTCGGCTGGGAGTTCCAAGGAGACATGGTGTGATCTTAATATACCAGAGCTCATTTGATTTCTGTAATGGGAATCAATAACATCTGGTGAGTAGGAATTCTCACTGGGTGTGTTGGTGAAGGTTCTATCCATCTCTGAACATTTTGGAAGTAGAAAATCCATTCTGGCACTATTGGAGCACCATTGATATCTGATTTTTAAATTTACTTTCTTGGATTATTGACTTTGGACATTTCATTTGAGCACTAGAGCACTTTCTATCTCATTTTTATAATTGTTATTCACTTATTATGAATTACATATACATAATGTATGTGTTGTTTCTATGAGGTTGTTTCCATTTATTAGCAATTATTTAGAATTTATAATTGTGTTATATCCCTTATCTGGCATTCCCAAACCACCTTACCTGACATCTAGTGGTTAATGATGGTAGGGCTCCAGCTCTATTTTTATTTAATGGTATTAGTCAGCCTCAAGCACTCTGTGTGTTAGCGCGGTTCATCAAGCTTTTTTACAGATTTCTGTGCAAATAGCTGGTCTTCATTACCACTGATAACCTCTCTTCCCAGTAAGGCCTGAGGACAGTTATAGCCTATTAACAACTCCACTTTACAGTCAAGTTCAGGAAACATTTAATCTGCTAGGTGTTCTAGATGGGGCCAGTTCCTTGTGGTGTCACATGTGGGTATATGGGATCTGTTGGCAGCTATGTCGTCTCTGGTATAAGTAGTTGGAAGTTCAGTTTTTATTTCAGACTTAATGCCTCTTACTTGTAGACCAATCAATTTCTGGCTGGACACAACCTTTGTATTAGAAGTTATGGTGGAGATCATGCGTTTGACTGGCTTCTTTTTAATATCAAGCATTTCAGCTGTATCTTTTTGGATGAAAGTAGTGGAACTTTGTGACAGCTCTGTTCCAGCATGAACTCAACCAGTCTGGTAGCTTAGCTGCTATCCTTTGATTTTCAATGCAGTCATTTTGAGCTTGTAAACCTTGAACATAAGGCGTGGCTGACTCAAAGCTGCTCAGGAAATCTACAAACTCACAGAGATCTTTACTGTCCTTGGTGGCAATCTTATGCCATGCTTATATTTTGTCACAATAGGATTTTCCTACTACAAACGGATTACCAAATCTGTCATCAAGTATGTCCCAGGCAGCCCGAAAAGCGGGTTTTGTTCCAACCAGGAAGTGTCCCTCAATGGCTCTCTTTGCTGGACCACTTAGATACTTGCGGTCAATTAATATCTGGAAAGACATCTTCCAGTCATTATACTTCAAAGGGTCTCCAAAGAAAACAGCAGGTTCTGGAATTGGAATCCTTTTAGCCGTAATTGCTTCAGCAAGAGCTTTCACAAGGTCATTAGAAGCTTCATGGGAGGTAGTAAATATAGCTGACTGAGGGACAGGACCTTGGGTGAATGGAACCCTTTGAGGGAAAACAAGGGGTTGGTATAACGGAGCCATGACTTTAGTAAGCAGGACTGGCTGAGAAGGAGTAGAAGGAGCACTTGGTTGAGAAACGTGACCTTCCTGTGTTCATTGAGGAAAAGGAGCAGAACGTTGATCTTCATCATTGCTTTTGATGCTTCCAGCATACACTTGTAGCCTTGCTTGTGCCTTTTTAGTTCCTCCAATTGTTCCACTTCTTTCTTCATCTCTTCCATCTTCATTTTCCTACTGGTGCTTTCTGATATAAATTGTGCTCTTTTTCTTGCATTCTCTGCTTCTATTTCCCTTTCTTGGGTGTCTCTCTCTGTTGTTAACCTCACATCCTCTGCTTCAAGTATTCTAATTTATTTTTCATATTGATGTTGTGTCTTCATTATTTTGATCACCTCTTGTGTGGCTGCTACTTCAGCTGCTGCTTCTTGCTTTTTCTGCAATGATTCTTGGGAAGACTGACTGGACATCTGGGAAACAGAACTTAACTTACTGGAGGTTGCTGAAATGATGCTGGACACAATAGTTTCAAACACCGATTCTGAATCAAGCCAGGTTATGTCTTCTGGACCTTCGTTGAGGAAGTGTTGAACCTTTTCATTTGCAGTATTAGTGATTGCAAAGTGTCATTCTTTCTTCTACAAATTCAGGGCTTGTGATGCTTCTTATGTCACCATAAATACAGCCAAGCTCTGACTGAGTGCCATTGATCATGCTCACAACTTCAATAATCATGCATTATCACTTTTCTTAAGGGCTCTTTTCAAACCATTGGTATGATATTTCCATCTTCTATATTTCTGTTTGAAATCCTTTATTAGAAAACTCAATTTAACATCTTGCAGTGCTTTACCCTTTTCGGTGAGTGTGCGTGGACATTGACTTCTTCTAATGTCTGGGAGATGTGTATTATCTGAGCTCACCTCGGGCTGTTGCATTTGTGCTGCTCTTTCTGCTTGCTGTGATGGGTTGGCTTGCTCTGTATTGCCAACATCTTGTGCAGTAGGGTCTGCAAGACTGGCTTCTGGATTGGACAACACTGTACTTTCACTTATGTCTGACATGTTAATCGATTCAGAATTAAAGGTGCTTGCTTGTTCAGCCTTTACTTGCTACTGGCTGCTTCTGTCAATTAATTGCGATGTTGTAATTCCCTTACCAAATGTATGGCTTTGCTTGCTAGCCGATTTCTGCGTGCAGCTCCACTGCTTCATGGCCTTCATATACGCAGCCAAGTGTTCTACTATGCCACCCTTAGTCACAATGAGAAGGCTGAGGTTCTTGTTTTACTGATGTTTAATGTACATATCAACTTCTTATACCGACATTTACATCAACACCGTAGAACTGAATAAAAAGAACAAATATGAAGGACAAATCATCAGACATATAGCGAATTACACCTAAAACAAACATGACTTGAAAATAAATCTACATACCACTTTTACCTGTTTATAAGCTAAGGGTGGGGGTTGTAGCTTGAAGATTCTTAGTAGGCGGCTTACTTTAGGCACAAAAAAACTCCAAATCTTGAGAGAACAACACAGAAAATCTTCCTTCAGTTGTAGGTAAAAAAACAGCAAGTGAAGCTGTAACAATGCATGATGGTAGAAATAAATGAACAAGTAAGCACAGCATGAGCCATCTATAGGCAATTAACATTATAGTCAGAGAAACTTTGTGCTTGCTATTACAAACATATTATACTTACCTGCACTGTGCAATGGTTAAGCACAGAGTAGCTATGATCTTCCTCTTCTCGGGGGTTCCTAGCTCCTTCCCCCTGCTCCCTCACTGGCAGGCCAATGGCTCCTGCTGCTTTGTCTGAGCTAATGGGGAAGGAGAGAGCCGGGAGAGCCTCAGCTCTCATGCACATTGCTGGATAGAGATCAAGTTCAGGTGAGTATAAGGGGGCTGAGGGGGTCGGGGGTTTGGAGCTGTTTTTTTTTTACCTTAGTACATAGAATGCAGTAGGTAAAAAACGTTCTGCATTTATAGTAAAGCTGAATTTGAAAAGATAAGATTTGCTTTGTTATAGGTATAGTGGTACCCCTGCAGGGGCTGCTGAGTGTTGTGGGCCGTCCATCACCCTGCCCAGCCAGGCCCACAATTCTTATTCACCCTCAGGCAGAAAACCAGTCCTTGAACTTTGTTTTTGCATTTTTATTGAAGGGATTACACTTGGATGGGGATAGGGAAATTATGAGATGCCCAGTTGATTAGTAAACAATTCAGGGACTTGAGACTATATACAAATTCAGTATATACTATACTATACATCAATGCATCAAGATTCGGCAGTCCATGATGCGGCATCGATGCTGTGACTGGCATTATCAATTGAACAGAGCTGAAAGGAGCCGTGGGTGTTAGCCGCACCCTCTTTTCCCGCCTCCCGCTGACATCATCCCCAGCCACCCGGCGTCTTGTGCCCCGAGTATCATAGCTGTATATCCGCAGTGTGGGATCTAAGGCACTGCTTCCTCTGACTGCTAGTCTCAGGTGATTTGGAGTGATATTTGGTCATGTCACTTCTGTACTGCTCACTTTCCTCCTTTCTTGAGGCTCCCACCTCTGCCAAGATGACTGCAGGGGAAATTTTGATGATTTTTTTGCTGTTTCCTAGTCTGAACTATACACAGGGCTTTTTTTCAGCGGGAATGTGGGGGGAATGCAATTCTGGCACCTCCAGCACTAAATGTAGGTAATGATAAGGGGTGTTGGGGGGGTCTATTGTTGCAGGGGCAGATCTTTTTTTTGGGGTGGGTCTATTGTTACCAAATATCAATAAACTGCGCTATAGTCCAAGTAAAGTAGCAGCGGCTAGAAGTTAAATGCAAGATGTCAAAATGATAAAGCCGCGCTGGAAATAAGTCCTCAAGGGGCACAACTTGTCAGATGTTTGTTCAAAACACCCAGTGCACAACACACTTAAGTGAATCCACCACCGTATAATGAGGGGGCTTACCAGACACCGCTGGGAGCCCAGCTTTGTGTTGTTATAAGGTTCCACTCGCTCCTCACTAGATACCAATAGAGACAGCCTCGACCAGGTATATGTTGGACCTCAGCAACCGCTCACTCACAGCAGGGCAGGTTAGCGCAAAGGCAGAAAACCAATATATATATCCGTGCACCGGGGAAGAAGAAGGACTCGATATAGTGAAGTACCGTAATGGAATTTATTCAGGTAATGATAAAATATTGTACTCACATCGATAAGTAAAATGCACGTGTAAAAGAAAAGCCGGCAATCCTCAGTAGCTGGTGACGTCAGCGCGCCCTCCCGACGTACGTTTCGTCACAGATGACGTCGTCCGGGGATAGGGCGCGCCGCTGGGCCACCAGATTATATATGCCGCATGACCTAGATGCGAGGCGTAGGCGGCCATATTGCAACCTGGAAAATCTGCCCACAATAAGCATGATTTTGTGCTATACGCTCCCCACAACCTAGCAATCATTGCAGCGTCATAAATAGCAAAATATAAGGTGAGATCCCATTAGACATAGGGTCCAGGGATTATCCCTCGAAACCATAGAATTATATAAAATATATAAAACAATATACGAAATTTTTTCATATATAAAAGATTATAAAATAATAATTACAAAAAAGATTTGGATAAACCATTTCTGGAATTCATTGTAAAAAAGAGTTTTTGTTGCAAAGTTAATTCATGGTCTCCCAAGCCTCACACTTAGTGTACAAAAACCTTTCTGACCAGTGCCAGATTACATGACATCCCTTGTAAATTAAAACAGAATAGGATATAGAGATTCATCAACAATAATCCCCCAGATGTTAACATTATGCAACCGTGGGTCTATTGTTGCTGGTGGGAGATCTATGGATGCTGGGGGGTCAATTGTTGTTGTTAGGAATCTACTGTTGAGTGAGGGATATATTGATGCTGGGGGATTATTTTTTTGCAGGGGTCTATTGTTGCTGGGGAGCTATATTATTGCCGGTGGGTGATCTATTTTTGCTGGAGGGGGGTCAATTGTTGTTGGGAGGGTTCCACTTTTGAGGGAGGAGTCTATTGATGCTGAGGGGAGTATTTTGTTGCAGGGGGTCTTTTATTGCTGCTGGGGGATCTATTGTTGCCAGAGGGGGGTCAGTTGTTGTTGGAAGGGATCTACTGTTGAGGGAGAAGTCTATTGATGCTGGGGGAGTCATTTGTTGCAAGGGGTCTATTATTTTATCTATTTTATATTATAAATTCCATACAAATTACTGAGCACCACACATGATACTTGGTTCTGTACTTAAAGGGGCATTACTGGGAGGTGGGTAGAAATAAGGGGAGGTGCTCAGAGGTGGGTAGAGGACAGAGACAATGGGTAACTCGGAAGGGGGGAGTACTTGCAGCTATTCTCTGAGAAAAAAAGCCCTGTCTATACATATGTTTTTTTCTTGTTGCCTGAATAAATCATTACACAGCTATTCAGTACTAGGCCCCATGTATTCACATACTATTATACTAGTTGTTTATGACTATAGTTGGATCCTTATTGTAAAAGATAGATCGAAGGATTGGAAGGCAATTGGAAAATAAAATGTTTTAAAAATTTTCGAGGTTTACAAAAAATAAATGTTTTTAACGAATATAACAAAGCAATTAATATTGGTAATATGGAAATAGAGAATTCTGCTTAGGAAAACTTGTACAACAAACAAGTAGGCTGAAAACCAAAGTAAATATTTCATAAAAACTTGTGATTTTGAAAAATATATTTAATAAAAAAATGTTTATTAGGAAAAAAATATGCACAGTGTGTTTAAAAGTAAACCCATTATTTGCCTTGACGAGTCAAAATAACAGGTGACGGCAGGCTTCACAAGAAATCTAAACTTGCTTTTCTGATGCTCCTTCTCTGCTGTGATGAATGGAGGACTGGTCTGAAAGAAAGGGGAGCATTTGTACCCCAAGCCAGTTCTCATAAGATTTATTGGGTTGGAGGCCTTGAGTGGAGATACTTTACCATTCAGACACTGAGGCCTGCAGTAAATGATGCATGTTGGGTATTATCCAGCAATTTGTTTTGCCCATCACATTCTTTTGCAGTTCGGGATGTCGTGTGACCAGATGCAGAGTCACAACTGAAGCTGATTCCCACATCACTAGAGAACACAATACTGACCTATTGATCAGGAGGATGAACCACTGACTACTGAGTGTTGGTTTCGGTACTTCAGCTGGCAATTCCTCGTGATCAGGGTGGCATTCAGGAGTGAAGACAGAAGAGGTAAGTATTCACATACTTCTTTACAGGGGCATGGTCTATTTTGGATGTTCAGATTGCAGGCAGGGTCACTTTGTAATTAGGGTTCAGATATTTTCTTCTACTTTAACCCCCCCCCACAAAAAAAAATATATATTGATGTAGAGCCCTCCTAGTTTGGGTACTAGAGAGTGTATATAGTTTTTGGCTCTCTCTGCTTAACAGGAGAGCTGACAGGTAAATTTATGTGCTGTCTGCTTATCAGAGAGCCTGATTTGAGTAAGGTCTGCTCTATGTGCTCTGGTGCTGTTTCATATGGTCTGGAATTGTTTTACCCTGTCCCTATTGGACAGAGGGAGAAAGCCTCAGCCAGTGACAGCAGGTGTATTTGGAGGTGGTTCTGACCAGCTAGCAGGGGAGTGGTGCCCCACTGCATCTTGGGTGAACACCTTCATATAAAAAGGGCTCAAGGTGAGGAGTTCCAGCCCACCCAAGCCTGAGGGGTGAGGCATATGTTTAGCTCCTGGCTGCTAGGCCCGAGAGCCTATCCAGGAGGCTGCCGGCTGCTAGGCTTAGTCGAAGCCTATCCGGATGCTGAAGCTGCAACCCACAGTTCTATGAAAGCTGACAGAGGGAGGATGTCCTTGGATTCGGTCTGATACTGCAGTGGCAAAGTGTCGCTTGGAGGTTGGCAGAAAGGACTACCGACTGTCCCAGGACATGGTGTGAGTACAGCTCTGTAAGAGAATCCCCGAGACTGTGTGTGCTAGAATTTCCCCTGCCCTCATATCAGCTTCATTGGGTGTGCCAGCTAGAAAGGAGACACTGGAGAGTGTCTTGAAGAACAGAGTCCAGCTTCTGTCCTTACTAATTAACAAGGGACCTGTTCTGCTAAAGTCAGCCTGCCATAAAGTGCCTTTGGTAGTCTGCCACACTGAGTTAGAAAGGAGACATTGGCTGGTGTCTTGAAGAAACAAAGTCCTGCATGTCCTTTGCTGTCTAGAGATGGACTTGTTTCACTGGAGTCAGTCTGCTGTGTGAAGCCACTGACCGCCTGCTATACAGAGCCTAGGGAGAATTTGTCCTCAGTTAGTCAGTTACTTGGAGTATCCCATACCTATCCTTCTCCTATCCAAGTTCAACAATAAAGCATTGAAAATTCATCCCCTAGACTGGTCATTGGAAACAAGCAGGATTGTGTGTGCACCTGGCTGTGTGAAAATGCTATAGTGACTGGCTGCGGAATATTCAGAGGGGTCGGGTTTGCTTAAAGGGTTGTAATGTCAGAGTAGTAAATTGTATCATCAAATCCAGCCGCTCCTACGGGAGTAAGCACTACATATATATATATTGCAGCTTACCATTCCTTAGAGGGGGTGGTCCCATTAGCTTTCTTATTTTAGGCTGTTTTCTTTATTCTTACCTGGTGATACAGCCCGTAACACACTTCTTGTCCTAGGGTGCCTTCACTTTCGATGGGGGAACAAGAGAGACACATTTGAACAGCATTGTCATTCTGGGGGGAAGATAGTGTTAGATGCACTAGCAGATTTACATGAACTTGACTGAGGCTAAATAAACACTATACAAATGTTGTCCCGTTCCTGAGCACTGGACGAAACTCACTACGTGGGTGGCCCTGTTGGCCGCCTCCTGTCCGAAATTCTTTGATTAAAAAATTGAAGGAGTCGGGCAGAAAATTGTCAGCCGAACAGTGGCTGCATTCAGATGCAGCAGCTGTTCTGGTATTCTGACAGGTGCCAGCTGTGGCTGTCATAATACAATAGTGTAGAGGAGATTTGTCTGTATAGCGTGGATGGGGAGATCTGTTTGATTAGTTCCATGCAGCCCACATACTAAACAAAAATGATCTATGTGTGTATACCCAATAAAGCAAAACATTTTCGTCTAACACTTTTTAAGCAGTTACAGCAACAGATTTTTTTCCTCATGGGATAAAGGTTCTATATTAACCACTTGCTGACCGCGTATAGTACATATATACGGCGGCAAAGTGGCACGCTCCCGCAAATCACCGTTTATAAACGGCGACCCACGTATGCGCGAGTAGCGGGCATGTGTGGACTGGCGGTGTGCACGTGCCCGCCGCACGCTCTGTGAGCTGGGCCGCGGGTCGGGCGGACTCGTCCGCCGGCAACTCGCGATTGCTTGTGAGAGAGCCTGAACGGGGAACCACCGATGTAAACACGGCGGTTCCCCGCTCTGTGAGGGGGGACATGGCAGATCTAATGTTATGCCCCTGGCAGCCCAACCCCCATACAGTTAGAACACACACAGGGAACACAGTCAACCCCTTGATCACCCCCTACAGGTTAATTCCTTCCCCGCCAATGATATTTATACAGTAATCAGTGTTTTTTTTTTTTTTAGCTCTGATCGCTGTATAAATGTCATTGGTCCCAAAAAAGTGTAAAAAATGTCCGACATGCCCGCCGCAATATCGCAGATCGCCGCCATTACTAGTAAAAAAAAAAAAATAGTAAAAATGCTATAAATTAATTCTCATGGTTTGTAAACGCGGCAACTTTTGTGCAAACCAATCAAGAAATGCTGATTGCGATTTTTTTACCACAAATATGTAGAAGTATATATATCGGCAAAAACTGATGAATAAAGTTGTTTTTTCATATTTTCTTTTTGGATATGTATTATAGCAAAAAGTAAAAAAATATTGTTTTTTTTTTCAAAATTGTCACTCTTTGTTTGAAGAAGTGGTTAACAAATTAAAGCTTACCATTGTAAGCACCCATGTCAGTGTTAAATGCTATTTCTCAATCCTCCAAATGCCACTTTTGATGGATAGCTTGGTCTGTTTAAAGCAGTGGTTCTCAACTCCTCTCCTCGGGACCCACCAACAGGCTAGAGTTTAAGTATTACCTTGGGGAGATGCAGACTAGAATACTGCAATCCCTGAGCAGCAAATGATATCACCTGTGATTTATTTCAGTTATCCTGCAAACCTGGCCTGTTGGGGGGTCCTGAGGACCGGAGTTGAGAACCACTGGTTTAAAGGAAGTTGAAAAATAACAAAGTGGCCAGATCACCAGGTATAAATAGAAGAAATAAAAGTTTAAAAAGGAAACTAATGCAGCCACCACATTTGAGGATTGGTAGGCTGCAATATAATGCATTTTTTTATTTTGGGTTTAGATACATTTTAACTCATGGAAACTTTTTTTGCTTTTCCCTGGTATTTTGGATAAGGCACAGTTCCCTGATTGCCTACCAGAGGGGCATAAATAGAGCCATGACAGGGTAGTGGGTTGGTTGGAGGAGTGAGAAGAACCTTGAAATAAAGGGAGTGCAGTGTTCCTGTTTTGAGCCCCATGGGAATGCCTGGGACCTTCTTCTGCCAAATGTAATTGTTCTGCATAATGGCCTTCCCTTACTGGACAACACTGAAGACCTAATGGAGATCAAGGATTCAGTCAAGATTACCCTGAAAATGGGCAAAAGCTGGTCACAATGGATATTGACTGGTGATTTAGACCATAATGTTTCCTGTTACACGTCAGTAAAGAAAAGCAAGAAAGGGAAAGATTTGGACTTGACTCTTTGTGGTCTATACCCGGTGCAGTGAATATGTACCTGGCTCAGCCAGGAAGGGGATGAAACATGTGGGGGATGTTTTCCTTGCCAGAGACCCCACAGTTCTAGGGGTCAGAATCTAATATAGCCATAAGGACTGTTTGTGTTGTTTCTACTTAGAGTTTGGTCGATGATAGCCTAATGGAGACCCGGAGTCCTCTAGTGGTGCCTGAAGTAAATTACCACACTCCTGCATTCGGTTGGCCCTTCCTACACTTGCCGCAGTTGGCACGATAGCCACAAATAGTCAGAGAGTCATAGGACTCCTTGGAGGTACGGTGTCCTAGAAGAGAAAAAGAAAGACTTCTTGGAACTTTTTGGAAATTGGGACAATCTCAAGAATTTAATTTTAGCACCTTGCTCATAAAAGGGATACTGTGAAGTACCACAAGGGAAAATGGGTGAGAGTGTAGTTTATGCGCTATACCATTGCGGAAATAAGCAGTGCAGTGGTGGTGGATGTTTCCGAGCTCTTGGATGCTGGACTACATTTTGCTTGATTAGGCAGTTTGTTATTCTGCCAATCAGAAGGTGGTTCTACCTGTTTGCCCAGACTGCACCCTGGGATCTTTGGATGTGATGCGGCAATTACTGTAGGTTTTACTTCCACAGGTGACCAAAGTGATCTCTATGATTTGATTCCCACATGGAATGAGAGCCAGATGGTGTTAGGGAAGGAAGAGAGTTTACAAGGACTGACAGAAGTCTTGATTTTGGTGCCAAGACTGTCTTCTCCTTTAGAGGCCCTGAGAGTAGGGTTGCCAAGTCATCCCTTTAATCCAGGACACATATTAATTACACAGGTTTTTAGGGTGATTAAGGTGGTAATTAAACTCACTTGGTGCTTTATCTGCATTATATTAACCTCAGAACCTGTGTAATTCATATGTGTCCTGGATTAAAGGGATGATGTGGCAACCCTACCTGAGAGTGGGCTCCCCACTATTTTCTAAGGCACTTATGGCTTAGACTTTCAATCTCAGGGGTAGATATGTGTCACCTTCCTGAAGAAGGAACATCCCCATTAGATTGTGCCAGCACATATGAGCCAAGCCACTCAAGGGGGATTTCCCTCCAGGAAGCAATCAAGGGTTTTCACAGGGGCGTAACGATAGGGGTTGCAGGGGTTGCGATTGCAACCGGGCCCCATGCTCCAGGGGGCCCATGTGCTTCCCTTGTACACCTGGATAGGAGTGATGGCAGGGGTGGCATTTAGACGTTTTATTCCATTTTCCTCCTAATGCAGGAGATTGGTTCCTCTATATTCTGCCCCTGCCGCCCCTCCTATCCAGTTTACTTGTCGTCTGCTGTTTCCAGGGTCCTGCTGCGGGACCGTAATAAAGGGACCTGTGATAGGAGTAAAGGGCCCCAGGATCAGCAAGAAGAGGGAAGGGTCCTGGCCAGGGGTCAGGGGGGCCCTTCCTAATTTCTTGCACCTGGGCCCTGAAGGTTCTAGTTACGCCTCTGGGTTTTCATCTTGTGCTTCTCCATAGTATGTTGGGTGAGGCACAGTTCCCTGTTTACCTGCTAGAGATGGCTTCAGGTAATAAGTTGGTTGGAAAAGTGAGAGGTGTCCTGAAGGCAAGGGAGTGCAGGGTTTCTGTTTTGGCCACCCTGAGAATCCGTAAGGCCTTTTGTGGCTTAGTTCCAGTTTACAACCTTCCCTGGCTGAGAAATGCTGTAGAAACCTTCTCCATAGTGAGCTGTGCTTAGGGAGAACAAGGTTTCCCTGAAAGTGGGCATGGGTTGGATACTATTGTTGCATAGTGGATATTGCCTGGTGAATATTGCACTTCAGTAAAGAAAAGCAAGAATGCTCTTATTTACTTTGTCTGTGGCCTATAACCTGGTGGATTGAGTATGTACCTGGCTCAGCCATGTAGGGGATAAAACATGGGGGACACTTTTTGTGCCTGAGACCCAACAGCTTCAGGGGCTGGGTGTGTAATATCGCCAAGAGGACTGTTGGAAATGTTGCTCTTAATGGGAATGTGGGTTCACGCTAGCTTGATGGAGGCCTGGAGCCTGCCAGTGGTTCCTGAAGCAAACTATGATATTCCTGCATCCAATCGGTCCTTCCTATATGCTGCTACAGTGCTTTGAAAAAGTATTCATACCCCTTGAAGTTTTCCACATTTTGTCATGTTACAACCAAAATGTAAATGTTTATTATTGGGATTTTATGTGATAGACCAACACAAAGTGGCACACAATTGTGAAGTGGAAGGAAAATGATAAATGGTTTTCAAATATTTTTACAAATAAATATGTGAAAAGTGTGGCATGCATTTGTATTCAGCCCCCCCGAGCCAATACTTTGTAGAACCACCTTTCACTGCAATTACAGCTGAAAGTCTTTTTGGGGATGTCTCTACCAGCTTTGCACATCTAGAGAGTGACATTTTTGTCCATTCTTCTTTGCAAATAGCTCAAGCTCTGTCAGTTTGGATGGAGAGCATCTGTGAACAGCAATTTCCAAGTCTTGCCACAGATTCTCAATTGGATTTAGGTCTGGACTTTGACTGGACCATTCTAACACATGAATATGCTTTGATCTAAACAATTGGTCTATCACGTAAAATCCCAATAAAATTAATTTATGTTTTTGGTTGTAACATGACAAAATGGAAAATTCAAGGGGTATGAATACTTTTTCAAGGCACTGTGTATGCCATAGTAATGAAGCCTCATACACATGGGCGTCTGAGAAAAAATAAGCAAAACGTTGTGTCCGACGTTTTGGAAAAATCAGCGTTTTGCATCGCCGTTAGTGAGCGTTAGTGAGCGTCTGCGTCAATAGGCATTTTTTTAAAAAAAAATCAGTTCTCTGCTATTTTTTAACCTAAAAACGTTGGCGTCAAAAAACGCCAGTTAGCGCCGGCACGGCGTTAGCGAGCGTTTTGCCGATTAGCGTCAAAAAACGGCAAAACGCTACAGCCTCAGCACGCGCTGGTCCCGTGTTCTAGAAACAGCTCACTAACACCGACGCCCTCTACTGCTCAAAAACGTCAGCGTTTTTAGAGGGCCACTGAATAACATGGAGAGCTGCAAAAAACGCCCAAAAATGCCGGCATCAAAAAACACCCGTGTGTATGAGGCCTAAGGCCTCATACACACGGGCGTATCTTAAAAAATAAACAAAACGTCGGGCCCGACGTCAGGGAAAAAGAAAATAGTTTTTCGGCGTTATGCATCGGCGTTAATGAGCGCTAGTGAGCGTTGGCGTCCATAGGCATCTTTAAAAAAAAAAAATCCTCTGCTATTTTTCAACCTAAAAACGTCGGCGTCAAAAACGCCGGTTAACGCCAGCATTAGTGGGTGTTGGTGAGCCAAAACGTTATAGCCTCAGAACGCACTGGCCGTGGGTTCTAGTTTCAGCTCACTAATGCCGACGCCCTCTACAGCTCAAAAACGTTGGCGTTTTTATGGGGCCATTGACTAACATGGAGAGCTGCAAAAAAATGGCAGAAAACGTCGACGTCAAAAAACGTCCGTGTGTATGAGGCCTAAATGTTCCTTTTCTGGAATCTCTTGTAACCTATGCAACATGTATCAAACTGTCTGATAGAAGTGTTCTTGTTGCTCATAACAACCCATCTGATTATTTTCATACTGCCACAGAAGAAAGAAAAGTGAAATCTGTTATAATATGTTATTTTTCTTTTGGAAGCTTACTTGGGAATCAATAAATGATTGCTTCTTTGTTTAAGTTGATAGGGAATATTGCTCTATATATATAATTATATATTACAGAACCATTCTTGTGTAGAAAAATAATTACTTTTAGAATTCATTATTATGTCAGTGTAAATTGGTAAATTTGTAAATTCAATACAAAAACATTAGGCTCAAAAACCTTGCACTTTTTTCTTATTTGTGGTGAATATCATTAACCGCTTGCCGACCGCCTGCCGTCGTCTGATGGCGGCAAAGTGGATCGATATCGCGAACCGCCGTCTCCTGACGGCAGCTGCGAGATCGCAGATCATGAGCGCGTGCGACGCTGTAGCCCCGCTCGGGCGATCACTGTGTTCTGGGGGAGCCAGGGAGCGGGTAGAGTGGACTCTATGTCTGCCGGCTACCTGGGATCGCTCCCCCACAGTGACAGAATGGAGGTCCGTGTATATAAACACACGGATCTCCGTTCCGACAGCGGGAAGGAATGTGATTGCAGGCTCCCTGTATATGGGAGCCACGATCACTCTCCTCCCCCACTCAGCCCATCCCCCATACAGTTAGTAATACACACAGGGAACACAGTTAACCCTTAGAGTGCCCCCTGCAGGTTAACTCCTTCCCTGCCAGTAACATTTATACAGTAATCAGTGCATTTTCATAGCACTGATCGCTGTATAAATGCCAATGGTCCCAAAAAAGTGTCAAAATGGTCCGACATGTGCGCTGCAATATCGCAGTACCGATAAAAATCGTAGAACACCACCATTACTAGTAAAAAATCAATTAATAAATAAAAACCCCATAAATTAATTCTCATCATTTGTAAACATGGCAACTTTTGGGCAAACCAGTCAATATACACCGATTGCGATTTTTTTTACCAAAAATATGAGCAAGTATATAAATAAATAAATATATATATAAATATATATATATATATATAAATAAATGAAAAAATAGTTTTTTTAATATATTTTTTTGGATATGTATTTTAGCAAAAAGTAAGAAATGTTTTTTTTTTGCTAAATGTTTGCTTTTTTTGTTTATAGCGATGATCAGAAATGACACAGAGGTGATCAAATACCACCAAAAGAAGGCTCTATTTGGGGGGAAAAAAGGACGCAAATCTAGTTTGGGTACAACGTCGCACGACCATGCAATTGTCAATTAAAGTGACGCAGTGCCAAATCGCAAAAAGTGCTCTGGTCCTAAAGGGGGAAATCCTTCCGAGGCTGAAATGGTAATAGGAGAACTGCCAGGTTTATTACTGTGCCCCATTAGCAGAGACAACTACTAAATAATAAATATGCATTGCGCTTTCACTGCTCTTACATAATACACCTGCACATTTTTCACACAACAATCAGAAATGCAGCGGTGCTGTCAAATAGTAACACAAGGATGTCTCGGGTCACTTAACTGAGACTTTTTCTTCTTTCTGTTCTTAAGTCATGGAACCATGAACATATATGAATAATGACAGAAGAAAGAATATTTTATCTGATGGATTGGCTATACAAGTCCAGACAAGTGCAGTTTTCCAGTATCTCATGTTCTAAATATAAACTATTTATGTAAATTATAATGAAAGCAAGAGTTGTCATGCATAACTTATGCTGATTTACATCTTCATTTAGCCAAGTTAATCAACACTTATAAAGGTCATACATAGCACTGCTTCTTCTTCACAGAAGCCCAGAGAAGAGAATCTTATACCCTGAGGCCATTTTTTTCTGATATGCCAATACACTGAACACGAAATGATGTTTAACCACTTCAGCCCCGGAAGGATTTACCCCCTTCCTGACCAGAGCACTTTTTGTGATTCGGCATTGCGTCGCTTTAACTCACAATTGCGCGGTCGTGCGACGTTGTACCCAAACAAAATTGACGTCCTTTTTTCCCCACATATAGAGCTTTTTTTTTACTGCAGTTTTATTTTTTGCGCTATAAACAAACAAAGAGCGACAATTTTGAAAAAAAAATATTTCTTACTTTTTGCTATAATACATATCCAAAACAAAAATATATAAAAAAAACAAATGTATTGATCAGTTTAGGCCAATATGTATTCTTCCTCATATTTCTGGTAAAAAAAAAAAATCGTAATCGGCATATATTGATTGGTTTGCGCAAAAGTTGCCGTGTTTACAAACGATGAGAATTAATTCATGGGGTTTTTATATATTTTCTTCATTTTTTACTGGTAATGGCGGCGATCTGCGATTTTTATCGGGACTGCAACATTGCAGCGGACATGTCTGACACTTTTGACACTTTTTTGAGACCATTGACAGCCATCAGTGCTATGAAAATGCACTGATTACTGTGTAAATGTAGCTGGCAGGGAAGGGGTTAACACTAGGGGGCGATCAAAGGGTTAACTGTGGTCCCTGCTTTGTGTTTCTAACTGTATGGGGGCTGGGCTGACTGGGGGAGAAGAGTGATCGCACTCCTTCTCCCCTGTCAGAACAGGGATCTGCTTGTTTACATTAGCGGTCCCCATTCAGTCACTGCAGGGGAGCGATCGCGGGTAGCTGACAGACATCGAGTCCGCCCTACCTGCTCCCTGTCTCCCCCTCTACACAGCGCACACCCACGATCCTTGCTCCTGCGGCCGCCATCAGGTGACAGCGGTTCGCACAGGAGAGCCATGTTGCCGCCGTCAAGCCATGTCGGGCAATCGGCAAATGGTTAAAATGATTGTAATCGATCACCATGTAAAACAACCCATTCAGTTTAGAATAGAAATGAAAAGCAAAATATTTGTGTATAGCAGTGGTTCTCATCTCCGGTCCTCAGGACCCACTAACAGGTCAGGTTTGTAGGATAACTGAAATGCATCACAGGTGATATAATTTGCTGCTCAGTGATTGCAGTATTCTAGTCTGCATCTCCCCAAGCTAATACTTAAAATCTGGCCTGTTGGTGGGTCCCAAGGACTCGAGTTGAGAACCACTGGTGTATAGATATAAAAAAAAAAAAACAAACATTATAAATACCTTTCTTCTCTTTTTTTTTTATAAGTGATCACATTCCCTCTGTTCTAAGCTGCATAAGAGCTGGGGAAGGGAGAAGCAGCAGCACACTGAGCTTCCCAGTGAAAGTCTGTGTACAGGGGGAGGACGGGGGGGCTGGGCTGTTAGGACAAGTCTGATCATTGAAGGAAAACTGGCAGGAACAGCAGTGATTTCACACAAAAGAAGCAATACAAAGAGAACAGGATACTTTTTCATACATGGTACAGCAGGCACATATCAGGAATATGAAATGCTGGATTTACATACTTTCTAAGTATAAATGCAAAGAGTTGACACTGATATAAGCATTATTACATTGCAGTGTTGGCCATAGGATTGGATCAAACCAAAAGGAGGCTGATGAAGTAGAGAAGAAATAAAGCTTTCAAGACAATGCTTATTTTGCAGATCAGATGAAAGTCAGAAATGAAATCTGAAAATACCGCGCTAATATGCTCTAATCACAATCAGATGCTGCCTGACACCTAAATACGTATCCCCAATACTCAAGCAAATAATAAATCATAAGTTGGTGCGGCGCAATAGAAAATTACACATAAAATATTGCCACCCTAACATGTAAAAAAGAACAGAGGTAGAGGCACCTTTAATAAAAGCAAAGTATAAAAGCACTTACATTTGAGCAGATAAAGACAGGCACATCAGGAACATCCTGCATTGACTAGCCTCTGTACACACTGATAGGCTGGCTGGGTGTGTGGAATGGATCAGGAAGGAGGGTGTGAATAACTTCTAAAAAAGAACAGAGGTAGAGACGCCTTCTAAATGTAGACTGTGTAGTATTCTATTAAAGCAAACTATAAAACCACTCGCATTTGAGCAGATAAAGACAGGCTGTTCCTCCTGCTGGAACCGACTGCTGGCTGGATGTGTGGAAAGGACCAGGAAAGAGGGTGGAACGCACATGGACCGCATCGCATTTTTCATTGTGATACGTTGTTGCATAAGATTGTATATATGTACCATTGCCTTCTTGTGTTTTTTTCTGCTACTTTTTAAGATTTTATTAGTAGAAACTGTCATCACCACAATCGATTGCGATTTTGTGTATAGCAGCCGGTTTTCTTTCCTATACGGCTGCAAGCACTGCTACTCACTGTTTGATGTGGCTACTCAGTGGGTCTGCATTACAGCTGATTATTGTGAGCTATTTTACATACTCCTCACACCCATATATATTTGAATTATCGGCTATGAGACCCAGGCTATGATTAAGCACCCTACTCTCATGGTGTGAAGCGCGTAAGCCAATGCTGCCTTGATCATCTGTGTTCCTACATGATGTTGTGACTTTCTTTGGATTTTATGCAAATTACAATAAAGGTGTTAAATGGAGTGCGGCTGTTCAGCAACTTTTTCCCACATTTATCCTAGGATCTTATCACTGGATGGATCACCCCTAATGACTTTCACCATCTTCCCATTGTTCATCTACACAGTCCCTCTATAGACTTATGGTTCTAGGCTATAGTAATCACAATTTGCACCAAAACCATCCCCTTGTGTTTATCTATAAATAGCTTAGTCACTATAGTCTTCGCCCTAACATGTTGCCCACGCATCACATGGCTTCATCAGTGAAAACACTGTCATATAGGATTGGGAAGAAAGTCCTTAGCACTGTGTAAGCTCCTATAGAGTGGTGGGGAGCTAATGCTTTCTAGTTCCCTCATCACCTCCTCCCATACTCACTTCCAGTACTTCTCCCAAGCCTCTCCTATTCTTTGGAATTCCCTACCCCAATCTGTGCTACTATCTCCAACTTTATTCACTCTTAGGCAATCTCTGAAAACTTTTCTCTTCAGAGAAGCCTATCCTGTCTCCACCTAACAACTGTACTTTCATTCCCTTCATCAACTCATCGCCTCAGTTCTTACCTTTTGTATCACTGGACCGTCCCATTTAGATTGTAAGCTCTAATGATTCTTCCTTCATTGAATTGTATTGTAACTGTACCGTTTGCCCTAACGTTGTAAAGCACTGCGCAACCTGTTGGCGCTATATAAATCCTGTATAATAACAATAAATTGGTAAGACAAGTATAAATGGCTTGGGGGGCAGCATTCTATTTTTGCTGGGCCCTTTGTTGAAAAACTATCAAGGTGACTGGGGACTGGTGCTCTGCCTTGCCCTTTAAATGCAGCTGTAGCCAGGCTATGGACCTCAACTATTTACATATTATTACTAAGCAGAAAATGAGCCTAAAAACAAGCTCCACTGGTCTCTTTAGCTGCAGGCACTGGGGAGCTATTCGTCTTCACAGTTCACAGCAAAAGCATAGGGCACCAAGGCGTTTGGCAACAGGATGTAAACAAACACCAAAGGCCAGGTGTACGATTTCAGGGTGAGTATGCATGTGTGTGTATGGGGTTTGTGGATGGAGGAGATTAGGTTAGATGGCAGTAATCTCTGCTTATAAATGTAGCCATGTACTCCCTTGGGAGTAGCTGGTAGTAGTGGTTCACCTTATAGCTGCCCTAAATCCCACCATATCTCACACATCCGTAGACACTGACCAGGCCGGCAGATGTTTTTGTTGTTTTATTTAGGGGAAATAACTTGGATGGGGAAAAAGGGGTGACTGTGGGATGCCCCAAGAATTATGGTACATGAACTCCATATGCAGTTCTGTATATGCACACTGGCACTGCAGACTATCCTTCTGCAGGCTGTTACTCCTCGCAACTCTCCAGCACATCACTTGCTGACCGTTTCTCCTACAGTTCTCTCTCCAGCACTGAACTTGCAGACTATCACTTCTTCACTTCTCTCCAGCACTGCACTTAGTTTCCAGCTCGAAAATAAAATTTATCAAGCTTCTCTGCTCTTTTCTCTTCACTATGGCTAGCACATGGTGAGGCCTACACTGTGTCAGCAGGACCTCAGGACCACCCATAACAGGCCAGGGATCACGAGCCCCTGAATATGTAGCAAAGTACTTGAGTGCTAGCCGGGCCTTTGATGGACTACAACTCTCAGCCCATTCCTCTTCCAGGTCCCACTGACCTGCTTTTCCTCAGTGACACTCCTTCCCCTGACTGCTCCCAAGGCTTCCACAGACTGTCCACTATTCCTCTCCCAGACTGCTCCAGTATTTTCTCTTCCAGCTCCCAGGGTATGTCACTCGCTGACACCGGTGGATTCTCTCTGTAACACCTCTGCTGTCCTCCTGTTCTTTTATGCCACTCCAGGAATCACCCCCACTCCTGGCTGCAAACGAACCTCCAGGACTCAAGGTCACCCCCCCTCCCCCAGATGGGGGCAACCTCACGGGTAGAGGCCTCCACATCGCCTCCTACTACATCTTCGACTTCCAGCCGACACTCCTCCCAGATTACCCCAGCCCAGAGTACATGAGAAGGCCTGCCCCTGCCAATCCAGATTGGGGATTGGTCAGGGCTTCCCATGACACTCCAAATGATGACACTTGTCCCACCCTCATTCTGGAAAGTTCCAGTGCCTCCCAGAAGAAGGTAGGCGGGTTTAGTGACATCATCTGTTGGGCTGCCCCAGTCCTACCTGAGCCACTCCCCAAGCCCAGATCAAAACATTCAGGCCTGCACATACAGTCAGGCCTGACTAAATTTTACCTTTCCTAACAAAAACTCACTACAAAATGCACCAATACTTTTCTGTAGTGACTGAGTAATTAGTATTCATTTATTGAATTGATACTTAACTATACTAATTTATTTGTGGTGCTTACAAAGTCTTCCTAGGGTGGCTATCACTCTTTCCCTTAGTCCATGCCATATCTTGACACATACCAGCACACACACACACAAAAATATTTTTTTTTTACATTTGGTAAGAAAAGATCTTTATTCCTTGCCTTCCTTCTCTTCCCTTTAGGCCACTTTCACACTTAGGCCGCCCTAGCGTCAGTGGTTAAAACGCGCTAGTTTAGCGACAATTTACTGTTGTTATAGCGGTGCTATGGCGCCACTATTCGGACAGCAGCGGTGCACTTTTAACCCCCCTGAAGGGGTTAAAAAGGGGTTAAAAGCGCCGCCGCTCTGTGCATTGTTTTCAATGGCAGGGGTGGTGGAGGAGCAGTAGATACACCGCTCACTGCACCTCCCCAAACATGCTGCTTGCAGGACTTTTTGTAACGTCCTGCAAGCGCACCGCCCCAGTGTGAAAGCACTCGGGCTTTCACATTGGGGTGGATTGGGGGGGATTTTTGAGGCACTTTACAGGCGTTATTTTTAGTTTAAAAACGCCTGTAAAGTGCCTCAGTGAGAAAGTGGCCTAAGTGTCTCTTTCTCATTTCGACATTTCTGAAATGCTGAAATGACCTTTTCCCCCTCATCATCACCACTTATTCTCTTGTTAGCCTGTTATTATGTCCTATTGTCTCTGTTACAGATGGTACTTTGTATAATTCCTCCTGAAGAAGCGGTTGTTGCCACGAAACATGTCGAGGATTTACTGTACATCAAGGAGTGATTACAATGTATGCCCTCAGTCTAATCTGAGGATATCATTTCACCAGTAATACCAGCTTGCAATAATACATGCTTTGAAGATGTTACAATAAATATTTGTATTCATATATATGGATATGTGCGTCATTTTAACAATTTTGTACAAATAAAACTCTATTTTTTATTATGTTCTTGTAATTTTTGGGTACTGAGATATTCAATTTCCCCTACTGGGGGTCATAGTGGGGGTTGTCCATAGTCTCCTGAAATGCTGGTTAAAGATCTTCTGATCCTCCCTTTAATGACCCTGTCTCTATGTCAGATCCCACCATGAACACTATGTCTCCTAGCCCGAAAGGATGGGAGAAGGGGCGTTGGGCATCATTGGCAGCAAACCCCTTTAAACCCAGTAATGCAATCCCTGCATCTATGCCTCTGTCTTTCATACTCCAAGCCTAACTTTTTCTGGAATAAAACTTAACATAACTCTCTAAGCAAAGTATACATACCATGTCCCCTTGTTTATAGCAGGAAACATTACATTAATGCCTTGTCTGTTCCATCAAGCAAAGAATCCAGATTCAGTGGGACTTTAATGTATTCCCTTGCTTTTAAACAAGAATTCTAGTTTTAAAACAGGATATTTTCTAAAAATGGAACTGACACTTATTATCACTTGATTTCTCCTTCTTGCAGTAAATTAGCATAGCAAGTAGAAAAGCTGCAGCGGGTCCCAGCAGCATGCAATTCAAATTGCTTATGACAGCTCTAAGACTAATCATGAAAATCGAATTTTACTGGAATATAGAAGGCAATGGGTTTCTAATATTAAAGGCTACGGTATTGTCTTTTTTAACATTTATTTAATATAGTAGGTTCTAATTAGATTTTTTTTCTCTTTCAGATATGATATTAAGGCTCTAATTGGCAGGGGGAGTTTTAGTAGAGTTGTGAGAGTTGAGCATAGAGGCACCAGGCAACCATTTGCCATCAAAATGATTGAAACAAGAGCCAAAGAAGGCAAAGAAGTCTGCGAGTCTGAACTCAATATTCTCCGAAGAGTCAGCCATCATAATATCATCCAGCTCATCGAAGTGTTTGAAGCTCACGACAGAGTTTATATGGTCATGGAGCTGGCCACTGGGGGAGAGCTCTTTGATCGAATCATCGCTAAAGGGTCCTTCACGGAACGGGATGCCACCAAAGTGCTTCAGATGGTTCTTGATGGCTTAAACTATCTACACGGACTAGGCATTACACACAGAGACCTAAAACCAGAAAATCTTCTCTATTACCATCCAGGAGCAGACTCAAAGATATTAGTCACAGATTTTGGATTGGCAAATGCTGGAAATGGTAAATGTGGAGACTGGTCAATGAGGACCATTTGTGGCACGCCTGAATACATTGCACCTGAAATTATACTGAGAAAACCTTACAGTAATGCAGTGGACATGTGGGCTCTTGGTGTCATTGCATATATTTTGCTCAGTGGATCTATGCCTTTTGAGGATGAAAATCGTACAAGACTTTATCGACTGATTATTAAGGGCAAATATAGCTACTTAGGGGATGTAAGTATATGTGGCTCTTTAACTTAATTTACATCCTAACAGTGATCCTGAACGTGTACAGCAAAGCCCAAGGTTCTGTTAGCTTGTCTTTATGTATCTTTAAATACTCCCACAGGCTAATAGGTTTTGAGACAAACACTAGTTTGACCAAAAAGTGGAAAACGTCTCTTACATGGGCAACCTCAGAAAAACAAATTGTGGGACAGCTGGCCATACACCATACAATTTTCTTGTTCAATTTTCTTTAGATTTACCTTCAACTATGTAGTGCAAGGGCCTGCTTGATTTCATACAAATTGAAAGTGTTTAGGTTTGACGTCCTATTACAGTGGTACCTCGGTTCACAAACTTAATTCGTGAACTGACTCTGATCGCGAACCAAGACAAATTTTCCCATAGGGTTCAATGTAAATCAGGTTAATCCGTTCTGACATTTTTTTTTGTTTTTGAATCACAAATCTATGAAAAAAGTACAGTATAGTATGAAGAGAGGGAACCCTAACCTTGCACATTCTTGTCACCTGCATTAGTGCTCCGCACTTTCTTCTTGCCACCATGAATATGTATGTGCTAAAAAGCATACCAAAAAGCTTCTCAATACTGTACTGTAAGTGTCTTCACAGTACTGTACACTTTCATTGTCTCTCTGTGACCCGCAATCTCACCAGAGCAGCGTTCGTGAACCGAGGTACCACTGTATATGGTTTTGGTAAATCTAAAGGAAAGTTGTATAAGAAAATAATGTATGGCCAGCCTAAAAGCCCTTTAGTACATTATGCTGATTGATAGCGCAACTGATGCTGGTTCAAAGCAAAGAGAGCTTTGTTTCCATCACAGACAATAACTATTTCAAAGGTTAAAGTAAACCTGTTGGCGCATTTATCCACTTGCCGACCGCCCATAGCCAAAAAAACGGTTGCAAGGTGGACACATTATTCTGGGATGGCGTACTATAACATCCTCCCCGAATTGCGCTCCCGCGCTCCCCCTGGGGAGCTCACACAGGAATCTCCGTGCCCGATTTACGGATCGCAGTAAAAGGCCAATGACAGTGGCCCTTTGCCACGTGACCTCTTCATCCAATGATGGAGTGATCAATGTAAACAAACCGGCGTCATGTTCAGTTCTCTTCGCTGCTCACACTGATCGCGTGAGCAGTGGAGGGAGAAGCTACAGCGTGAGGCTGCTAGAGGTATTTTCCTTATAGTGCCAGTGCCCAGCAGTGCCCCAATCCATGCCAGATCAGTGCCCCAATCTGTGCCATAGCAGTGCCCCAATCTGTGCCAGATCAGTGCCCAGCAGTGCTATATAAGTGCCCAGCAGTGCCCAAATCTGTGCCATATCAGTGCCCAGCAGTGCCATATCAGTGCCCAGCAGTGCCCCAATCCGTACCATATCAGTGCCAAATCTGTGCCCCATCAGTGCTCTACAGTGTCACGTCATGTGTAATTTATGTCCCTGATGCCTGACGGTGCTCCTTGCATGTTGGGCCTTTGTATGTGGCCAGGCTGTGTAAGGCTGGATTCACATGATTGCAGTGCGAATTCCAGCCTGTTTGCTGCTGAGAAGGACTGGAGCCATTGTTCAGTGGCTCCTGTACATTCTTGCAGCACAGCAGCTGCCCGGGGAGGGAGGGGGGAGGTGCTGCGAGCAGGGAGAAAGAGCCCTGTACAATGTGGAAGACATCTCCGTGTTAGATGTGTTCCCATTGAACATAATGGGTTGGGAATTTGCACCGCACACATTTTCTGTGCAATGCAGAGTGTGAATGCACTGCACCTATGCGAACTGGACACATTGAAAACAATGTGTTTTCAAGTGTCCTGCGAATTGGATGCGATTCAAGCCGCATCCAATTCACATAGGTGTGAACCCAGCCTAAAAATCTCACACGTGATATCCCCCATACTCAGAAGGAGTAGTAGAATGTGTTTTGGGGTGTACTTTGTGGTATGCTTATGCTGTGTGAGAGAAATAACCTGGTAATATGACAATTTTGTGAGAAAAAAATCTTCATTTTGCAAAGAATTGTGGGAAAAAATGACAATGTGAAAAAAACTCACTAAATACCTTGGACTGTCTACTTTCCAAAAGGGGTAATTTGGGGGTATTTGTACTTTCCTGGCTTGTTAGGGTCTCAAGAAATGAGATAGGCTGTCAGTATATCAGGTGTGATCAATTTGCAGTGATTGGCACCATAGCCTGTAGACTCTATAACTTACACAAGGACCAAATAATATACCCTGATTTGGGTTATTTTAACTAAAGATATGTAGCATTATAAATTTTGGCAAAAATTTATGAAGAAAATTTTCTAATTTGCAAAATTTTGTAACAGAAATGAAGAAAAATGCATTTTTTACCAAATTTTTGGTATTTTTTCATTTATAGTGCAAAAAATAAAAAACTCAGTGGCGATTAAATACCACCAAAAGAAAGCTCTATTTGTGTGAAAAAAGTACAAAAATTTTGTATGGGTACAGTGTTGCATGACTGAGTAATTGTCATTATAATGTGAGAGCACTGAAAGCTGAAAATTGGTCTGGTTAGGAAGCGGGTTTAAAGAGGAAGTAAACCCAGATGGGTTTACTTCTTATTCTCCTGCAATGTAAAAGCATAATAGGCTAGTATGCATCACATACTAGCCTATTATGTGCCACTTACCTGCCATTGACGCCCACGCTGTCCCCACAGTAGAAAGTGTCCATCTTCGACCCTCTTCCTTCCGGGGTTGCGAACTCCGGAGCTGTGACTGGCATGCGTGGGAGCCACCAATTGCGGCACGCTGTCAGTGAAGAAATGACATGGAGGCCGTATCTTCACTGCGCATGTGCGGAATGACGTCGGCACATACCAGTATAGCGTATATCTCCTAAGCCGTACAGGTATTGGAGATATACAGGGAACCTACAGGTAAGCCTGATTACAGGCTAGCCTGTAGTTTAAAGTGGTTGTCAAGAGTTGACAACCACTTTAAGTGCCTAGTGGGTATGTGGTTATACAATATGCTTTCAAGTTTGCTTTTACACAGAAAAATGAATGTATTTCAGTGAGTCTTTTTTACAACACTGCAGTGCTTTCACATGCGTTTGCAATAAGTATAACATACTACATTTTTTCACACTGGAATGCACAGCAATTGCATGTAAATGCAACGTGGTAAAAAAAAAAATGATTGCAAAAAATGCACTGCAAACGCACCAAAGATGCATTACAAATGCATGTAAAGATGCATGCATAACTGTACACTGAATGCAGCAAACATGGTGTAAACAAGCCCTTTGGGGATGAAAATATGGTTTCTCTTAGGTTAGCAGACATCTTTAGGTGTCCCATAAAACTTTTGATATTCTTTGCAAAGTAGCCTAAAATTCTGGGAAGTTCTAATAAAGGAAATTTGGACAGGAACTCTCCCTTCCTACTGCTTGTGTCTTTCTATTGGCTTGAGGGTGCCCCTCACATCACACTGACTTGAATTCTTTGTACTCTTCCTTGCTTCTCTTTTGTGTTCTGGGAGAAGTATATGATACTTAGCACTATCCAGTGGCCAAATGTGGTCATTTCTGTTTTAAATTAATGAAAAACATTCAGCAGCACATGAAAAAGGCTAATAACTGTTTTTTTTGCCCCATTCGCACAGAACGAATGTACATGCACTTTCACTGATTGATTTGCTATGCAAATTTATTTCATGAATACGCCACTTAATTTGAGTAAGTGTGCTCTGAGATGGAAGTTAGATCTCTAAGGCTCCCTTCACACCGGAGCTGCCCGAGTGTTAGCGGTAAAATGCTGCTAATTAGCGGCATTTTACCGCTTGTTATAGTGGCGCTATTGCGCCGCTATTCGGGCGGTGCGCTTTTAACCCCCCCCCCACAAAGGGTTAAACAGGGGTTAAAAATGTCGGTGTGCAGCGCTCCCGAATCGGTGTTCAAGCGCTTCGGGAGTGCTGCCCCATTGTTTTCAATGGGCAGGGGCGGTATAGGAGCGGTGAATACACCACTCCCACACCGCTGTAAAGATGCGGCTTGCAGGACTTTTTTTACCGTCCCGCAAGCGCACCGCCCCAGTGTGAAAGCACTCTGGCTTTCACACTGGGGTGTATTTGGGGGGTCGTTTTTCAGGCACTTTTTAGGTGTCATTTTTTGCGCAAAAGGGGCCTTAGAGGACATAGTAAGTCTAATGTGCTTGTGTCCTCTAACACAGAGAACCGAATGATCAAACACCGCCGCTTAGCTGGTTCTCAGAGCCTCCTAAGCAGAGAGCTGGAAAATTTCAGTCACCGGCTCTCTGCTCTGCCCCCGCACGCAGGGCCGCTGCAAGGATTTTTATCTACACAGGCGAAGGTGCATTTTGGTGCCCCTCCCCACCACAATGCAATCCTCCAACCCCATATTGCCGGGTGCAGTGTGGATGTTTTAGTTTGCCTCACCTGACAGCTGTCTATAGCCAGTGAGGGTAATCGGAAAATGGGATTATGCATTCCCTGCTTCCCCTCACTGGCTATGGACAGCTCACAGGTGAGGCAACCAGGGACCAGCTTGATCAACCACACTACAGTGCTGGAGGGCTTCTTTGACAGGTACGTCTGCTATAATGTGCTAATATGCTGTGTATATTAGCACATTATGCTATATACCTGAAGGGGGCCACTAAGAAGGAAAAAAATGGACTTTACTACAACTTTAAGGCCTCATACACACGGGCGTTTTTTGGCGCCGGCGTTTTCTGGCTTTTTTTGCAGCTCTCCATGTTAGCCCCATAAAAACGCCGACGTTTTTGAGCTGTAGATGGCGTCGGCGTTAGTGAGCTGAAACTAGAACCCACAGCCAGTGCGTTCTGAGGCTGTAACGTTTTGGCAATTTTTGACGCCGATGCCACAAAACGCCAACTAACACCAACAAACGCCAACTAATATTGTACCGGCGTTAACCGGCGTTTTTTGACACTGATGTTTTTAGGTTGAAAAATAGCAGAGGGATGATTTTCTTAAAAAAACGCCTATTGACGCCGATGCTCACTAACGCTCACTAACGCTGATGCATAACGCTGAAAAACGACGATTTTTTTTCCTTGATGTCGGGCCCAACGTTTTGTTTATTTTTAAAGAAATGTCCGTGTGTATGAGGCCTAAAGATAAAGTTTTGCTTAAAAAAATCTAGCAAGTGTACTTACCAGTAGTGAAGGTTATCCCAAGCAGCTGGATCTTGGAAAATCTCCCCATAGAAATCCGGAGTATGTGTGCCTGTAAAGAAATTTTTATTTGTTTTGCAACCCGGGCTGTAGTTCCTTTTTTTTAGCAGCAAAAAGTCGCAATACGTAGTCGCAATCACTCGCAATCACTCGTAGCCGCAGTTATCCGCAAAAAAATTCTTTTAGTAGGGAGACGATAAAAAGTTGGATTTTTGTAGTCACAGTTTTTTGCGGCCAATTGCGGCCATGTTATAATCAACCGCAAACAACCACA
>BLSH010207307.1:777842-795390 GCA_018402905.1 Glandirana rugosa
ATAAATAAATAAAGTGATAAAATAAAAATTTTAATTAAAAACATATTAAAAAATAAAATGTTGCTATAACCCCCCCCCCCCCTAAACCTGTCACAGTCATCCCGTCACCTGTCACAGTCAACAAATAAACAAAATAATGTAATAATATATCGTTGTAAAATAAAAAATTATACAAAAATTAATTTTAAAAATAAAATAGTGAAATAAATAAATAAATAAATAAACACATTCTGACACTGTCCATTGCTCTACTGACACATGACAAAACATGAAAAAATTAATAAATAAATTGTAAAAATCTTTTAAAAAAAAATAAAAATAAAGAACTACTGACAGCATCCACTACCCTACTGACACAATCCTGAACATAATACCCACCACTGTACACTCCACACTCCACACACACCGCACTCCTCTCCTGTACATACGACCCACCTCCATACACTCCACACTCTTCCCCTGCACATACTACCCACCTCCATACATTCCACACTCCTCTCCTGCACATACTAACCACCTTCATACACTCCATACCCCTCTCCCTGCACATACGACCCACCTCCATACACTCCTCACTCCTCTCCTGCACATACTACCCACCATACACTCCATATCTCTCTCCCTGCACATACTACCCATCTCCATACAAGCCTCATTCCTCTCCTGCACATACTACCCACCTCCATACACTCCATACCCCTCTCCCTGCACATACTACCCACCACCAACCACACCCCACTTCTCTCCTGCACATACTACCCACCACCAACCACACCCCACTTCTCTCCTGCACATACTACCCACCACCAACCACACCCCACTTCTCTCCTGCACATACTACCCACCACCATACACTCTGCACTGTACATTCCCTATTTAACATTACTGCACGCCCAAAGGCTTAACATGCATAAACATGTTTGCAAAATGTGGCTTTAGGTGCAGTTTTTACACAGCTTTTCTCCTGTCAGGAGAGAAAAGGGCATTTAGAAGAGCTGGGCAAATGTCCAGGGTGCATGAGGCCTAAGTATTATTGGTTTTATTATTATATATATTACAATATAACAAGAGCAGTGAAATCCAAAGGTGGAATAATTATCTATTCAATCTTTATTAATAGTTCACCAAGGAGTGAATAGTGCTAATTAACTATATTTATATCCAGAATGGGGTTATTTTTTATGGAAGCAAGAAATTACCTTTACATTAACAATTCTCATGTGTAGGGGACTGATAATTATCACTGCAGGACGCATGGATGAGTTTGTTGATTTCTTTTTACTTGAATTGCTTTTTGGCATTTTAATTACTTGTGTTGAGTTATACTTAAACTTTACTAAGGGGTGTTTAAATGTATTATAGAAAACATACAGATACTCTATAAAATGCAATACAGATGCTTTCCCATATGAGCTTGTCTGTTTCTATAAACTTTTGTGCTTACTGGTATATTTATCATCAATAAATATAATAAATATAATAAACAGTATCTGTGCAAATATTTTAGGCAGGTTTGAAAAAAATGCTGTAAATTCAGAATGCTTTCAGAGATAGAAGTGTAAATAGTTTATTTTTATCAATTAACAAAATGGAAAGTAAATGAACAGAAGAGAAATCCAAATCAAATCAATATTTGGTGTGACCACCCTTTGCCTTCAAAACAACATCAATTGCTATACATAGGTACACTTGCACACTGTTTTTGAAGGAACTGGGCAGGTAGGTTGTTCCAAATATCTTGGAGGACTAACCACAGATCTTCTGTGGATGTAGGCTGCTTCAGATCCTTCTGTCTCTTTATGTAATCCCAGACAGACTCAATGATGTTGAGATCAGGGTTCTGTGGGGGCCAAACCATCACTTCCAGGACACCTTGTTCTTATTTATGCTGAAGATAGTTCTTAATGACATTGGCTGTATGTTTGGGTTTGCTGTCCTAAAGTTGATAATCAGCACCTGAGTGTTATAATTGATTACTTGTAGCACTACCCTTGGCTAGGGCTGCTGTTTTAATGTTCAAGGTTCTATTTCTGCTAGTGCAGCGGCCAGGCAAACAGCAACTTCACACTCTGATTCAAGATACCACAGTCCATAAGGTTTCTCTTTTTCAATTTTATTGCAATAATAACTTGGATGGGGTTCATGGAGCTGTGGGACACTCCACACTCCTTTCTTGAAGTAACTCTGCTGAAAAGTCCCTTTAAACAGTGTGTCGTTGAATGGACAGAGCTGGGGCACCAATAGCAATGACATTGGCCAGGCAAGCCTTGTAGTTTGTGCAGTCCCCCTTTGGGTCAGTACTTACAGTGTCCTTCCAGCTTGGAATGTAACTCTCTGATTCCAGCAGACAGGCTCACCCAGTGAACTCCCAAGGCAGGTCTTCAGTGGAGCCCCTATTCAGTCCATGAAGTGGTTTGCGCCTGAGCAGGCCCTATCAGTATGGCTGGGATCCTGATGAGCAGCCTGGACCTTCAGCAAGATAGACAGTAAGGCAGACAGCCCTACCTGGCTAAGAACTTTTCCTCCTGGACAAGAAGCCAGACCTCTGGGCTCCAGAATATTTATACTCTTCTGAATCAACTTCTGGTCACACCTCTCCAGGGATTGGCCCGGGCTGCATAGATATTCAGGGTGCCTATCTGACTCTTCCACCCACTATATACTGGAAAGCAGCAGCCCGCAGAACCCAGAGCAGCCCAAAGCAATCTGTTCTGCTCTTCTGATTACAGGAAAGCCAAAAACTAAATTTGCCTTAACAAAGAAAACCTTGCACCCTAGCAGGAGGGTGCTACCAACCATACACCTTAACCTACAAAATCTGACTTTTTCAAGTGTAGCCAATGGCCCCCTTAGGGCTAGCTGGTAGTTGTGGTTCACCTGTCTCTCTGCCCTCAATCACACACTTTTCCGTTCATCCGTAGTCACTGAACATGCTGGTACTTTGTTTTTGTTGTTTCATTGAGGAGTTAAACTTGGATAGGGTAGGGGTGACTGTGGGAGGCCTAGTAGATTAGGATTTAGAACCATTCTATATACACCTCCATGTAAGACCACAGGCTCTCAGAATGTAGCTGTCAGGAAGATACAGCAGTTCCAGTGGTTTCCGCGGTGGTGCGCGCGCCTGTGCGCGTTCGCGCGCGTTCGTGCGCGTTCGCGTCGGAAACAGGCGCCAATCGGCCCTATTTAAACCTGCAGGACTTAGTGCACGGTGCTGTCCGTTCTACAGCGTTTCCCGCATCTGTGCCCCCGGCAAGCTATTTCTGAGTGACTTCCTGTTCCTGTGACCCCGGCTATCCCTTTGGACTTGTTTGCTATCTGCCTGCACCTGACCCCGGCTTGCCTACGACTCTCCGCTTGTCTGATCCCTTGTACCGTCTCTGCCAGCACGTTGCCGACCCAGCCTGTACCCGACCATCCGTTTGCCTGATCCCGCTGTACCGCACCGCCTGCTAGTTGCCGACCCGGACTGAAACACTACTCTCCTGTTTGCACGAGTCCCAGTGGACTTCCGCCTACCAGCTAAGGACTGTCCAGCCCTCGTGCCCCCCTGTGCTCCTGAGCTCCCTGTTCCCACTATCAGGGGTTCTCGAACCAGGGCCGCAAGAGAGGTTGCCCCCCGCATAAGCCAGACTCTACCACCAGGTACGTGACAGTAGCTAAGTACAATGTGCTAGTTGGGTCTTGATAGACTACTGCTCCCAGCCCATCCTCTTCAAGGTTACTCCAGCCTACCTCACTGCCCAGTGACACGGCTCCCCTGACTGGCTCCTTAACCTTCACCTTCCACAGACCGTCCACTGTCTCCTGCCAGCCTGCTCCAGTCCTCTTCTCCAGCTCCCAGGGTCTGTCACTCACCGCACCAGTGGATTCTTTAAAGAGCCTTTCCTGTAGCCTCCCTGCTGCTCTTCTGCTCCCTTGTGCCACTCCAGGATCTCTCTCCATTTCTGCCTGCACCGAGCCACCGAGCCTGGGGGCTCCCTCCTGGGTGAGGCCTCTGCAACCTCTCTTCCCCCCGACACTCTCCTCCCTCCAGCTGGGCAGATCACAACATTTAAGGAGGCCTGACCCCTGCCAATCCAGGATGGGGATTGGTCAGGGCTCTTTAACATACTACAGAAAGTGACACCTCCTCATCCATCCCCCTTTCCAGAACTTTCTAGAGCCTTCTAGAAACAAAGGGGAGGAGTATCCAAAGGGTGTTCCTTCCTGCAGTCTCCAGCTCTTCTTGGGCCACTCCCCTGCCCAGATGAAAACATTCAGGCCTGCACTTACTGTCAGGCCTGAATAAATTTGCCCCTCTTGGCAAAAATCCACTACAAAAAGCACCTATTACGATGTGTCATGAACCCATAGTAACATTCATGTCCTGTCTGTTTGCTTACCTCTTGATTGTGTCAGATTAGAGGCCGTTCGCATCACCACCTGTGTGCTAAGTAATCTCCTCTCAGTGAACTCCACCCCAGCCTCCAATTAAGTAAACACTATATTAGACCATGTGCTTTAACCAGTACAGAACTGCGCTATAGCCGAAAGACGGCTACAGCGCGGCTCTGAAAATCCGGGAGGACGTCCATGGACGTCCTGCCTCGTGCACGCTCAATATCCGCCCAAGACCCGCTGATCACTTGTAGCAGCCTCAGAACGGGGCACCGCCAATGTAAACACGGTGGTTCTCCGTTCTGTGAATGGGACATAGCAGGTCTACTGATCCCTGTCACTGGGATCAGTTAGATCTGTTATGTCCCGACCAGCCTATCCCCCCCACAGTTAGAACACACCCAGGGAACACAATTAACCCCTTCACTGCCCCCTGCAGGTTAACCCCTTCACTGCCAATGACATTTATACAGTAATCAGTGGACATTTAAATTTCTGATCGCTGTATAAATGTCATTGGTCCCAAAAATGTGTCAAAAACGTCCGACATGTCCGCTGCAATATCGCAGTCCCGATAAAAATCGCAGATCGCCGCCATTACTAGTAAAAAAAAAAAATAGTAAAAACGCCATAAATCAATTCCCATAGTTTGTAGACGCAATTGCTTTTGCGCAAACCAATCAAAATACGCAGATTACGATTTTTTTTTACCAAAAATATGTAGAAGAATATATATCGGCCAAAACTGATGAATAATTTTCTTTTTTATTTTTTTTTTGGATATTTATTATAGCAAAAAAGTATTGTTCTTTTTTCAAAATCATCGCTCTTTGTTTATAGCGCAAAAAATAAAAACCGCAGAGGTGATCAAATACCACCAAAAGAAAGCTCTATTTGTGGGAAAAAAATGATAAAAATTTTGTTTGGGTACAACGCCGCACGACCGCGCAATTCTCATTCAAAATGTGACAGCGCTGAAAGCCTAAAATTGGTCTGGGCGGGAGGGGGGTTTAAGTGCCCAGTAAGGAAGTGGTTAAAGCCTCCTTGCCGATCAATGTTGTGTGTGTTTGGCTTTGTGTGTGGTTGTTCCTGTCTATTTCCGATCTTTTGCTTGTTCTGACTATCCCTGCCTGTCTGCCTGATACCCCAATCTTCGGCTTGTTCTCTGTTTATCCCTGCCTGCCTGATACCTCGATCTTCAGCTTATTTTCTGTTTCTCCTGTCTGCTAGTGGCCCTGACCCTTTGCTAGGCCATTGACTATCCTTTGCTTTTCCTGCTCTGCTGCTTCCTCTCTTCCACCTGTAGCCAGCCGAGCGTGAGTTAGGGGATGCCGGGGGCTGCGACCTGGATCCAGTTGCAGCCAAATCCATCCTCACCACCAGAGGCTCTGGCCGATACCTACTGGCTCTTGGACTCCGAGCCCTGGGGAAACGAATGCACTAGCTCCCTGTGTCCGTGCTCCAGGGGCCCCTCTTCCCGTACCAGACAGAACTCATTAGCAGCAGTCAGCTATAGGTCCACAACCTTAGTGGTGGGTTTCGCAACTCTCAGTGCGATTCGCACCCCAGTGGTGTGCACCTGTCACCTGACCCCAGTTGTCGTGACACTATGGGGGCGCTACACACGTGTACAAAGAGTACAAGTGTAAGAATTGATGTTGGTTTGAAGCCAAAGGGTAGTCACATCAAATATTAATGTGATTTAGGTTTTTCTTCTGTTCGCTCACTTTGCATTTTGTAATTTAATAAAAATAAATAATTAAAATATATATTTAGGAAAGCATTCTTAGGCCTTTTTTCACAGCTGATCACTTTGTATCTTGAAGCTCGAAACTCCAAAATTCTCAACTTGCATTACAATTACATTACACATACACTTTGAGTGCTCATACTCCTATAGCTCAAAGCCTAAAGCTCCAAAAGCTACATGAGCTACTTTTGAGGCAGATTTGGGTGTTTTTGGCCCCATATACTTCAATGGGAATGGCTGAAAACTTTTGAATCAAGCGTTTGTTAGGCGTATTTCAGGCATTTTTGAGCCTTTAAAAACTGGTCTCCTCCTCCTAGCAAAAGTGACCCAACTTAAAACAAAGAATAATTCCCTTTACCAAACTAGATACCAAATATACTGTATATTATTTATTTCTAATATTTTGTGGTAGCTTTAAGCCCCGTACACACGGGACGACGATCGCATACAACAGGTCGTACTAACGACCGTTGTAGGCAATATCGATCATTTGTATGCGCGATTTGAACAGTCGAACATACGACGGTCGTACAAGGGAGTTGTATGAGCAGACTAGAAAACTTGGTCGTACCAACAAGCTCTCATACGACCGTTGTACCGTGTGTACAGAGCAGTTGGTACAACAAAGTTGTATTGTGCAAAACACGCATGCTCAGAAGTCAGGAACGGCCCGATGCTAATTACATGCACCTGAACGTTCTTCTGCAGTTGTACGATAGTGTAGTGCAGTCAGTATGCTACATACAACAGCCAACAAACGATTTGACACGATCGTACGTGCGATCGTCGCCCCGTGTGTACGGGGCTTAAGACTCATTGGACTTGATTTACTAAAGGCAAATTTTCCAGCAGACCTTAGAGAATGAGGTGAAGCTCTGCTGGCTTCCATCATTCAATAATGTGCAAGAAAAAAATCTGGTTTTGATTAGGTATTCTTTGATAAACTGAAATTTCACCACATTCAGTAAGCTCTGGGGAAAATTCCCCTACAATTGGCAACTTCCATTGCAAAGTAAACAGCCTATTTGCCTTTAGTAAATCAACCCCAGTGTTTTTCATTTTACTGAAGAAAGAAGTACATTAGCCAATTAATATATTAAAAGTATAATCATGCCATAACAGTAAAATGGTCATTAGTGTGCCCCCTTATATTGGTAAAAATACCCCCTTGGATTGTTGGTCCAAGGGTGTGGAGAAGCGCCTCCTTATTTTGGTGGTCAGTGATAATGTGCCCTGTTACTCTGGTTTAAATGATAAAGCACCATGTTACATTCAGGGTCGCTGATGGAGGATGGAGGTTGGTGCAGGATGGAGAGCCCATCTGTTTACTGGCCCCTTCCTTTTCTGAATAAACACAGTGAGTGTTCAGTACTGATCACTCACTGTATTCATTCATAACTGAAGTATAGTAAACTGTTTACTATGCCTTAGTTTATAAATGAACAGGAGCCTCTGTGGCCTGTTCATTTATCTGCAGTACAGCTGAGGCTGTAGAAAGGAGATGGGGAATACGTTTATTCAGTCCCTTTCTCTGCCTCAAAAGTGTTACTTCAGACCCTTGATATCTCACCCAAGATCCGCCCCAACAACATTATGAAAACAAATGTAAAAAATAAAATTGTAGAAATCATTAAAAAAACAATAAAACTAGTGACACCGCTCAACACCCTACTGAGACCATCCACTGACCCCAATAAAAAAATTGCAACAAATAATAAAAGAAAAATATGTAAAGAGTAATTAAAAATTTAAAAATTGAAAAAAAAAAATGAAGGGCTCATTCACATGGGTTCTCTTGCACATACAGTGTAGAGTGGTTTGTTTGTGTGGCTGGAGCGGCCCGTTACTCTATGAGGATACATCGGCTGTTTGAACACAGCCGCAAATCCTAATTTGATAAGTGTGCAGGTGTTGTTGAGGACCCCCAAATATACACTGTCAGTGTTCGGGGGCCATACACCTGCATACACATGCCTGTCAAATTAGGACCCGCGGCTGTGTTTGTACAGCTGCTGCGTCTCCATAGTGTAACATAAGCTGCCAGCACACAGCAATAGCCACATTAAAAATAAACACTGATTCACAATGTACAGGCCACAGTACCTATGCGAATGAGCCCTAGGGCCTCAATTACAAACAGAACTTCATTTATTAGCTCAGTACAATTTTATATTTTATATTTAGCAGGAATTTTGTAAGTTATGGTATGTTTATGTTCACTAATAGTTATTTTAGTGTATTTTTTGTGAAAATATAATTTTGATATTTTCGGGGGGAAGGAGTGGTTGCTCTGTCAGATAGGCTGTACGGAGCCCCGTAATTTCTAACAGTAGCCCTGTATATATTAGTGTGCCAGTGGTACCCTATTTGGCGATGGACAATGGGAGTTAAATAGATAATTGATGTTTGTGTGAGAAAAGACATTCCCTATCCTGCACTGCTGGCTCTGCTGAGTGAAGCCACAATCAGAACTATGCATGCAGCATCGGGCATAAGATCAGTACACCCAACTGTGATTGCACTGCACCTCTTGTTTATTGGTACCTAGGGTAAAGTGCACCAGCCGCTCTGTCCTTGGTATGCCGCTGCCTCAACTATATAGAAATTGTGTCATCTGCTCATTTTATTGCAATTAGTAAACAAATCTATGGTGTTTTTCAGCCTTGGCCCAGTGTTTCCAATCTTGCAAAGGACTTTATAGACCGTTTGCTCAATGTGGACTCTGATGACCGACTAACAGCTAGAGATGCCATACAGCACCCTTGGATCAAAACTATGGCTGCATCTTCTTCCATGAAGAATCTACACAGGTCTATCTCTCAAAACCTGAGAAGAAGAGTCTCCTCACGTTGTCAGAGCTCCAAGTCAGAGCACTCCATGAGATCGGGTCATTCCAACAAGTCTCGGCGTATGAGAGAAATGATGGAACGTAACTTACGTTACCAAGCACACGTTGTGGGCAGTGATGTAATTTAATCAGTGTTAACGCTCAACATTTTACAGTTGTCATTGTTTAGGGCCATTCCTGGTTTGTATCACCCTTCATCCTACACTTCTCAGGCACTTTATAATGGAGTTATCCAGTCATTTGTGTCCTCACCTTATCCTACAAACCTATAAAGTAGTTGTTACTCTCTCTCATCTGATCCACAATTATTTATTTATTCTACATTGTGGAAGATTTATCAGAAGAGCACGACTCCATCATTTAACTCTTTGCAACTGGGTGGAACTCATAATACAAGGGAAGAGCTCAGACTTTTGGAGGACCTGAGAGATCTAAAAAGCCAGCAGGCCACAATCTTCCCAGCAACCACACAAAACTAACATTAAACTTTTGAGTAGAGCTGGCCTTGAATATTGGTATAAATTTAATGGATATATCTAGTTTACTTCCCACTGTCGGCGGATATCTTGATGCATCTCAAGTCTCAAACAGAACTGGGACAGATTTATATAAAATGTACATACGGAAACTAGGTGTACTGTTGCATAGCAGCCAATAAGATTCCAGTTAATTTCATCAGCCAAGTAAAGCACGTTTGAACTCTGTTTGCAATGGGCTACAAGGATACATTCTTTAACCTACCATATGTGACAGCATAAAAGTTACATGAACGGCATATTTTCAAGCAGACTTTGAAGCTTGATTTACCCGTGCAGGAATACGGCTGCTTAAACTGTGTATAATGCTGCACCACAAGGGTCGCAAACCGTCTACAAATGTGCAGCCTTATTAAAGGTTTTCTGAGTGCATGAAAAACACTAACATCCTTTTCAGCGAGTCATAAAGTTTTTTGATAATAGAGGTAAAGTCTCTACATGTCAGAGAACTCTATACAGTGTCATATCAAGCTGCCTGAACCTTTATTCTGTTACACACATTAATTGAATTCTCACGTTTAGACTGCCACTGTGTTCACACTTCCTCCATGTTCTCAAATTAAAATGGACTTGCCTCACATTTAGAGTCAGGTTGTCTCTTGAAAACTCTCTCAACTTGGCATAAGTACTGGCTGACTAGAGTGGGGGTACCATGGTAGGACTTTGTGTGGTGTATAGATTATTCATTTTTACTCATTCATGAGTGCTTTGTATTTAGTTGAATGCAGTTTTGTAGATGCTGAATTAACTTTTGCTTTTTCAACAGGGAAAATTAAATATAAAAGTTCAACTTGGCTTCTTTTTCATTTGTATTTCCTAAAATCCTGATAGGCATGAGATTTTGGGGCCCCGCAAATAGTCCCCCAGATCACGCAGGGGCTGCAAATTTCAATAATATGCCCGACCTTGACTATCAACACAGGGTAGCTACTGCTACAACTTTGACATATCAACTAACAATGATTCTAATATAGGGAGAGAACTATTCAGTCTCAGATCACTTAAGAAGACATGTGACCACTCATTGAAGTTGGAGAAGAAGCGATTTAACCTTAAACTGCATAAGGGGTTCTTTACCGTTAGAGCAGTAAGGATGTGGAACTCCCTTCCACAATTGGTGGTGTCAGCTGGGAGTGTCGATAATGATAAAAAAAATCTTAGATAAGCATCTCAGCAAGCGCAATATACAGGGATACGGGAAATATGTAGTGACATAAACACACACCCGCACCCACAAAGGTTGAACTGGATGGGGTGGTGTATTTATTCAACCTACCAACTATGTAACATTCTAACATCTAAGAACTGGATAATTGCAAGCCCCATCTCAGGTTTACCAAAACGCAGTCCATCAAAGGATGACAACATTACCACTAATCTTGGCAAATGCTCTGCTAAAAATTAGGTGGAGCAGGCATCAAATATTTGCCCTTTACCCATTCCACTGGACCCAGTCTGTTGAACTTCTAACAAGTCTCCTCTTGGTTTTGCAGAGCACACAATGCTTTATCATCATCACCTAACCACTGGGAAGCAGTTTTAGTGGGTCACACTTTTAGAATAATGGAGCAAGATTCCCTTACCTATGATGGTGTTACAGCCATCATTGGGAAATACTGTAATATTCAGCAAGTATATTGGATATTGGAGGGAAGAAGATGCTATGCACTGTGGCTGCCACCTTTTTGTCCGTGCAATCATGAATAGACGTAGGAGGGACGTGTTAGTGCCAAAAGTGGGTGTTACTAATTTAAAGCATGTATAACTAATAGGCATGTCTGACGCAGTGTAAATATAGTTACATATTCCTGTAAGGCAGTGGTTCTAAACTCATGTCCTTGGGACCCACTAACAGGCCAGATTTGCAGGATAACTGAAATACATCACAGGTGATATCATTTGCTGCTCAGTGATTGCAGTATTCTAGTCTACATCTCCCCAAGGTAATACTTAAAATCTGGCCTGTTGGTGGGTCCTGAGGACCGGAGTTGAGAATCACTGCTGTAAGGGATGATTATGATTTCAGTGAGTGTGTAGGAAATCCAAAACATCATACCTGCCACATACCACATCATACCTGCCAGCAGGCTACTGCAGGTTAAATTGAAGTTTAGGTATGATCGTCATTGCATTTTTACATTGGTTCGGTTTAGACCAATGTAAATATGCATATTTCATACCTAAGGGTCCACTGTGGAAGGATGACAATCACTGGAGTTTTTGCCGCTATTACAGTGATCACCACAATCTTCCAAGTCATGTGCCAAGCAGTTTCCTTTCTGCAAAGTCATCACAGGGGGTTGCTTGCTCGGCACTGCTGCAATTCACTGAATGCCTTGAATTTTTTCAAAGAACACAAAGTGTTCTCTGATTGGACAAGATCATGAAACCACCACCTCGCCTATCCACTTCGACTAATCAGAGCCCTCCTTGTATTCATTAAAAAAAATACAAGGCTATTTGCTAACTGCAGTGGTGCCAAGCAAGTGATCCCCTGATATCAGTCTCCAGAAGGGAAGTCACTCAGCACTGGACCCGGACGATTGCAGTGATCACTATGGTAGCAGCATTTACTTCAGTGATTGTCAGCTTCCACAGTGGTCCCTCAGATACAGTATGAGATCTTCTTACTTATGTAGCCATGTGCTCCCTCAAAAGTCACATGAATTCAACACACCCGGAGTGACTGAAAAAAAATTTGTTTTGTTGTTTTATTTAGGGTTTGAACTTGGATAGGTATAAGGGATATACACTTCTTCTCCTCCAGCACACTACTTGCTGACCGTTACTCTTCTCCTTTCCTCTCTCCAGCACACTACTTGCTGACCGTTACACTTCTCCTTTCCTCTCTCCAGCACACTACTTGCTGACCGTTACTCTTCTCCTTTCCTCTCTCCAGCACACTACTTGCTGACCGTTACACATGTTTCCCTGGGCCGAAAATAAATTTATCAGAACTCCTCCTCTTCATCACAGCTAGCACATGATGAGGCCTGCTGCAGCCGCGGGCAAGGCCTCAGAACCACCCCTTGTGGGTTAGAATCGGGTGTTCCTTTCCCTGAAACCGTGGACCCTCTGTTGTGTAACTAAGTAAGTTGGTGCTAGCTGGACCTTGGATAAACTATTACTTCCAGCCCATCCATCTTCCAGACCCATGTCCTGCGGTCTAATGACTCCCCATTTCCTCTAGGTTGGTTCCTCCTGACTTCTACAGACTGCTCTCTCTCTCTCCCAGACTGTCTCAGCCCTCTCATCCAACTCCCAGGGGCCGCCACTCACTGACTATATGGTGGATTCTTCAAAGAGTCTCCCTCCGTGTAGAACTCAGCTGCTCTCCTGCTTCTCCTGTGCCACCCCAGGAGCTGACTCCTGCTCCTGGCTGCACCCAAGCCCCAGGCCTCAGGTTCACCCCCCAGAAGGGGGATCCCGGGTGAGGCCTGCTCCGCAGCTCCTGATTACATCCTCACTCTTCCACCCGAACTCTCTTGACACCTGCTGGCAGATTGCTGTATTTAAGGAGGCCTGCCCCCTGCCAATCCAGCTGCTGGACTGGTCAGAGCTCCTTGTCATACATCAGGAAGTGACACCTCCTCCTCCATCCCCCTTTCCAACACTTTCCAAGCTCAAGGGGGAGGAATCTCCAAGGGGGGTTCCTTCAATTTATCTCTAGCCCCTCCCTGAGCTACTCCCCTAGCCCAGATCAAAACATTCAGGCCTGCACCTACAGTCAGGCCTGACTAGATGTTTACTTTCCTATTAAACATCTACAAAAGTAAAGCAACTATACTATGGGGGCGCTACACTCGTAATCCAAGCTTCCACTGTAGTATTTATGCAATAAAAAACAATCAGCTTTCACAAACTCAATTTTTACTCACCAGTATTGCTACTGTGACTCACAGATCTGTGTGTTTTGGCTCGACCTGCGTTTCCTCGGCAGCTGACCAGATCAGTGAAGCCAAACAAGGTTGTGTGTGTCATTGTGAGTGCTGCCACTACCAAACTGGCTTACAGGTTGCTTGGCCAAGGGACTAGTGGACACACTGCTGCTCTGATCTCCTCATCTCTACATCTTCTAATCCAGGCTTGTTATGCCTGGATGTTTGAATGTACTGTGCTCTGAGTCTGGGTGGTCTGCAGAAAACAGGACTTGAAGGAGCAGACAGATGTTGATGCTCTGAGGCTAGAGCCCAGAAATTAAAGGGCTACAGGGTGATGGTGTAGTAGAAAAACACAAACTGGACAATATTTAGCTCTATGACAAAACCAGGTTACTGTTTAAAACAGGATTGTTCAATGGTAACCCTGCTGTGTACTCTGCAATTGGAAATGTTGACTGGCAAGTGGAGTTGACCATACCAGTTTAATAAATTAGCAGAGTACTGTAAATTGGTGACCAATGTTAAAAACTTAAATCTAGGTGTGCATGAACGTTATCATCCTTCCCTGCATCGTATAACTCCACCTACAACATATCATGTTGAATCTTTCTATTACGAGGGAGCTAAGAACATGCATAATACTCCCAGTAACCCAACAAATAAATCTAAGTCTGATGTGCCAAATTGAAAATGCCAGAATTATTGAAGAAAAAAGGTGATGTTAATCACCTTGGAGACATAGTCTTAATTTGTGAACAGCAAACTCATCATCAAATGATCTGGATAGTTAGCTTGAAAATACCAGATAACCCTACTTGATGTGTGAACAGGTAATTATACTCTTAAATTAAATGCTTTGACATTGTTCTGCACAGGAGCTAATCTTTAAAAGAGACTGGATTTAGAGCACAGGCTGTTCCTTGAATATATTATTGATTAAGTGATTAGCCTTTGTAATGAGAATTGATGATTTATAATTCAGGCCACAGTCTTAGGAAACTGATGGCAAGCTGGTGGCTTTTCAGCAACGTTAAGGCATTCATTTCCAGCATTAATTACCTGGAACAACTGGCCCAAGATGTATGTAGGTTTTAGGAGAAAAGGGGATCCAAGTGTCAAACGCGTGTTGAACTAAAGTATGAATAGAGATTGATACCAGTGGAGAAGTATTATATGTACCGTATATACTCGAGTATAAGCCGAGTTTTACAGCACATTTTTGTGCTGAAAAGACCCCCTCGCCTTATACTCGAGTCAGTGCCTGTGGGTGATGAGAAGATTCACATTACACAGAGGGCGCTGCTTCTAAGAGCCGTTCTGTGCATGAAACCGTGACCTAATTACATTGTAATGCAGAGAATGCTGAGAGAGGTATCAGATTTTCAACTTGATGTTGAAGGTGGTGGGCGGGACACATGGGTGTTAGCTGTTCAGTCCCACCCACCTCCTAAACTCAGTGAAGATCTGCAGCTCTCTCTCTCTGCATTCTCTGCATTCCAATATAATTAGGTCACAGTTTCATGCACAGAACAGCTCTTAGAAGCAGCGAGCTCTGTAGATTGTGACTCTACCTTACTCATCTCTTCTGTGTTCTGGCTACAATCCCTGTGTAATGGCTGTTTCCCTGTGTCCTGACTACAATTCCTGTGTCCTGGCTAAAATCCCTATGTCCTGGCTAAAATCCCTGTGTCCTGGCTACAATCCCAGTGTCCTGGCTAAAATCCCTGTGTCCTGGCTACAATCCCTGTGTTCTGGCTACAATCCCTGTGTTCTGGCTTCCTGTCCCGGTGTTCTGGCTGCTGCATTTCCCACTGTAGGCTTATACTCGGGTCAATAACTTTTCCCAGTTTTTTGTGGTAAAATTAGGTGCCTCGGCTTATATTTGAGATGGCTTTTACTTGCGTATATACGTAGATTTCGCAATGCATATCAAATGTTTGGATGCTTGAGACCATATTATTTTCTCCAACAATGTAGTGTATATAAAGATGTTTTTATTGAACTTCCATAAACAAAACCCTTTTCAGGTTTTACTACCATTCGGGGCTTGATTAGAGAGATGCACCAATGTTGTAGGGAACACCTCCAGGTTGCCATATTGAATTGAATTTTACAGAAAACGACTGGACTGCAGATTGAAAAGAAAAGGTAATGTTTAATAACATTCAGTTACAACATGACTTGTGTAGCAATTGTATATGCTATTTTCTTGTTATTTTTTTTCCCCACAATAGTGGAGTTACCCTTTGATTCAACCCTGTTGCCCCAATACTTACCTTATGCCTGGCTGCAGCACCGCATAGGGTGATATCACCATCCCCTTGGTGAGATCCTAGGAATGCTGAGTTCCCATATCTTAATGAACGGAGCAGTAGTTGAGTGAAGAAATGGTGAGTATGTGTAGCTGGAGAGGGGCACATTATAAAGAATCTTTTGCTTTGCTTTGCATGGATAATGTAAAGATGTGTTTTTACACAACCAAACAATACACACATACATTTTCTGTACCCAGAAGCTTCACTTCACTATTACTTGGCATCACTGCATGTACTGTATATTTTGCAAATCATTTTAAATTGGCAAATAATTTCAGTATATATTAATTAATATTGTTAATGGTATTGTTGGCATTTCATGCTTCTTTATCCTGCATAAGTAACTTCAATTTCCAGAGGCATTTTCACATTTCAGCTGTAAGCCTCTTTATTCAGCAATAATGTTTTTATTACTTTATTTTCCCTTTTATTTTCTTCCAGGATTTATTTAATTTTCTATGCAAAAAGAAGAAACATTTTTATTAGAAAAAAGAAAGAAACGTCAATGTAACTCAAGGGGTAAAACATGTGCCATAGATGTCACAGTACCATGGTGGTAGGATTACATAATTAGAACAGGGTGCTTCACAAATGTTCTCACCATGCATTATGTTCTTGGACAATCCGCATCTGCTGTGTCACTTGAGGTTACCCATGTTGCTGTAAATGCTGGGGTATGTTTCCAACACTCAATAGAACTGACTTCAACATTACAGAACAAGACCAGATAAATGAGACTAACTACTGTCGTCTTGAAAAAATACATTCTTTTTTCCATTAAGGCCCAACTCCAGGAAAAGTAGACATCCTCCCTTGCAGTGGAGCTCCCTCTACACTCCAAGAAGTAAATGCTCATTTAGTCTAGGGGAATATTAAATCAGTTTTTCTTACCTGATCCTCCACTCCCCAGGCAAATTGCACTCTCATATTCTCTGGGGCTAGGGTTCCTGCATCTGTTTTGATGACATCTAGGCCACCTGACTGCCAGAGTACAGGGGAGAGGAGGCTACAGGCAGGGCCATCTTAATAGCATTATGGCCCTCTGGGCAAAGTAATGCACTGGGGCTCCCTACCAGCTTGCCCCAATTTACGCACCAACTCCCAAGAATTAAAGTATAAATAGTTGATAGAATTAATCATATATTTATTAGTACTTTCAATAAAATTGATTTTAAAAAATAAGAAAACATGCCATAAATCAAAGACGAATCAATAGAAAGAACACAGTATGGGGAGAGGCAGAAGGGCACAGTACAGGGGGAGTCAAGAGAGCACAGTAGAGGGACAGCTTAGCAAAAGTATAGAAGAGGCGGCACTCCAAAATCCTTGTAAAGATTTATTGGTACGTGTGATATACAGTCCTGCTCACCATTATTGGCACCCCTTCATGTTTTGCATAACTGAGTGAATGTCTTCAGAAATAAATGGAAATGTACCAAATTTATATCAGCAGGATCTTTTAATTGGAGGTCCAAAGTAATTTAACAAAGACAATTGTTATTTCAACATAGATATTGTAATTATAAAGAAAAAACAGAAAACCAGCATGTGCACTAATATTGGCACCCCTCCTTAATATTTGGTTGCACACCCTTTGGCAGCGATGACAGCCTCCAAACGTTTCTTATATCCATCGATAAGCTTCTTGCACTTCTCGGGTGGCATTTTCTCCCACACTTCCTTTGCAATATGCTCAAGCTCTTGAACATTTGCAGGGTTCCTTTCTCCAATAATGGCAGTTTTCAGCTCCCCCCAAAGATTTTCAATTGGATTGAGATCAGGACTCATTGCTGGCCATTTTAAAACAGTAAATTTTTTCCCTTTCAACCATTCCTGCGTGC
>BLSH010207307.1:835720-847982 GCA_018402905.1 Glandirana rugosa
GCAGTGAAGGGGTTAACCTGCAGGGGGCGCGCTAAGGGTTAACTATGTTCCCTGGGCGTGTTCTAACTGTATTGGGGACTGCCTATCTGGGGAAAGGAAGTTATCACAGCCTTCATGTACGAGAAGGCTGTGATCACTTCCCTTCCCCCTCACACAGAGCGGAGGTCCGTGTTTACATACACGGACCCCCGCTCATTCGCTCCGGGGGGGCCATCGCGGGTAGCCGGCGGCAATCGAAGCCGCCGCACCCGCTCCCTGGACCCCCCCGGACACAGTGAGCGCGCGGGCGCGCCTCCGGCGGCGCGCGCGCGCTCACAGTGCGCGTTATCGCAGCCGCCGTCGTATGACGGCGTTTTGCGATAACGAACCACTTTGTCGCCGTCAGATGCCGATCGGCGGTCGGCAAGTGGTTAAGGACACCTATACTGGGAACATCCTTTGGAAAAATGCTTGTTGTCTGGCTGTCTTGCTGACCGAAAGACTTCAATACATTTGAATTACTGCCTGTATGTAGAACAGGAGCTCTTATTTTCCTCTGACTTCGCTAGTTGTATTTGTGAATCAAGTCAGGGACTCAAAGTATTCCATTCCTTCAGTACCAGGACTAAAGCCTCTTACACACGGGACGACGATCGTACTTACGATCGTCTCAAATCGTATGTTGGCTAATGTAACTTGCATACTGACTGCACTACACGATCGTACGAGCACAGAAAGACCGTTCAGGTGCATGTAATTAGCATCCGGCCGTTCCTGACTTCTGAGCATGCGTGTTTTGCACAATACAACTTGTTGTACCAACTTCTCTGTACACACGATACAACGGTCGTATGACCGCTTGTTGGTACTACCAAGTTTTCTAGTCTGTTCATACAATTCCCCTTGTACGACTGTCGTATGTTGGCTGTTCTAATCGCGCATACGAACGATCGATTTTGCATACAACGGTCGTTCATAGGACCTGTTGTATACGATCGTCGTCCCGTGTGTACGAGGCTTCACTGGAGTATGCAAATCAGGAGTTCTGACTTCACTTTGGCACGCCTGATCTCCATACCTTTTCAGGACCGTTGGATCAGAAAGAATAGCCAGCATTTTCAGAAGACATTCAGCAATGGCGGTCTTCATATATGTCTCAATACAGGGATTTTTTAAAGCAGATCGAAGTAACTGGATGTCTTTAATTTGTTAAAGCACCATTTATCATATACATGCTTTTCATAAAATGCTGTTCTCCCCTTCTTTCATCTCAGAGCTGCTGATCTCTTCTAGCCACATCCTATCTGCACTCAATCATTTAGTGTCGGCTTCATATCATTGCTTCCTGATAATAACATTGGCGGACCATATCTGTGCTATCTACAGTATGTCAGCATGTGTGCTTGCAGTCTTCACCAGGGGTGGGTGTAACAGAGTGACAACATATGAGCAATGAGAGACAGTTCTCACCCTATAACAAGCAGTGTCTAAACAAGGATGCTCATGGCAGGATCCCCAGCTAGTGTTTTAGGCCGAGTTGACACTTTTGTGCTTGTGTTGTCGTAATGTCCTTTGCATTAGGATAAATGAGAAAGAGGAAATTGTGATCTGTCACACCCACTGCGACATGCCTCCATCCCTAAATTTACATACAAACAAGGAAAATTTGGTCCTGGGACTTTAAATGAGACATGCCACATACGAACAAAAAGTACAAGCGTATAAAAATGATTATTTTATTCACATACTGTATAAAGATTGACATAATGATAAACATAATCATTTGCAGAGATCTGGCCATCAAGGGCCCTGAGAAGAGCTGACATAACACAATATAAGTAGAATAAAATTATCATGAATATAAAAACACATAAGAATGATGTAAAAAAAATATATACATGAGCAGATACATGATAATTGATGTAGAAGTCAGATGGTATACGCATTGATGTAACTCTATGCATTTTGTGGCTTATAGCCACTCGTCAGGAGTGCAATGCTATGAATTATCGTGACTGTAAGTATAAATAAGATGAGTTAATCAGACTCATAAAGGAATACAAAATAAGTACACCCATGGATAGGGGGAGTTTCTCCTACTTACATGTCAGCTGAAAAAAATTGGTCTAGCTTGAGAGGAAGAGAGGGGAGAGCCATATCAGGGTCTGACCCGGGGCTGAGGCAAGGATGATCCCGTCCCAACCAAGGGAAACAGCACAGGGTGGAAACGATGGTGAAATGAGTGATCCATACCAAGGAGGGAGACATGGAAGGACACATCAATAATATATAATAAATATGTATATACATACATATGCACACACACAAGTGGCACATGCGCAAGTGTATAAGAGTAGGTATAGTAGGTAATGTCAGTTAGAGTAGCAGGAGAGTGTCCATGCTGACCACCAAGGATGGAGAATGGTGGATAAAAAAGGTAGAGAAAACCAATATCAAAAGGGAGAAATATGAATGGAATGGAAAGAGAGATACCATGGGAAAGTGAATGGAGGAAAACAACTTGACAGTGCAAAACCAAAGTGAAGGAAGGGGAAGCTGTGAATAGGTTAGTAGGATCATTATACTACTGAGTGAACACTAACAGGTACTGGAATAAGCAATTGTATAGTACAAGGATATGTGAAGCCCCAAGATATAACTTCCCAAGTAGTAATGGGTAAGGTGTGCAGAGAGTACTGCAAAGGTGTGAGACCTGAAGGTAGTGTGCTGGCTTGCCCTATCTATAAATACCCCAGGTGTGGGGTGTGTGCTAATCAGGTGTGTCGACTTGAAGGTAATGTGCTGGCTGGTCCTGTCTGTAAAATCCCCCAGGTGGAGGGCGGGTCCCTGCCAACGTCATGCAAGACGCATTAGGGAGACAGATCCCAAATGCAGCGCATTAGCATTAGGATAAATGAATGTGCTGCCGAATGCACCAAACAAGATGCAAACACTATTTTACATCACACAAAGCACTAAGATGCAGGGTAGGTGTTACCAAGTGTTTTGGTGTGTTGCAACGCATGTCTGTTGCTGACCTAGATGGGGTAAATGTGGGGCTAGTGGGGGGCCGAGCGAGCGGCGGGGGGTGTGTGTTTGACTGAGTGACCAACATCCCGGGGGGGCACGAGATATCTTGTTTGCCGCCCCCCAAAATATACAGCACCAGCTGTCACTGCTGTGGGGACCTACAAAGGGTGAAGGCTGTGGCATGTAGCCAGTCTCCCTTGAAGACTGCGGTGTGGTTAAGTCTTCATCCTTTCCCTAGAGAGCTCATGAGAGTCAGCTGGGTGGGCTGGTGAAGAGTCAGTCAGGTGGAGTGGTGTGGAGAATTAGCCTGGAGGGCTGGTGAAAGGAGCAGCTGCAGCCAGGTGGGTTGGCAGTGCCTGAAGAGGTGGTGCTGGGATGGGTGGCCACAGAGGAACAAGCTGTTTCACTACACTGTGCTACACAAAAAGGGGCTACAAGTTCCTGCCTGTAAAGGGCCATTGCTAACCTGACTGGGAGCCTGTCAGATAAACCAAAGTGATTCAGCAGGAGCAAGCAAGTACTGTGCAGGAAAGTGAAGGAGACTGTATATAGACTGTATATAGGAAGATGTCCCTGAAGTTGTTGCTGAAAGTTTTACTGTAGTTAAGTGGCCATCCTATAACCTCCCATCCCCATCCAAGTTATTAACCCTCAATAAATAACAAAACAAAGTCTAGGGCTGTTCTTTGTCTCTGGGTGCTTTTGAAAATTTGGTGCGCCTGGCTGTGCAGGAGTGAGGGATCCAAGTTCATCAGCAGTCCCTACGGGGGAATGCTACAAGAATAAAATGTTAAAGTGGTTGTAAACCCTTACATATATCCAGAGATGAAACAAAGGGTTTGATTTACTAAAGCTGGAGAGTGCAAAATCTGGTGCAGCGGTGCATGGTAGCCAATCAGCTTCTAACCTCAGCTTGTTCAATCAAGCTTTGACAATAAAACCTTGAAGCTGATTGGTTTCTGTGTGGAGCTGCACCAAATTTTGCACTTTCAAGCTTTAGTAAATCAACCCCAAAGTCTCCTACATAAATTGTACCTGTTTATCTGCAATCTTCTCTTCACTACATCCCTTCAGTGTCCACAATTTATAAAGCTTATCTGAGCTGTCAGAAATCAGGGGTAAATTACACGCTGCACAACTAAATGAGGAGACCTCTGAGCCCTGATTGAAGAGACTCATCCCCTTCACACAGCACACAGAAACAGAGCTGAGGCTGTCGATCAGCTGGAGCTCCCTCCCCTGTCACCATCTTTTCATTTTTCCTGGTGTCAGAAGTCATTCATTCTGATAGCACAGGAAGGCAGCAGACAGAATGACACTTTGTGCTCCTAATTGAGACAAATACACACTATAGAGGGATATACTTTGTTCATATTTCATGTCTGAGGTTTACAGTCACTTTAATCTTATATGAGATTTCAGTGACTGACTTACATATAACTTAACATGATGATGGTAGTTTACAAGCTTTACGTTCAGTATGGGTCCTGAAATTAGCATTTGCTGTATTACAATGAATTTTCTTTAATCTGTATCTTATAGACTCAAAGTATAAAGAGCACTATAGTAAACATGAATCCCCCCTGCCAATATGACTTTGGGTAGCATTTGTGCTGGCCTAGCGGGACTCATTTTTGCATGGCTTTATTTAATCACAAAGTCCCTTTAGGTTATTGATTCCCTGTCAGCAATGAAATTATTTTACATTCCACTGCCTTGCTGCTGGCGAACTGGCCGATACCATCAAGCTGTGTTATGCAACTGTGGCTGTGTACTGCAAGCCGTTCACATTCACGTTTCATTATAACCCCCTGAATTACTTCTCTGCATTCCTTGAAATATTAACAGGATTATCTCCCAGGATGACAGACCTGGCCTTCTCCTCTACCAATCAGGCTTGCCTGTACGGAGTAGTAGTAATAGAGGATGCCAATCACATTCTAAGTCACATCTCAGTGGATCAACCAAGGTTACCGTTACAAGAGAACTCGCTAAAATATAACTGTATAACAGGCGTAAGACTAGAGGAATATAAATCCCTAATATGTTGTACAAGATACGATATTCTGCAGTTGTAGGAAGTGAGAATAAGAGAAGCGAGTTATATACACAAAACATGTACAGAAGAACTCTACTCACATGTAAAAATTCCATCCAGTCTATACATATTCAATGAAATACTGTAGCTAACTTATTTTGAAATACTATTTTAATTTCTATTCTGATCTTTTAAATAATCTTTAATTACTAATATGAAATCTTTATGGTTGCAAAAAACAACCAAAAAACATATTCATAAATACCACAGGATATTGTCCTATTGAAAGACCATGGTGTTGATTTACTAAAACTGGAAAGAGTGCAAAGCCTGGTGCAGCCGTGCATGGTAGCCAATTAGCTTCTAACTTCAGCTTGTTCAAAAGTGATTGTAAAGGTTCGTTTTTTTTTTATTTATAAAATAACAAACATGTCTATAGCTACCTGTTCCGTGCAAGGGTTTTGCACAGAGCGGCTATGATCCTCCTCTTTTGGGGTCCCCGGCGGTGCTCCTGGCTCCTCCTCTTCATCAGGTGCCTCCACGGAGAGCCGATTTTTATAGGGGCACCCTGTGGGCGTGTTCCTGAGTCCTGCTGCTGCGTTCATTGACACAGACAGCAGGACTCGGCCCCGCCCCTGGCTTCTGCATCACTGGATTTAATTGATTCCGCTGCTATCAATCTATCCAATGAGGACCCGAGACAGCGGTTGGAGCTGTTGGGCCCGTGCTTGTCGCTGGAACGGATGGGTTCAGGCAGGGGCGTTGCCAGGTCCCCAAAAGATCTGGGGCTAGAGCCCATAGCAGCAAAGTAAAGAAAGTCATATGCTTGAGTATATATATATATATATGTATAAATATAAATATTGTTACATATCTGAGTGCAGATCCCCCTTACATCAGGGTCCCCAGAGAGCCCCCCACTTACATCAGGGTCCCCAGAGATCCTCCGCTTTGAATGCTGGGCAGGGAAGGAGTCATGGCTGTGACGTCACTGGTTGCTAGACACTAGGCAACTCTAGCAACCAGTGACCAGGAGTAGAGTCAGGTGTAGGTGAGGGCGGCGCCAGAGCCAGCGCTACAGCGGCTCAGTCTGCCCCTGCCTCTTGCATTCCGGACTGGGACATACCTGCTAATTGCAGAACTGCACCCACCCGGTAAGAGACTCGGGGCTATGGGCCCCAGACTCGGGGCTATAGCCCCAATAGCCACATCCTAGCAATGCCCCTGTTTTCAGGTCTGCTCTGGGGGGCAGCTGTAGCACAAAAGGTTTTTCACTTTAATGCATAGACTGTATTACGGTGAAAAAGCATTAGTGTTTACAACTCCTTTAAGCTTTGACAAAATAACCTGAAAGATGATTGGTTTCTGTGCAGAACTGCACCAGATTTTGCACTCTTCAGTTTTAGTAAATCAACCCCATGACTGCTGTCAGTGTAGTGCAAATGACTGCTATCCCTCAATTTTAATTAAAAACTAATAGGATATAATCATGGGGCTGTCATTGCTGACCTAAAGCTGAAGTTTAGCTAAAATATATTTAAGTTCTACAGTTTTGTTGACTTAAAGTTGATGTAAAACCAATTTGGTTTTTTTTACTGACACTTCTACCTTGTACAGGAGAGGATGTCATATCATCTGTGCCCAGTCTTGCCACGAAGAGTTAATCCAGCTCTGAGTAATCCCCTTACCTTTTTTAGTAAGAGAAAGACCGACTAAGGTAGAAATAGGAGACATTTCATCCCCATGAGTGTGAGTGACAGGTAATTTCCTTATCTCGTGCACAGAGCAAAGAAAGCTTCACACTCCCCTTTGCTTTCTCCTCCAGCTCTCCCAGGATTGGCTGCACCACACCTCAGAATGATTCGGCATGCTGAAGTAATGTGGTGTCTTTCCTGAGTTTTGACTGGATGTGTCTCAAAATTCAGGAATAGCAAAGTGTGAGAGTGTAGAGGTGGGTGGGGAGTCTTGTGACATCACAACTCCACCCACCGAGCTCGAGCAAAGAGAGCCACCCACTGATTCCAGTGTTTTGCAAGGCTGCTACTGCTGAAAGGGGTGACATTTGCAAGGAAGGTAATAAGAGTAAGGAATCACTACCATGTCCCCATCCGTAAATGTATCTATTTAAGCAAAAATATATGGGGGGGGGGGGTTTCCACTGCACATCTCCAGAGCCAGGGACCACACTGTATCAAGATATCTGGCCCTTTGTCTTAATGATATACATTGGGCTCCTGTCCGGCCACCTAAGTTGTGTCTAAGAGTTACTGCAATTTACTGGATTCTTCCATCTGTGTACTATTTGCATGGATACTGGCATTTGTTACCATTCACACCCCAGCTGACCATCCCCCTCTCGTTCAGATCTTATACCATCCAATGCTACAAGTATATCGTATTGAGACAGTGGAAAACCCCCCATATATATTTTTTTTGGTCGTATGATGTGCCCCAATATGGCCTACAGTTACCAATACAGCTCCTAAATCCTGTATGGTCGCTTATACACTTGGTGTCTACATTCCTGATATTGTGGCTGTCCTTACTCCCGGATAATAAGTCGCCATATACCTGGCGCCAACCTGCATGTGAGACTATTTTGCTCCATTACCCCTGACTGCCCTGAGGAAGCAACAGCGAAACGTGCGTTGGCGCACAGGGTCTCATGGTCTGCACTTTATACAACAACTGCTTGGATGACAATGTCACTACATGCATGGATTTTTTAACTATTGTCCGTCTATTTATATTTATTTTTTTTGTATAATAAAGTTTTATCATTTTTATAATTACCTGTCAGTCTGGAGGGCCTTAAAGTGGTAGTAAACCCTCCTATCATTTTCAGCCAAGGAAGCTGCCATCTTTGCCTCTGTTTAATCTACAACTGCCATGATGCTGCACATGTGATCAGCTATGACACCAGCCATTGGATGGTTTGACAGTTTGGTTTAGAGCACAACCAATGGGAGTGTTACATTTCCGGCACGTGCCGGAAATGTGACTGGTTTTTAACCTGTTAAATGCATGGGTTTACTACCACTTTAAAAGTCTCACCTTAGGGACCTTATTTTTGGTCCTAAATTTTTGCTTAAATTTGCATGGTAGGGATACATGCAGGAGACTTGCATGTATATATCCATTAATACCGTGCCATAAGTTTATACTGGGTGAGTGGTGGGTTTACATCCACTTTAACTTACCTGTAATGAGGTATGTCCCATGTCATGCAGGCAGCTTTATCCTGTAGAAATCCTCACTGCAGGGATGCCCCGTCCTCTTAGGACGTTAATAATTTTGGGCTGTGAAAACGTTTCTAAACAGGATCCCTTCTTTACGCCTTTCATTCATTGAGAAATGTCCTTTCATTGCTTTTCTTGCCTGTAGCACGATCTGTAAACAGGAAAGAGAATCCTGTGACTTTTCTGACCCTCCTCCATTTACAGAAAGCAATGAAAAAACTTTTCTGAATGGATGAGAGTGGACATGGGGGCAGGTACCCATCTGACGCTTAATCATTTTTTAGCTAACTTCAGTTTTAAAAATACAGACTGAATATAACGACTTCTGACTTGCAGAGACTTAAAAAATATTGAATACAGTTGCTGAACACATCATCCAGGCAAGTTGCACTTTGACACCCCCCTCTCAGGAAAAATGTCCTACATTTCTACAGGTCCCTAGCAAAGGCTGATCAAAGTTTTAAATGTTATTGAGTGCCCAGCAGCTCTAAATGCCAGGATGTCCTGATATGGAAATATCAACTCTTCCTATTGGGGTATGTTCACATTCTTCCATGGGCACTTTTTATTGGCTGTCCAGCAGCGGGGTCCTCTCAAGCTCTAGAGCACCATGACGAGGGGATTGAGGCACAGACTGCAGTGCTGGGTCATTGGTCTACGATCCCAGAGGAGGCACCACCGATGAACACAAGATGGAGGATTTATTTTATCTAAAAAGGTTGTTCTTTTACTTTTTTTTTTTAACAGTGTGTGGATGGATAGGAGTGGGGTGAGAAGCAGAGGAAAATAGAAGACCAAGTGGTCCATCAAGTCTATTTCCTTTCCTTTGATTTTTAAACCCTTTTGTCTGAGTATAGATCTATGTTTATCACTGCCGCAATATCGCAGTCCGGCTATGAGTTGCTGATCACCACCATTACTAGTATAAAAAAAAATAAAAAAATAAAAATTTCAGTATATATACACCATAGTTTATAGATGCTATAACCGTCGCCCAAACCAATCAATATACGCTCATTGGGATTGTGTTTGCTGAAAATATCTAGCAGAATACATATTTTGTGTTTATAGCGCAAAAAATAAAAAATTCAGTGGTGATCAAATACCAACAAAAGAAAACTCTATTTGTGGGGAAAAAATGACATAAATTTCATTTGTGTACAGCATTGCATGACCGTGCAATTGTCAGTTAAAGTAGTAATAAAGTTTACAAGAGAAAATCCAATGACAGACAGGCTTTTTAGCAGTCTCTTCTGTCACAAATTACCCCCTTCCTGTCAGCGGGTAATGTGATCTGATCTCCGCGCATGCGCAGTTGAGACCACATTCCCGGCCGCTTTGCGTGACGCAGTGATGTGACTCCCATGAACGGGAGTGACATCACCTGCAGCACAGCCATTCAGGTTCTGTCTGCAGGTAAGACTGTCATAATGTACTAGTACATTAGGACCTAAGCCTGCATGGGGGACCTTTAAAAAAAAAAAGAGACTTTACTACCACTTTAAAGTAACGCAGTGCCATATAGCAAAAATGCCCTGGTCATGAAGTGGGATAAATATTTCAGAGGTCAAGTAGATATGCTGCTCCATCTTATTGGCCCATCAATGTTATTGGGGCTCTTACTGATCAATGAGAAGGTGCAGGAATTTGGAGAAGCCAGGCCAGGTTAGACACTGCCAGGAAGTATTTGTATTTTGGGATTTTTGGGATTCTGAGGGGCAGAAGAAAACATCTATAGGTAGGCCTGGGTGCTGCTAGGTGCTTGCATTTTCGCTTTAGGCAGTTAGGAATAATTTTTCCTTGTGTATTGGTGTATTTAAGGCCTCATAGCCCGTCTCAATATCAACTTCAACTTTTACCCCGTAAAGAACCCTCCACATTCCCTTCAGTGGAGAAAGGGGATAGCTTCTCAGGGCCTTGCAGTCGCAGGTCTCAGGAGTATCTGACTCCTTGTACTCATTGTTCTGCTAGCGAAGTACAGTCTAGTGCTATTCACAATAATGGTCTGTTCTCTTACATGGTCTTTCATCACTGTCTTCTCCTTGGAGAGTTTTTCATTAAATTAAGTGTTCAGAATAGCCTGCTTTTGTCCTGGAAAAGTTTGATTCTGATTGTCAGAAGGAATGATACATTACACCTGCATAGCTGTCCCACAGGTAGTGCACAGTCCTTTGCTGATAAATGAATGCTTTCTCTAATTAGGCAGAATGCTGAATATGCCGGTTACGTATATGTGTAGTCAGGTGGAAAGACAATGGAATTATGAGGAAAGATTTTTCCTTTAATTATCCATGCAAGAAGTAAGACATTTCACTGATCAGCAGCTAGTAAATGATAATTAGAGCACTTCAGATTACATCATTCAATTTGCAGGTATGATAGACTATGCTTAGTAGGATGGACTCATGTGTCCTAATCATGTGTTTTGATGACACAGTGTAATAGCTCAATAAGCTGTTTCAGCAGTGAACTTGGAAGGGCTTCGGTTCATGTCTATTAGACTAAGAAAATGTGACCAATAGCAGGAATACATGGGTAATAAATCGGCCCATCGCTCGACTGCCAAGGGGTCGGTGTTCGAAAAGGTTCCCTTCATGCGTGATATGTTCATGAGATTTTTTACTGCCGACCTTCAAACCAATGCATAGAAAATCGTTTGTTCGCTCACAAATTTTCCATTTTTTCTATCTGTATTTTTCATTCATGATATCGATATCGGGTAGTACTTGCTGGGCATCAATGATTAGAATATCGGCCGATTGTTTGCAGAATGGAAATTTTCGGCTGATATTCTTATTGTGTATTCCTGCCATAAGGGCCAGCTCACACCAGAATGGCAGGAAAGGCAAGTTTCCGGCACCGCACTGGAAACGCTCTGTCTTTGCAATCTGCTGAGGGGTGCCAATGCATTGTTAATGGCACCCCAAATGCAGATTGCAAACACAGTGCATTTGCGGGCACCAAGTTACATGATACTGAGATTTGGTGTGCCGTGTTTTTTAAAAGTGGTGCGTGCACTGCTTTTTCCAAGCTCCAGTGCAATTTTAGCCCATTTAGTGCTGGAATCAAATGGGAATGTGGCACGTGTTCCTGTGCAATCCCTAAAGGAGGACATTTTTCACTTTTGACACCCAGTCTTGTACAGGAATTTTCTTTTAACAGTTGGATGAGTACAGTGAATACAGCAGAAATTAAAAATACTTCTTTAGTAAATGAGCCCATGGGCGTAGCATGAAGGGGTGCAGGAGTTGCCATTGCAACCCCATATTTAGCTCCAGGGGGCCCATGGCTCCCTGCTTTCATTGGAAAATCCAGCATTTACAACCACAAAAACCTGGAAACAGAATCCAGGTCTGATCCTCCTTGTGTCTCCTAGGGCCCCAGCTGAGCTCTGTAATTCAGTCTAGAGCTTCTAGTTGGCCTTCTCCCCAGACCCCAGACCACACCCCTCCCCTCTCTCATTGGCTGAAGGAGAGATATCTGAGTTCCGGCTCAGGATTAGCAGCCCGGGGCAGGAGCTTCTAAGGTAAGAGACACGCTGCTGTGCAGGAGAGTTCTCTCATGTGGGAAAAGATTATGACAGGCACGCTGACATGGAATTTGGCCTGCCAGCCCAGACACAACACAGACTCACAGACAGTCAGAAAAGTTTTGTAATGTAAATGATCCTAACACCTCCTGGGGGGCCCCTCCCCCCACCAACCTGAAATGGGGACTGATGTTGAGAGGTGCAGGGGGACTCTGATGTGATGCAGGGGGACTCCTATGTGATGGAAGGGTGCTCTGGTGTGATGGAGGGGGCTCTGATTTGGTGCAGGAGGCTCTGATGTGATACAGGGGGCTCTGATGTGATGCAGAGGGACTCTGATGTGATGGAGGGAGCTCTGATGTGATGGAAGGGGCTCTGATGTGATGCAGGGGGCTCTAGTGTGATGCAGGGGGCTCTAGTGTGATGCAGGGGTCTCTGATGTGATGG